>OX457086.1:5835190-6435190 GCA_949752835.1 Empis stercorea | reverse complement strand
GATTTATGCCTTTAATAAAACAAAGATAATAAAACTTATATGAAATTTTGAAAAATGTAATCAAAATATATCAAATTATTAAAAATAATAATCAAATCACTTTTTATAGGAAAATATTTTATGTGTACATATATTTGATTATAGAATTTACTGCTCAAGATACCAACATCATAAAATTAACACTGTAAAATTTATAAATACGTTATTTTTGTACTAAATATTTTGATAATACAAAATAAATTTTAATCAAATCGTCAATCTAGAATTAGTTGTAAGTACCTGCTTTGCTTTTAACCATTTGAGTCTTCACAATCAAAACTCAGCAACATAAATTGATGTCACTAAAGATTTTGTATCAAATATTCCGAGACAGTAAATAAGTAAAACTTGGAAACAAATATTATTATACAAATGTTTTAAGATCTATTCAAATTTTTGGCATTCAAAATATCTAATGAAATCTCAAAAATATTCTAAATTATAAAAAGTAAATAAAAATATTCATTTTATGTGTTTTTTTTTTATATCCATTTAATTAATAATTTTATGTTTCTCTAACAAATAATCTTATATAATAATAATTATACTTATATAATTTTAATTTTAATATATAATATATTTCAGTATATAAATATAATAGTTTGTGTTGTGGTTTATTAAAGTAAGTAATTTAATGATTTTTTGTTTTTATATAATATGAAATATCAAATGTAGATTGTTTATTTCTTTTTGTCGTTTAATTGTTACGACAATAATTTTTAAATTGTTTTTTTTTTTTAATGAAATGTCATGTAATAATTCTAAAATGTTTAATTTTTTATATTTTATAAAATTTTTGCATTACCTTATATAGTATTTTAAAAAAAAATAATAATAATTAAAATTAGTTATATAACATTTTATGAATAAAAAATATGAAAACGAATAAAATAAAAGTTTTATAACTTATTTAGAAAGACAAAATACATAATATTATTTTACAATTTATTATCAATTAAACAAAATTAATTAACTTATTTTTGTTCTTGATTTAGTTACTTAAACATAATTTTTTCTTTTATTAATAATTAATTATTTAGTTTTGTTGCTAAAGAATAACGTATACGAAATACAATACGGATTAATAATAATTACCGACGACTTTTTTTTTTCATTATTTCATAGGAATTTCAAGATTTGTAGTCATTTTTATTTTTTCTTATATTTTAATTATTTTTTTTTCTCAACATTTTTATTTGTGAGTTTGTTTTTATTTTTATCATTCATAAATATTAAAAGCTTATATTTTACTTTCTATATTACAGTAAAAAGAATCCATTCTAATTCTAATATAGTCTAAAAAAATAATCAATAAAAATCAGAATCTCTTATTGTATATATTAAAATTTCTGTAGAATTAATTTTAAAGTAATTTCATTTTTATAATACCAACAAGACTAAAATGTCCAAACAAAAATTGTAAAATAATTTTAATTAATTTTCTATGTAAATGAAAGCAAAAAGAAAAAAAAATGATAAAATGAATTTTCTAATAAATTACATTTATTCTGAGTTTAAAAAAAAATTTATTTATTTTAAAAAAAATTAATCAAATAACACTTTTATAGCTTAAATTTTATACACTCACACACATTTTGATTCTAGCATGATTTAATTGTAAAAACGTAAAATAATTAATTAAGTAAATCTAAAATTTCTATATTATTCTCTTGTATATTTTTATACTTGTACATAGAGAATTATCTATATCTTTAAAATTATACAAATTGTTATTTAATTTTAAAATTCTAATCCAATTTTACTTCGGATTCACCCTAATAATAACTTGTTTTGCCGAAAATTTTGAATTTCTTAGCGCTAAAATTAACGAAAATAAAAATAAAAGTAATATTATTTTATTTTGAACTATAATTTTAATATAGTTTTTTTTTGAATTCATTGTTAAATATTTTACAAATTATCATGTTTTTGAAATGTTAAAATTAATAAATTTAATCATAAATTTACCTATAAAACTAAAACTAAAAAAAAAAAAAATTAAATAAAATTTTTGTTATAAATATTATATTATTTTTCAATTAATAGATGTTTTTATTCTCTTTGCTGTTGATGGATCATCACTTGTATCACTACGTTTCAAACTATTATCTGTCTTAGAACCATTACGATTACTACTATTGTTACTTTTACTACCACTATTATTATTATTTAACATTTCACTAGCTGTTGAATATTTTGGCAACCATTTAGCTAATTGTTCATCAAAGAAACTTTCTAAATAACGACCTTTAGTATAGGTTGCTGAATCCTCCTGTAATATTTTAATTTTCATATATATTTAAAAATTATCTAAAATTAATTAATAATTAAATATTATAATAATTTTACCTGATAGAAAAGACAAACATTCTTAAAAATCAATCGAACATCATTTACAAATATTTTAATGTCTTTATAATGATTTGGACTTGATGGATCTAATCGGGTACGTATAACGTCTAGTGACATTGGACTAAAAAAAAAAATAATTTTCTTTTGAATATATTTTCTTTATTAAACAAAATTATCGAATTTACCTTGTTACTATTTCATAATATGCAGAATTATTAGCTGGTTCTGGTTCCCTAAATGGCAAACTTTGATCATATTGACAATATAATTCTAGACAAATTCTTTGTATAACTTTCAATTCACTTGATGTCAGTTTTTGTGGATTTTCACTGTTCGTATTATCACCACTACCACCATTTTCTTTACGATTAGAAATTTCTTCTTCCATATTTGCCGCTAATTTACTTAAATTAACACATAATAAACATTGCCATGTTTCACTTTCATCTGGCAGCGAACTTATAGCTGGTATATGACAATTTTGATGAAAAACTTTTGGACATTTGTCACAACACATTAATTCACCACCATCCAAGCATACAGCACACCAGTCCTCATTTGGATCATCTTTTTGATCATTTTTATCTATACATTAGTTAATTTTTTTTATATAAAATATAATTTAATTTAGTTTCATTTTAATTTCTCTTTTAGTTTTAATTTAAATCAAAAATCAGTTGTTCAAATAAAAAAAAAAACGAAACAAAAAAGAGAAAATAAAAAATGTATAGCCAAAAAAAAACTTCAATAAATTAAAAACAAAATTAATGCAAGAATTATTATCTTACCCTCTTGAGTATTAGAAAGATCTGTTGAACTATGCACTTGAGGTGATGTTGTTTTATTTCTACCTTCTGGTAAAACTTGTACACCATTTGAATCTAATTTAGCTATTGTTGCCATTAAATCATTTATTGAATCATCACGAACTTTATCAATTGGTGCTGTAAAATCTTTTGCCGCCTACAAAATATTTATAATTTAAATTTCGAAAACAATTTTTTTTTCTCATTTCCTTACACTAGGACTCGGTGTCTTTGGATTTGTTGATGTTACATTCGGTATAACTGGTGATTGACCATGGGAATGATGATTATTATGTCCACTATTACTACCACCATTTGTTTGAACTGGGGGTGTTGTATTCTTTAATGTGTTTGGTGATTTTAAAGCAATTTTGAAATTTTCCCCTTGTCGACCATTTGCAAATTGCATTAAAGGTCCTTGTTGGGAACAGGATGATCCTTTAAATAATATTTATTAAGCAAATAATTAAATACTATAAATTGTGATAATAAATTTTTACCATTAGATTGTTGTACAGATTGTGGTATATGCCATTTGGCAACTGAATGATTTGAATGATTTGATTGTGGCATATTCATACTCATTTGTGAATTCATAGCTTGTTGTTGTACTTGATTAAATACACCTGGAGGACAATTACCAGGAAATCCAACATTCTAATAAAAATAAAATTAATATATTTATTTAGAATTTTTTTTTTAAATTATGATTTTTCAAATATATATGAATTCTAAAATTTTTAATATTTAAAAACCGAATTATGTTTCTTTCAAAAATATTATTATAATCACCAACTATGAACGATTATAAATGGATATTTTTGGATTAATTTTAAAAAATGGATAAAATATTTAATTAGTCCTGGGTAAACATATATTATTAGTTCATAAGGAAAGTTCTTTCAATTGAAACTTTTTAACTCTTAATATGAAATTTTATTGTACACCATCAATGGATGTTAAAAAAATTTGAAAGAACTTTGACCATAATCCAATAAATATAACCAATTCAAATAATTTTTTTTTTACATAAATTTATATCAAATAAGAAATATTGTCTTAACAAACTTTTTTTAACCAGGTCTCTTGTCAGGCCTATTTTTAATAAGAAAAATTTCATAAGGTTTCGTATAAAAAATTAAATCACAAAAAAAAAAAAACAACAATATTAACGAGAAATTAATTCTACTACCATTATAAAGAACTAACATTTTGTAACATTCCAGTTGGTCCTTGTCGCATACCAGATGGTACTTGAACTTGCCCACTACTACCAGGCATCCCTTGTCCATGATTTGGATTCATACGTTGATATTGTTGTGGAAATCTTGGCCCATTATTCATAAATCCAGCCGGCGGGCCATTCGGACCGGCTTGATTTTGAGAAAAATTTTGACACTGTTGCTGTTGTTGTTGCTGCTGCTGTTGTTGTTGTTGCTGCTGCTGTTGTTGCTGTACTGTATGGCCACCAGGTAAATAATGTTGTCGCATTTGTTGATGTGGCGGCGATGGTCCATTTTGAACACCAGGACCACCCGGATAATTAACTGGATGATTACTATGACTATTATAGGCAATGTGATTTTGATTTTGTACTTGCCCAGGTTGATTATTTAATAGACCACGTAAACTTATATCTATAAAAAAAAATGAAGTAAATTAAAAATAATAAAATTTAAATTTTAGAATATTTCAGAATATATATTTACCCATATTTTGTGGATGTGTAGATGAGCTGACATGTGGTTGTCCAGGTTGTCTTTGCATACCAGGAACCGGCCCCATTCCAGGAAATCGAACTAGAAAATAATATGAACAATGAAAAATAGAAAGTAAACAATTAAATAATAAATATTTACCATGCGCGTCATTTCCAAACTGTCGGCTCATTTGCATTGCTGCATTATTAAATTGTTGTTGTTGTGCTGTTGCTGGATTATTATACATTGATGGACCGTTTGGAAAACTTGGTCCCTGTGGTACTTGTATAGCTGGATGACCTGGTGATATTTGTGGCATTCCGGGTGGTTGTAAACCAGGTCGTAAAGGTGGTGCCATATTTGGTGATGATAAATTTGGACTTGGTGGTTGACGTGGTGATCCACTCATTTGTCCTATTTGTTGTTGCTGTTGTGCTAATTGTGGTGATGGTTGTGGGGCAGGATATGGTTTACCATCAACCACAATTATACCTATACTTTGACAAACTATAATATAAAAAAAAGATGAAAATGAACAATACAAAAAAATTGATATGAATTTTATTTACCTCTTAATAATTCTTCAATTTGATTCAATTGTATATTCAGTCTAACTGGTATTTCAGGATTTGGAATATCAGCACGTTGACATTTTAATTTTTGTAAATGACGTGCTAATGATTTTTTACTATATAAAATAGCACCATCACTACCCTTTTCTAATGCATTTGCAACAAAATCAATACAATGATCTGTATTATCTGATAACATTTGTAATGCATCTTTTTTTTCTGTTAAAATTTTTAATTTACCATCACATACTTCATTAACACGCATTGCTAATTGTTTACCACGTGCATTAACTGTATTTGTTATTTTAACAACCATATCTGTAATATCTTTAATCATATCCTTTTTACGATCTGTTATCATATTTTGTCGATCATCAATAACTTTTTTAGCACTTGTTAATAAAAATCTTTTATAATTGATATCACTTAATAATGATGTTAATGCATTACGTGTTTCTGTAGCAATTTCATGAGCAAATTTATATTTATGATCACGATGATCAACTAATTGACAATCACGACATGTTAATTTATCGCATGTTTCACAAAATAATGATAATTTTTCTTGGGGATGTGTTGTACACATTAAATTACGATTTATATTTGAATTTGTATGAGATTCAATATTTGCTTCTTCTTTTGGTTTAATAGTATGCTCTTTTGTGATTTTTAAACGTTGATGAGCTTGAACACAACTATCACAAATAAATTCTGAACAATCAACACACCATGATGTTGCACTAGCATCATCACTGCAACTACTACATTTTACAAAATTCTAAAAAAAAGAAGAAGATCATTAGAAATTGAAAGAAAATTGGAATATAAAATGTATTAACAAATTTTTTTTTAGAATTTATACAAAATTTAATATTCTCTAAATTAAATACTCTAAAAGTATTTTTTTTTTAAATTACCGCATTTGTACGTTCTAATTCAGTTGATTGTCCTTCTTCTGTTGGAGATATTGTTTCAATTAAAAATTGATTATCAATAATAAATTCATTTTGACTGGCCATATTACAAATTGGACAATGTATTAATGGTGGCATTGTACGATCAACATCAGCAAATTTTGTTGTTACACATTGTCCACATGCAATATGAAGACATTCCAATAATTTTGGACGATCATTTGCTGTTAATACTTGTGAACAAAATACACATTTGGTTGTTGCTACTTCATTTGGTGTACTTGATGTTTGATCGACCTGAAAAAATTATTTTTTTTTTTTAAATTGGTTTATTCAATTTGAAAGTATTATATATTCAAGATCAAATTAATTTTTAATTATTTTTTACAGTCTAAAATTTATTAAACAAAATTTTAGCTAAAACTAAAACTTTGCTCAAATCAACATCAACTAAGTGATAGCAATATAGTACATATATTGCTTTCTTGAAACAGGAAATTGTTATATAAACAAAAACGGAAATTATTGTTTTTTACTTGTTGGATAAAATTAATATTTGTAATTGTATATTTTTAAATATTTTATTTTATTCATTCAGGGAAACAAAAATTGATGCCATTATATTTATTTTTGAACATTTTCAACCATTTTTTATTAATTTATCGTAAAATTATTCTTGAACTTTGATGATCTTATAATCAGTATTTTATTTCAAATTTATGTTGACTGTATATATAAACTGATATCATGAAATTTGATAAGAATTGGCAATGGTAATAAATAAATATGAAATAAAAAGTAATATTCGATCATTTAGAATTTTATATAACTAAATTAATTGGCATATTTAAATCCAGATGTAATTCTAATTATTAATTGATCAAGTAAAAATTGTTATTAATTCTTATTAAAGATTAGAAAAAAGCCAGAGCATGAAAAATATTTTCATATTTTCATAATTTATACGTATTATTATAATTTATATTACTTATATTTAAGCAAAAAAAAATTCTGAAATTGGAAATTTTGTACTTATATATATACTTATTTCAAAGTAAAATAAACCATAAAATCACATTGTAATTATTTAACCACATATTCAAATGTATATACAAATTTTTTATCCTCAAACTTTTATACAAGTAATAAAATCCATAAAATTTGAAAAATTACATACAGTCTGAGGTTAAAGAACTAAATTAAATTATAGTTTATAGTACCAAAAGCCAATTGATGTCTGTCTTATCTAGTGCTCTTGACATTAATTTTACAAGCATTTTTTTTATGATTATAAAAAAAAAATTTATATAAAATGGCTGTCTTTATACAACATGATTTCAGACAATATAGTTTAAAGTTATGCGTGCCTAGATTCTTTAGTATTCATGCGTGAATATAGACTACATGGTATTGTGTATTTAAAGGGAATGCACTACATGTCACATTTTAAGGAAATAAGTGCACATTAAGAGTATTACTTTTATGTGGTTGCCAGTCAGTTTCTAGGTTCAAAATTAAGTATGTATTTTTATTTTCGCTAAATAAAATTCATTTTTTAAAAGAAATTTTACAGATTTTCCTGATCTGCAATATTTCAAAATTTTAAAATACCGCGCATTTCCTACATTTGTGGATAATATGTATAAATCTATATTAAATTTCAAATTACATACTGAGAATATTTATATATGAATCTCCATATTTATTCTGATTAACTACATAAATAAATTGAAAAAAATTTAAAAATATATTACTAAAATCAAATATTAATATTTTATTGCTTATTATTATAAATTTCCATTGTATACTAAGCTATGATAGGAAAAAATTTATAATGGGATGGAAATTATGTTAATAAGTAGATTTTCATAAATTAATATAACTTTAAACGATAATTAATTTTTAAACCGATAAAAGGGCATTTCAGGCCGGAAATTAATTAAGTAAGTATAATTCATTATTTCAAATGACAATGCCTATAGTATAAATAACTCACCGTAGACAATGAGACAATCGACTCAATGCGGCATCAGGCGACATCTGTAGAGCAGATGTTCAGGCAATAAAAATTAATTATTTTAGCATTGAATTTGTAATATTAACATAAATATCATATTTTGGTCCCAGTCCCAGAAAATATTTTTTTTACATAAATATAAGTTTGTATCAAGTTATGTACAAGTAGGTAAATAATACGTGCTCTTGTGTAACAATATTTAAAACTCTGTAGTAATTTTATATGAAATATATATATATACCTACATTATATACGATAAAATATATTTGAACAAAGGATTTTTAATTTGATGATACAAATACTATATAATTATTGAAGTATACAAGTAATAATTATACTTGTAGAAAATTCAACCATATTCCAAAATATTATATGATTGAAAATTGTTCTGCTCGAAATAATTCCAATGTTTGAAATTTAATTTATATATATTTTGGTAACCGCACCCGTGACGGCGTGTCTTTCAGGTTTCTGGATTTTTTTTCGTTTCTATTTTTATAAACGTGGAATATTTTGATTTCTCTTTAAGTGTTTAAAATCAGAAACCCATATAGTATGATAAATAAAGTTACATTTATACCTAAATAGAAAATAAATTTATCCTCCTCGTGTTCAGTGACAGCCCAGTACTGGAATAATTACAAAAATCATTTCATCGCTGAAAATGTTTCAGTACATGACCATAGAAATAAGAATTTAAATAAATTTACTAATTGACTTCCACAATGACTTGCAGAAAAAAGGAAATATATATAAATAATATTAAAATGCTTTAGGCATTTTGCATGAGTAATCAAAAAAAAAATCAAATTAAGGAATTTTTAATTAAAATGGTGTTGTGTTTTAAAAAGAAATTCGGATTTGAAAATACTTATGTACTTAAAACCCTTGAAGATATTATAGCTTATGGCATGGAACGAAATCATTATTAAGTAAGTATATATTTTATTTTGAAAATAAGAAATAAAATTATTTTAGTATAAAATGTGTTACTGAAGCGGAGCATATAACATAAGATTATTATATTTTAATTCAAATTTAACAATTTCAATCATATATTGTATTGTAGGTATATTATATAATTTTGAAAATTTGAAACTAAAGCTATTTATCAAGCTAGCAGGGTTTTTATATATAAGTTTAGGTATATAAATCTCTTATTTTCACTTAGAATAGTAAAGTATTGAAATTACAAATCGGAAAACTTTTATCTACATTGGATTTTCCATCAATTAATTATATATTTGAAATTAATTAAAATATATGTATATGTATGCCAAAAAGTATCTCGAAGATGGGAGCTAAATAGAGAACTACAAAAATATGAAAATAATTAATTATTACAATGTGAAATTCTGTAAGACTTTCCTCCTACCCATATTTTTTTTTTTGTAGGCGTTCAGATATAAAAGGCAAAATGAGAAAATATTACTTATATTATATCCCAATATCATCATCATTAATAGTGGGAGTTATATTTTAGTCTAATCATAAAGTTTAATTATAAAATAATAATAATTAATTTGAAAATTTTTAACTTTTATAGAATCAATTGTTTCTTGTAAATATCCTGATAAGAATTATACATAATATTTTCTTATTTATATAAATTAAATTTATATAAAATAAAGAAATATTTATAATGCATGAAAAATAGATTTTATATGTTTCAGTTGATTGCTTTTTGCCTTTGGCTTTAAATAAATGACTATAGTTTTTTATATATGTATGTATAAATAAGTTTATTATACTATAAAAAAATTAAACCATAAAAGGTTGAAAAGAAACTTGCAGATAATTGAAAAAAAGGAGTTTTAAGATCGTGACTATTCGACTGGGTCTGAATTTTGAATTAAATTAAAGCATTATTTTTTTGTTCTGACAACTTGTTTATATTTTATGGTTAAAAAAGTTTAAATATTATAAATTTTTCATCTTCGGTTCGGATCCAATACAGCTTAAAAGTTTTGGCCTTGAACTGAAATCTCTTTTCAAGCTTTAAACTATAAATATATACTTTATATATATAGGTACTTATGTGAGAAAAGCTTATAATTATAAAAATCCTCTTGTAAGTTATCTTTTTTTTTTGTAATTAAGTTTGCTGTTCAATTAATTAGACTGTTAGCAACTACATAAAATGTAATCTTCGTTCTTGTGCACATGCTCCACACACAAATTAACAATGTACTCTACCTCTACATTATATAGGCAAACTATAAGTTTTTTTACCCACCCCAAAAATTCAATTTAATTTCCCAACGATAATTACTTTTTTTTTAACAACATAAAAGTGTAAAATCATGAAAAAAATAGAAAATGGCCAATTATTTATAATAAAAAAAAATTTCTTACTTGTTTCTCCACACTATCGCATGGATTCCCTGTTGATGTTTCATTATCAATATTTTCTTGTTTAATAACTGGTAACAATGGAAAAAAATCTGATTTATTAATATTTTGTAAATCTTCTAGTTCCATTGGATTAGATGAATTCATTTTTGTGCCTTTCTTTTCTGAATTCCAATTAAGAATATGAAAATGATTTTTTATGTATTCCTTTCCTATATAATAAAACTTTTTGAAGGGTATTTATTCCTAAAATATTTAATCTCCTTGAATAATTTTTTTTAAAAATATATTTTTACGTAAATTTATCAAATAAACATTTTGAACACCCAGATAATTTTTTTTTAGGAGAAAGTACTTTCACATATTTTGTTCAAAAATAAATTTTCATTTTTTTTTCTGGGTAAATGAAAAGAAATCCTATATAGTCTAGTAAACTTTTTTAAAAAAAAAAAATAATTTTCACTTCACCCTGAGACACACAAAATTAAATATGACCAAAATTTCTTGGTTTTTTTTTCAATTAACATTTTTGTTTTTGTTTACGTTTTTTTTCTATTATTTACAATTTTCAATTTCAAAATAAGTCATATATATAAAAAAGATGGAATTAGAGTAAATATGATTATTATTCCAATATAATTTTCTTTGATTTATTTATTTATTTACACGGACGCCTTTTTCTTGTAAAATTTTGCACCGCCATTTTGGTAATAAAATATAATTAATTTATATATGTAAAAAAAGTCAGGGAAAATGAACACAAACTTAAAAGTATGGATGAAGTTGTGTGTAAAAATTAAAAAAAATTGTTGAATTGGAAAAGTGTGTGTGCACATGGTACGAAAGTGCTAAGAAGTTGAATAAAATTTCCCTCGGGATTTAAAAATAAAATCCTACAGAAAAAAAATTCTGCATGATGATTAATATTGGCTAATGTTGGTTATTCCATACTTACAAAACAAAATTAAAGGAAAGATAAAAAACAATTAAAAATGTATGTTTTCCCATTGAGGTACAAAGTGATGAGAAAAATTTGAAAGAAAATGTTCCATTAGGAAATAACTATGTAGATTTCTGATGATAAGATCTACCCAAACCTTACTATTTCCTACAGGCCTACAGCAAAATTTAGTCTTAAATGATTATCCACTCGTGTCTGTGTATCGATTATGAAAATAGTACACCCGTTCACTTCACAGTGCAAACATCAACAAAGGGAATATTTGCAGAACAAAAATTTAATGTTAAATTATACTGGGAATTTTAATGAATTTATTTGATTTATTCTACATAATTATGTTATTATAATTATGTATTAATACAAAAAGTGCCCTAAATTCAATTTAGCGAAAAAAAAAAAAATTTGATAAAATGAAATTTGGTTGCATCACTGTTCGAGTAGATTTTGTTCAGAAATTTAGTTTTATCTAGCTAATTGGGTTTATGACATAAATCAATTGTGTTTGAAGGGCATATAACGGTAAAAATCTTTGATTTTACAAAAGAAAATTGTTATTAAATTTAATTAAATGGTATGATATCCAAAATTTTTTATAGTAAAATTTACTTATTTGATTAAAAATATTTTATGTACTTTAGTACTTGTACTAAATTAATATAACATTTTATCCTTAATTATGAATTTATAATTTATTAAGCAAAATCATAATAAAATAAGAAGAATGTTGTAAATTTCATGATAAACGCTATACAATTCTCATATTTAATACTTTTCAGCATACAATTGGAAACCAACAGAATCTATTGCAGTTATTGGTAAAATTGATATTTGTGTTTTATTTGGTAAACTATTTTCAGTTTCTTGCAGCCATAGAAAATCCTATAAATATGATAATATATTAATCATTTTAAACTAAATTTAAATAAAGTTAGTATATACTTGGTATTTAGATTCATTACTAAATTTAACAAAAGCCGATTGTGTTGTTTGTAAATTAATTTTAAATTTGGCATCTTCTGGTAATTTACCTAATACTTTAACACGATCTTTTAATGTTAATAAAGATTTTCGTATTTGTTCTTCATAATCTATTAAATATCTATCTTGATTAGATTTTTCTTTATATAAATTATGATTTTTTAAATCAATTTCAAAAATGTAACTTTCATAGATAGTAAATTCGTCTTTATAAATAATTATTTCTATATGACTTAATTCATTCCTTTCTATTAATATTTTTGCTGATTTTAGAACATTTAATATATAATTATTTAATGGTGGATATATAGATACATATATAGGAGTATTATACACTTTTCTTTTTTGGAATATTTGTTCTGGATAAATTTTACGAATATATAGAACACTATTGATAAAAACTTCTATACCTTCCACAATTGTGTCCGCAGTGTCTGCATCTGTACAATTATTTTGATTTTACACGAGTTTAAAATTAATTATAAAAATTACCTGTATTCATATTAGTATTCTTGAATAATAATAAAAATAATAATTGACTCTTGTTTTTGTTCTGATATTTCATTTATGTTTGTTTATTTCTGATTTTATTCGGAGGAAAAAATAAAAATATAAATAAATGTCAAATAAGAGTGTTGCCATTGCTATATAAAGAATGCGGTACGGAAGGTTCAGAATACGGTACGGATTGTACATCAGATAAAAATGGAAGAAGGGAAAAGCTACTTGTCGACGACATTGACTGAAATGCGAGGAAAAGTCAAGATATGCGTATCCCATACTATAGGAAAACCAATTGCATATACTAATCTTTGAAGTGCTTTGGTTCGAATTTGGTTCGATTTTTGGTGACGTCGCAGCACGCAACTTGCCCTTCGAAATCGAACTACAATTATAAATTATCAGTATAATAATAATAACACATTTTCTTCTATCCAATTGGAAATTGCGTCGTAATTTTCCACATATTTCACGTACGCATGTATATTTTACTTTTGGAGTTGGAGCCTAAATTTAACGTAACATATCCCTATCCCTACCATCATACCGTACCGAATTGTCAAAAAAACCAGTTCCATACATTAGTGTGTGTCCGCTTATGATTTGATAGATATTTTTTTTAGTTTCTAGAAAAAAACAATATCGAGTCGGAAAAAAAAATATATAAAAAAAGCTTCAACTCCAATACATTTTTAATATGCAAGTACTTGTCAAACAACTAATTTCAAGAGTTGCATCAAAAACTTGTAAACTAAATAATTTTCGTACATTCTCTATTAATATTACTAAAATGGCACCAGTAAAGGTATATATATTATTTTTTTTAATATAAATTATTAATTATGTAATTTTCGTAAACAATCATATTTAATATTGAAATTTAGGTTGGAGATGTTCTTCCAGCTGGAGAACTGTATGAAGATTCACCGGCTAATAAAATTAATATTAATGATTACGTTGCAGATAAGAAAGTTATAATTTTTGGTGTTCCTGGAGCATTTACACCTGGATGTTCTAAGGTAATTAGAAATTTCAAATAGAATTAATTAGATTTAAACATATATAAGTATACATATATAAATTGCGCGTTGGAAGTGAAGATTAGCATAATATGTAGTTAAATTAAAAAAAATCTATAAAAATAGATAATTTACAAGGTTAAAGACTTGTTATTAACAAATTATGCTTCGAGCTTTTATATTTCCTATATAATGAATAAATTAATTCTAATACTACTGTACCTACTTTGTACTTTCTCGCTAAAAACGCTGTAGTGTCTATTTTTTTTGTAGTTGTTAATTAATATAATTAATTAACTGCATTATAATTATAATTGTAATATAAATCTCAATATTATAATTGTCTTTCTATAATTTATACTTGTATACTAATTTTTTATACTTTATAATAATTTTCTTGTTTTTTCAGACTCATGTACCCGGATACATTGAAAAAGCGGAAAAATTAAAACAAGAATCTAATATCACTGATATTATATGTGTTGCTGTAAATGATCCATTTGTAATGTCCGCATGGAAGAAGGATCTTAGTGCTGATGGTAAAGTACGTATGCTTGCTGATCCAGCTGCAGCATTTGTTAAAAATTTAGACTTAACTGTGGATCTACCACCATTGGGCGGTACACGTTCAAAACGTTTTTCTATGGTTGTAGAAAATGGTAAAATAATTGAATTAAATGTCGAACCTGATGGTACTGGATTGAGTTGTTCATTAGCCGATAAAATTGGCAAAAAAGAATAAATCGGCAAAATTAAAATATAGTAATGTAAAAAAAATGAGAGAAAGTAAATTGGCAATTAAATAGCACATTAAAAACTTTACATTGCAAAGCTTTAAAAATTAAAATTCTAGAGGAAGTTGTCAATTTGTATAATATATTTTCTACTTTGGGACCCTAATTGAAATTTTCAATGATTTTATTGTTAGTAATAGAATTTAAAATATCAAAAAAAAAGTTAACGCCCTGAGAGCGTTGTGTAAAAGTTTTATTTTAAAAGTAAAACTATTCCAAAAATATCAATTTTTTTTAAAATATGGTTATTAATTAATACATTAATTTTTCTCCAATAAATTTATTAAAGTCTTATATTAATTAAAATTGTATATAATTTGATTTTAGAGGAATATTGAAATGATGAATGGTAATATTTTAAATTATATTTCAAAGTTAATAATTAATAATCTCACTGCGGTGATTTAATTCACTACAAATTATTTTAATGGATAAGTTACAGCACGACTGAGTAAATCAATGCACGACCGATCAATAGTTGCATAATTAATACCAAAAATTAGAAGGGTATAGTAATAATAGTTAATTATTTTCCACTTTTTTATTTTAAATTGCAAAGTAGAATAAGCTCGTATATTTTAGAAGTATATTAAAATTAACACGTAGAATATGTAATAAACGATTATGAAAATTATGATGATGAATAGCAAAGTATCGATAAATATTGGATGCCAATGCCAAGCCAGACCTTATTTAGGTTATAATCTGATACAATTAATATTTCAATAAACATAACCAAACCCATACATACTTTATTTGAAAACAAATATTTATTAATAGATATATTCGATAACAAATCTGAAGAATTTACAATACATGAACCTGAAGTATGGACAAAATAAGTGTCTTCTAAACTAAAGAATAAAGTATGTATATAAAACTGTAAAATAACTAAGTCTATTTCTATTATTATATAAAGCTTTTTTACTATAATAATAATATAAGGGCCTAGAATATTTTAGAGGCAAAATGGTACGTAGATGTTAGGTTGGCTGTAAAGCAAATTACTGTCTGTCAATTTTTTGGCGCGTTTTTTGTATGTCGTTAAAATTAAAACTCCGCGTTTTTTTCTAATCTGATTGTTTTATTGACGATATAAAAATTTAATAAAGTTATAAAAATTCGTTATATTATATATAAATTGATATATATTTAAAAATATTGTACAGTGATTTAAATTATATAATATCTATTAAATATTAGTATAAAATTATATTCAATAATACTTGAAATATAAGTTTTGAGTTTTGGTGGTTAAAACTGAAGACATAAAAATTTAACTTTATTTAAAGTGAATAAAATTACTATTTTTAAAAATATATAACAAATTTAAAAATAAATTGATATATAATATCATTTATTTTTCAAATTAAGTATTACAAATTACGATCAACATAAAAGAACTACAATTATGAAGGTAAACTATTAAATTATAAATTAGAATTCATTTTTCTCCATACATTTTGAAGAATTATTATATTATAATTCACTTTGATCTTTAAATTGTTTTGGGCTTTATTACAATACCATATAAGTAAAAACGGGATATTCATGTAAATATACTAAAACAAACTTCTAGTTATCACTTTAAAACTTATGGATATACAGCGTTTCACATTTAATGATTTAATCAATTTTTTTTCTGAATTAAATCACCATAATAACAAGTTAAAGCATTTAATCTATTATCTACATAATTTTGTTCAATTTCTGTTTGTTTACCAATACCAGCTAATTTTATAATTTGATTTTTATCAGAATTTCTTGGTATATATAATGCAATATTTTCTGTAATATTACGACAACGTTCCATTAATTCAGTTGCTGGCAGTGGCAGTAAAAACTTTTCAATATCATATACTAAATGTTCCTTATATTTTGGCCCGCCCCATGGTGGGCTTAAAACTATACCATCAGCTTTTAAAGTATCACATAACTTAAAAAAATCACCAATAATAAATTCAATATTTTTATCAACATTATAAATTTTAGCATTATGTTTTGCCATTTCAATTTTAATTGGATCAATATCAATAGCAATAACATGTTTACATATCATTGCTAATTGTATACAATTACCGCCACTACCACAAAACCCATCAATTACAATATCACAGTGTGACATTCTATTAGCTATATTTTTAGCAATCTTTTCTGGTGTTACTGAAAACCAACTTTCTTTGTCCATTTTAATACCGAGATTAAATCGTGAAAATAGTTGAAAACGTTTTCGCCAAAATTTAATTAATGTTTTATCTTCTCTTATATATTGTGGAATTTTCCGTAATGATCGTTTTTTGGTTTTACGTTTACGAATTCTTTTAGTATTTTGTATACCTTCTAATTTTGTTAAATTAGAAGCTAAAATATTGGGCGATTCATTTTGAAATTCATCATTCTGTGGTTCTTTTAAATTTTCGTATTCATTTTGTGTTTCTGATTCAATTAAGTGTTCATCCATATTATTGTCTTCGTTATCTGTTTCCGAATCGGTTGAAAAATATTCGTCAAATAATGGTGAAGAATTTCTTTTTCGATATTTATAAAATCTTGTATTACTGGCAAAAGCAGTTGGTAAACCTAAAGCTTTTAATTCATCACTATCATTAATAGTACTGAAGCGATCTTCTGATTCTGATGAAAGAGTTCTTTCTTCAGAAATATTGTTTAAATCAAATACTTTCTCAGCGTTGTAGAAATTTTCTGAAAACAAATTAAAACATTTACAATACTCGTATTGGTAATGTTCATTCCAAAGATCTTGCCAATCTGATTCTGTAATATTATTTTTGTTGTCGCCACCACCACCGTCAATTTTCTCTAATATATTTACCTCTTTTAAATTTAAGTTTTCTATATTATCGTTCAATTGTTCATATTCCGGATTTATATAATCACTGTATAAATATAACCACGATGAATTTACAATTTTATCACCATATTTCGTCCAATATTTATGCCATTCAATTTCTATATCGGATACATTTGTATTTGTATGATTAGAAAATTCGTGATCATCTAAACTCACGGTATTGTTGTAGATTCTGCTAAATACAAATAATTTTGTTTTATATTCCATTGTTGAAAAGTAATTAAACAGCGTGGAGTTTAAATTTTAAATATTGTTAATGGTATGGTAGATTAATATTTTACCTACTAAAACTATTATAAAAAATTCAGAAATTACTTTTAATGTTCTGTGATTTAACTGCTTAAACTCCAACCACAAAAATGTTTAAAAATAATAAACAAATCATTTTTTTTGACATCACAAGTGTCAAAATAAACGTTTGTGACATTTCCGTAAATCCGCAGGTGGTGTGGTGGGTGAGGTGAGTTAGTTGAGTTTTGATGTGAAGACTGAAGATAAATATTTTGCTTGGAACTTGGAATTGGTTGGTTGGTTATTACAAAAGAAATATATATAACGCCGGCTCTAGAATATTTATAATATCCTTCTTGTTTCTTGCTCAGATAATATTAATAAACTTAAAACAATTACTAAATAAATTTTTAATATGAATACTGGAATAATTTGGATTATTATCAATATAATTCTAATAATACCAACCGACATCAAAGCTGCGGATAACGTTCAAGATGATAACAAAATTATTGTGACTCCAAAAATTTGTAAGTTTTAATTCGTTATCAATTTATTTTAATTTAAGCAATAATGCTAATAATTATATATTTTCTATAGATTCTAATATGCTGGCACGAAAACGTGAAGAACATAAATTATTTGTAAAACATTTACTTAAATCTGATTATAATAAAAATTATAAAATGATTAATTTAGGATTTGAGAAAATTTTTGAGGTAACAAAACAATTTTTAAATAGGTATATACATTTCGATAAACATTAAAGAAATCATAATTATATATTTAAAACAGATATTAAAAGAAAGTAATACAACACTTAATCAAGCTATGTACAGTCCAAAAAATGGATTTCCAACAGAGGAACGTTTACAATCAGCAGTAACATTAATTTTAGAGAATGTTTGTTTATCTGGAGAAATTGTATTACATTTACCAGAGATTTCATATAATATTTTTAAAAAATATAAAAATTGGAAGAGTATATTTATATGGGGAATTAATTTTGTAAATGAATATCCACATATTATTGCCGAAGAAACAGTTTTAATGTTGAATTTATTTTTACAAGAAATTAATGAAAATGAAAGAACAGAAGATTATGTAAATCCATATAAAAGTGAAAATACAAATATGAAGAATAAAATAATAAGTAATAAGAAAAAAGCAAAAAAGAAACGTATTAATAAAGGTCCGCAATTAAGTAGAACAGAATTATAACATAGATAATATTTCTACAAAAAAAATCTCATATAGTATACTTATGAAAATTTAAATTTATATATTGAATTGTTATAATTTTATTTATAGTATAATGTTTTATTTTTTTAAATAAATTTTTTATTATTTTATCGATTGTCTGTATTTGGAGCAATTTTTTGTGATAATAATTTTCCATAACCACCTCTACCAGCATCATAATCTGTTCGATATTCATCGCGTACTTGTCCACCAGATTTTCCCCGACCATATTGTCGTCCTTCTATAAATCCAGCATCCCAATCAACACGAATTAAACGATCGTCTAATCGTGTTCCATTTACAAATCTACAAAATAAAATTACTGTTTAACAAAAATTTATCTATAATATTCCATATTTTAATTTACCTCATAGCATGTTCAGCTTCTAATCGTACATAATATTCTACAAAACAAAATCCACAAGGTGTTTTCTTATATTTATCTAAACCCATTACAATTCTACGAACATCACCACATCGTCCAAATAATTCATGAATTTGTTCTTCGGTTGTGTAAAATGATAAATTACCAACATATAAGGTAGCTGTATCTTTTAATTGTCGATCTTGATCAGTACGTGAACCCTATAATGGAAGAATTTGTGAGGTTACAATTGTATGAACAAATAAACGTTTTGCCGAATATTTTAGAAAGAATGATTATTTCTTTACCTTAAAATGTTGATCACGATACGAACTTAATTCTAATGATGATGCAGACATGTTTACATAAAATGTAGTTCATTCAATCCACCAGAAATATTAAAAATTAAAAGATTTCTTTTTGTTTATTTGGTTTTTGACAGTTTCAAAGTTGAGAATTTTTTGTTATGACGTTGGGTTTTCGTTGGGATTGGGACGTGTTCACACTGATCGATTCATTTGCCGAAAAGGCGGCAAATATGATTGTGAAATGTGAAATAGATGATAATCGCTGTGAAGTAAAAAATTAAAATCATTTATTTGGTGTTATTTTTCTTTTATCACTTTTAAATTATTAATTTTCATTTCCATAACAAATCCTGTTGCCATTTTGACGTGTTAGTGCTATATAATAATATGAAAATAAAATCATCGCTAAAGTTTAAACAATGAGATCGAACGAAAAACAGCAAGTGTGAACAGCCACGTAGGCTGCAATTTGACGAATTTTAATTCGGCGCATAATAATTTAATTTCATTTTGAACTGAACAAAATTCATTGTGAGAAATTAAACTGAATCTATTATTATGGACCATATCATCCAAAAGGCCTAACCAAGAATTTTTTTAATCTTGAAACCTTGAGCTATCGATGCAAGGTTACTGTTACGATAGTACAGATGCAGACAAAATCCCAATATCAAAAACTAAAAAGGGGAAGGATCGGCGCCAAATAAATATATAGTTCATTATCTAACCACTAGAAAATGAGGATATTTGATTTTGGTAACAGCTGTCTGGGATTATTTTCGAAAGTTGACATTTCATTAATAAAAAAGCCGAATTGGACAAAAATCACTTGAATTTGCATTAAAATTAAATATTAAATTATAATTTGAAATTATGGACAGTGGATTTATAAATCCCAAAACAGAAACAGTTAGAGCTGCTTGTAAAAAATGTGGATATGCCGGTCACTTAACTTATCAATGTAGGAATTTTTTGAAGGTAAATATTAACTTGTTGAGAAATATAGTTATCTATCACTATCACAGTTGTAATATGTAACATCAATTTCAGATTGATCCAAATAAAGAAATTCTACTCGATGTTAGTAGTACTAGTAGTGATTCTGAAACTGATTATTTAACACCACTAACCGAATTACGTAAAACTGAATTAAAAGACAAATTAAATGAAAAACGTAAAAAAAATGATAAAAGTGATAATAAGAAAAAGAAGAGAAAACGTAAGAGTTCTACTGAAGAAAGTTCTTCTGATTCAACCAATGAATCAGATTCATCTTCGTCTGAAGAAGACAAAAAGAAAAAGGTTAAAAAAAAATCAAAGAAAATGAAAAAACGAAAATCGAAAAGTAAAAAGAAAGCATCAAGTTCATCAAGCGAAGATACTTAGTTAGATAAGTTTGGGACAACTATCATTGATATAAAATTTTATAAAAAATATATTTTTCTATTGCATTTCCTCTACTTATGTAAATTTTTAAGTGTAATAAATATGATTTTATAAAAAAAATTGTATAACAATTACAAAATTTGAATAATATTTTGAAGGAGTTTCAGTTATTAAAGCAAAACATTATTATGGTTTATCTCAAATACTTCTAGCAACAATTATTTGTACTAACAGCAATTTCATTGTTTCAGTTGCAGAGGAACTTATGATGCGGAATGGATAACAAGAAGATGTGGCTGTTCGGCCAAGAAGAGCAAAAAATGTACCGCAAATGTTTTAGATTGTATATTGTCGTCTTCATTTTGGAATCATGATTTGTCAAAAAATTCATTAATACATGGCTGATTGAATCAGCAAGGATTCTGTGTGCACATTTATTTTCGGCCTATAAAAACATATTTTAGACCTTTTATTTTATCTCAAATTTGTCAGAATGGGCTTCACTTTACATTACTGCAATTATATACTATCCTTTTTCTATTTTCGAATTGGTATGTTGAATGTATTTTGCACCAATTTCATGTTTTACTGGGATTTTAATGTTTTACTGGCTTTCATATTCTCTAACAATGTAATATTTAATATTTTGCAATACTAAAGTGTTTTACAAAAAAATTACAAAAATCTTTTATCTATATGGAATTTATATCTTGAATAACTATTTGACTATGTATTTAAGAATCGTAAAACAAATATAATTATATAGCTTGTCCATTGTTATTATACATATTAATAATACCAATAGTAATAATATCCATTACAGAAGTTTTGATTTAGTAGGCAACATAAATTACAAAGGTATATACTTTTTTTTAAAGAGTGTTTTATAAGAATTTGAAATTTATGATCCTTAGAGCTTAGACTCTTAGACTATCGATCGACAGTGCATTTAGTTATGGCATTTTATATGGTACATATATATATTTATCTCATGTGATACGACAAAATTTAAAAAAATAATGATTTTTTTTAATAATATAATACCTATATAACATTAAAAAGTTTATATAATTTTATTTAAAATTTATTTATTACATTTTGTATTCTTAATTTATGGCTGATAATCAAAATAGAAACAAATCTATTTTGTATTATTTAATACTAATATTACATTATACTACATACATAATAATATAATACTAAATAGTGTATAATTAAATTTTTATTTTATTTTTTAAAATTATCACAGGTATATATATACAAAAAAAAAATATACAAAAAACATAAAAAATTAAAATGTAAATTTCTAAAATTAATTTAATAATAAAAATACATATATATTGCAATTATTTTAATAATTAAATTACAAATAATAAAAAATCGTTTTGATCTTATATAAAAATATAACCAACAATTAATAAAAGTCCATTTATAAAATTATTATTAATTGATTTTGAATTATTTTTTATTATATTATAATTATTATTGTTAAAATTATTTTTAATAGTAGTTGAAGTTAAAAATTTACCATTAATTTCAGTAGTACTAGTTGTTGTCAATATTTCATTATCATCAATTAATATTTCATTATTTAAATTATCTTCACCATTATTTCCAGTATGATTTTTTATCATTGAAATTATTCTATCATCAGTTATAATTTGTGATACATTAATCTTTATTGTAGACTGAATTGTTGTTGTTAATTCATTAGTAGTTATAACATTATCTTGAATATTTTCATCTCTAATAGCATCATCTTCATCATCTTCATCATCTCCATCATCATCGTTATTCCTATGACCAGACATTTCTATATTATGATAATCTTCATCATCTGTATAATTAACCATTCCTTGTGATATTGTATTTGTAGATGATGTTAATTTATGGACCACCTGATCTGTTGTTTTTGATGATATAAATAATGTATTATCTATTTTACCATTACAAAGATCAAAGCTACAATAACAATATGTAATACTATTTGCTATTTGACAATCATCAAGTGATGGAAATATATCACATGCTCTAGTTACTTGATCGCCTATAAAGGATGTATAAATATATAGAAAAAAAAAACTTGTAATAAAAATATTTAATAAAATTAATCGTTATGTAATTTCAGTATGACATGAAATATTATTCTTTAAAAAGTAAAAAAAAAAATGTTGTTTAAGTTAAAACAGATTTTTTTTATTGTATATATTCCTCCATCAGAGAATGGAAGTGCAAAAGAGAAGAAGATTTATCAATTAAATTAAATAATTATTGTATATATAGTTTTATATAGTATATAAAAATGACCTTGTATTTGAGTAATACATCCGTAATCTTTAGGACATTCAGTTATATATTTTTCCATTATTTTTGTATTATTCCAATGATCATTTAATGTTGTGCATGATACAGGTGGTAATTCTACATTTTTATCATTTGTTGAATATAAAAAATTATTTGTATCACCGCATACATAACATTTGATAGCATCAGATTGATGATGTAATAGCACTAGAAGAAAATAAAAATAAAAATTAATTAAAATGTAATTTTTTTATTTTAATTGCAAATGGAAAATTTATAGATAGTAAATATAAAAAAAAATTGTGAGAATAAGTTAATTAATAAAGGATGTAACCATAAAAATAACATATTTTATGTGTTATATAAATATGTCTACAAGTCTTAATCGTCGTGTGAGCTATATAATATGTTTTGTATCTCGAAACACTTATGAGATAATCGCGTTAAAAATTCTTTTATTTCATTATTACAAACATATTTTAGAGAATTTTTAATTAAAAAGTACACAGATAATTTTGGGATTCAAAGCAATAATAGAGCCTAAAATTCTTAGTCTACCTCTATAGCATTACTTTCCAAATGATGTAATCTAACTCTTAAGCCATTAGCATCCTCATGCGACTATTTTCAATTTTGATAATTTATTAAGCTTACAATAAGTAGTTATATTTCTATACTAAAGAAAGTGTCTATAAGTCGCTATGCTATTTTCTAGTGTCGGCTCATTGTCGAGGCTTATTAAGTCACAGATTTTCATAATAAAATTATAAGACTTAAAACATTTTCATTTCTCTTATATAAAAATTGAATTCCTATTACATTTACATTTTAGATACAATAAATCTATCACTGGTTCTACAAATCACATTTTCAATTTTCGTGACTTTATGTACATTTGTCCAACCAAATAAATAAATTTCAATTTAATGACACTTTTCTAAATTTTCATTCAATATGATAACATATTTTTGTTTTTTCAGAATTTTAAAAGAACTCGTTATCGAGGAAATCGAATGTCAAACATGTAAAAATGTCGCAATTTAATATTTGAAAAGAATAAAATATTTTTTTTTTCATTTCAATATTATTTTTCTTTTTTATGCAATTAACCGATTAAAACATTTTCAATATCAATTTTAGTTTTCTTGAATATGAAATTATATTTTTCTTTCCCTACCATGCACCTTGGAATAGAATGATAATAAAAAAAGGTCCCACGTCAGTATTATTATAAAAGAAAACATTGGAATTATACCATTTATAGAGATCAATAAGAAGTACATGTTTAACCTGATACAGAATATTAACAATTTAATATTTTTGTAATTCGAATTTATAAGCAAAATGGTATTGACTTACTTATTCGAACAAAAAATATTAAATTGTACTTACAAGAAAGATATAAAATAAAAACGATTAAATATTGCCTATAGCGATATCAGATTATGTTACAATCATTTAATTAATTTTTTTTTTACATAATTTTTTTTACAAACTTTTTTTTAGGCTGTGTAACATGATGAACATATTTGTGACAAAAATAAAGTCAAGTCAAACGAATAGCCTCAAGGCATGCCATACTAACCGGCATTTCATTGGTATATATAATTGGTAAAAAAATTTCAGAAAAAGTTTTGTCAATAAAATGAAAATCTATAAAAATGTACGAGCACAATCAGCGAATAAAAATATTCTCTTTGTATAGTTCCAAATTTTAACTAATCCTTCAATTTTATGTTGTGCCACTAAAAATCTTAATTATTTATATAATATTTTCTATTATAATGTTCTATGGCTACTCTTGGATGTGACAGATGAAACAAGAATATACAAAAAATTAAATTATTCATTTAATATTATGAAAATACTAAAACTGTGTTATGATAAATTATGTTTTATTTTATCAGATTTTCAATTTTATATTACCTATAATTGATAATTATTATATCACCTTTCGTAATAAATGTCCATCAATTTAAAATTTTTTAACACTTAAACATATAAAATGAATTAATTTTTACACGATATATCGAAAAGATAAAATGTATTTAAAATATATAAAATCTTGAATCTGTTATACTTTGTATATTTTTATATACATATATGCAACAGATCATTAAATTTTATTATATATTTATTATAAAATATATTTTTTTTAATGGAGCATAAAATTTTAATCCATTTTTTGTTACCTATACACTAAATTCTTTATTTTATTTTTTTGAGAATTTCAAATTATTAGAATTTTAACTATATAGTTTTCTTTTAATATTTTAACTTGTAAATATTCATTATCAATAATAAAAATAATTGTAATATTTATATACTACTTATAATTTTTTTGATATTGCCATTTCAAAATAAAATTACATAGTTTGAACATTGCAGATTGTAAATATTTTATTTATAATCGTTAACAACTTTTCGATATTTCTATGATTTTTATATATAATTATATAATGGTCAAATATGAAATTATACTGGGAGAATTTCCTTATAAATTGAATATTAAATGCGTATAGAAGAAAAAAATTATAGGAAAATATTTCATTATTGTTGATTTTTTCTGATTTTTTAAACATATCTTGAGGCAGATGCATTTACAAATTAAATAATTATATTTTAAAGTAAATCAGAAGCAGAAATATATATAATTAAATTGTATAAAAAAGAGTTCATCATTTGAAATCAAAACTTGTTTACATATTATCACAATATTATTATAAAGTAATTTAGTTTGTGTGTAATCACCTTTTTTTTGTTTAAACTGCGATTCTAGGGGTGATTTATAGGAAATTTAATTAATATAATTAATAATTAAAACTGTTTCATACTATTTGTGACTGTATAAATCATGTATACTATAGACTAAATCATTTTGGACAAGATTATATCTCTTTAAATCGATTGATGTTGTGTTGTACATAGATTATTAATGATTGTTGTCACTAATCTTAATTTTCTTCGGGGGTTTCTAGTAGGTGTCAGAGTACTAAAATTCGCCATGATGTAGTCGATTGATCCTCAATGACTATTTTTGTCTGTATACTTCCAAATTAATGTATGTAATACACCCCTTAAATATTGGAAAAATGTTCAAACTTGTTTTATTTAAAATCCAAATATTATAAATTAACGAATTGTCATTCATATATGGTACAAAAAAAAAAGAAACATGTTAAGTTGATAATGGCTAAACAAATATTTCAGCCAAAGAAATAAATATATATAAATTGTATAATATAAAATGAATGAAATTAAATGATAATTGGAACTGCCGGCAGCTGTTATATTTTCATAATTTAAATTTATATATTACACAGTTTAAAAAAAATAGATATGAAGCTAGATACTAAAACTAGATTTAAATTTTCGATTTGTATTTGTAGAATTTGCAGAAAATCTAGAATACCAAATTTATTTGCTAATTAATGAAAATGATTAAAAAGTAAAGGGACCTAAATGTATACCATAATGGGTCTATGTTAGGACTTACATTAATTGGACATAAACCATTGGCAAATTTGATTTATTTTCCACAAAATGATTTATGTGATTCAAATAATCCTTTACACTTTAACTAACATAATTTTTGTATATTAACAGTGTAACGAAAAGAAAATGTTATGATTTTTTCCAATGTTAAAAAATGTATTAAATTGCAAAAAAAAAAAAAAGCAACAATATTTTTATTTATTTGATTATCTTGTGGTCACCATATGGACGAAAAATAAGTCGTCTCTTATTTATATATGGTTTCATCTCTCTTGTCTCTTGTCCGGAATTCAAACTTGGTGGCCACTTCATTCAGAATTTTTTTTTGTTTGTAAATAATTCAAACAAATAAATTTAAAATGACTGGAAATGGTTTCATATAAATAAAATAAAATGTTTGGTAAATTCGTATTTTTGGTAAATTCGTATTACATAAAATAAAATTTGGCAAAAAAGTATCCTGCTGATTTCAAATATAAATAACATTAACAAGACATTGACATGGAAAATTGTGAACAAAAAAATTCAGGATAACAATTTTTTCATACATTCATCATCATGCCGAATTTTTATCAATGTGACCAAAAAAATATATAAATTGGAATTAAATTTTAAAATTACATATTTTTTGTTATTAAAAATATAATCACGAGTTTGATTATAAATGAAAAACAAAAATGTTACAATGTGAATAAAAAATTGAACATAATTTTTTTTTTTGGGTATGAACATAAATTTCACACTTGCAATAATTTTTAGTTTATATAAATAATGTAATGAATTAAATTGCAGAGTTCCATTAATAATATAGTAGATTTATATATTTTTTTGGTAATTTAAATTTTATTTAGTATAATAAAAGATTACATAAAAATTTATGTAGAACGAGTTTAAATATTTTTGTTATTTATGTTGCAAATTATAAAGTTGTTATAGACCAATTTAATTTTGTATTTATTTTAAGAAATTTTGTAATTTAGTGTATAGATTATAATATAATTAATTTATAACATTCGTAATAAAAGTGGTGTGATCTTATTTATCTTATGGACATCCAATAAATATAAGATATATGTATTAGCAAAAAGATTGAGTAAATGAAGTAGCGTTGAGAATAAGTAGTTAACACTACTTGGAATTGGAAATTAATAAAGAAATATACTGCATTGCATTTCTGAAGAGAAAAATTCGAGGTGTTTCAGATCATGTTTCAGTTCATGAGCCAGGGATCATTGGATAGTACAATTTATATTTAATTAATAGATATTTAACCAATTAACCAAATTTTAACTTGGCTTTGTTACAATTTATGATTTTTCTGATAGACAACTTCAATATTTTAAAAAATATTGAAGTTGTAAAAATATAAATATGTATTGTAAGAAACTCATTAATTTAAATTCAGGGCATAAGCATAAAATCCGTTTTCTATATTTAGTAAATATATATATATACTAAAATTAATACCAAATTCATATTCGTATTTTAGTTGGAAAAATTCAAATATTTTTTTTTTATGTATTTTGAAAATATGAATATAAAATTATTAAATATTCATGTATGCATCATTTCATAATAATATGTATAATAATACATATGCTAAATTTACATAAAATCTGTAATATTGATTACAAAATTTATGTTGAACATTTTCTACATAAATTATGGTTCACAATAAATACGAAATATTTGAATAATATTTTCCCTTGGCGATTAGTTAAAAATGATACATAAGATTTAGATCTTAGTAAAATCCGAATTTCTTATTGATTCATTTTAGTTGTACTACTATTATCTTTGAATCCTTTCGATTTTTTCATATTTCTTTTCAAAATTTTGGATCTCTGTTCAAGTTCTTTTCCAATTTTTCATAATAATTTTTGAAAAATTTTGAATCCTCTTAAGTGTCTTCAAAATGTATAAAAAACCATTTAAAACGTAACAATTCTATCAAGATGTAAAAACAACTACAAGTTGTTAAATCATTTATATCTATCATCACCTTTAAAATCACAACATCAAAATCATCATCATTATTTATAACACTTTATATATATAATATATATATATGTATATTTATAGCTTCTGTAGTGGCGGCTATAATTATTTTTATGCACATCTGTTAAATGAATTTAACCTGCTGAACAGGATCTTTGACTATAAGAGTTCATTTATTATTCCCCCAAACGGATAAAAAAGGGCGCACAAAGAATTTATAATAAAAAAATTATTGTCTGCCCCCAACAAAAACCAATTATAAAGATTTCAATCGTAGCAAAGTCAATTTAAACATAACTAAAATTTCTCGAATTTAGAATGATTGATGAACTAAAAAAAAAATAAAGATTTTCTGAGTCTGTCATGTCATTGAAAAATTTTTTTTTTGGGCGGAATATATTTTATAAAGAAAAATTGGGGTAAATTAATAATTACATATCATTCAAAAAATTCTCTAAATACAATAAAAAATTATTATAAAAATTTTCTGATGAAACTCTTTGAAAATTCAATACAAAATAATCTTTTCAAGAAAATAAAGTCTTTATAGAATCAAAAATGTGTAGTTTTTATATGATCACTGGAATAGTTTAGAGTTTAGTTGGGGTGCATTAGATCCTTTACGGCCCGGTCCAGGCATTGATTTGCCTCATCTTCAAATGAAAGTTGTCGATTCGATTGTTACATACATAATGGAGATACCTCTAGGCCTATTATTGGTCTAGTTCTGTAATCGCATCTGGTGTTAGAGGATCGTATCACTCCTACTAACAAATTAACTAAGCCTAGGCCCACATTGACTCAAGAGAAGAAAATGAGAAGTTCTTTGTTAGATATGTTAGATTTTTAGTATTTATATATGTATATTCTTCCTAATAAATCCAACCTATTTTAAGATTTATTATTTCTGTGAAAGCATATCCATCAAATTTCTCCTATAGCTCCTACTTTACAACAGAAATCTCGAACAATTTAACATGGCATACAAAACAACATATTATATAACCGACGATATGAAAATTTTATATCAAATAAAGTCTTTGAAAAAATATTTTTCATTTTGTTATTTTACTTTCGAGTGGTCATTTTCCAGGCACACATTTTTTTTGCTGCCAAATCAATTTTAATGATTTCCAATTTCTAAGCATCATTTAGACGAATTTTATTTTTTTGATGTTTCTTTTGAAACATCAAAAATATATTTTCATTATTTGATCCATTACATACCCCCAACGACCTGAATTATTCTTTATTGTTGTGTTGTTATTTATTTTTGAGGATGCACAAAAATGATGTCGAAAGAAAGATTTATGTCGAATTGTTGCAATCATTATGAGACTGGTAACAAGAAACAATATTTTTTTTTACTATTTTTTTTTGTGGTTTATAATTTTTTGGAAAGATCAATAAGAATTTATGTTTTTTTTGTGGTTTTGTAATTTTAATGAGGATGAAATGTGTTTCTTTTTTTTTTATTTGAACAGAAGTAGTTGGATTTTTATCATGGTTAATGAGGTTCGATTTGTTTAAATATTTTGTTATGTAATATTTTTTGGGAATATATTTATTGTTATACCCTTTTTAAATTTATGTACGTGTCTCAGTTTATTAATCGAATATGAAAGGAAATATAGTAAATTTTTCTTATTATTTCTTTTTCTTTTTTTGTTAAAGGACTTGTCGACAAACAAGGATATAATACGAGTATAAGTAAATAAATTATTTAGTGTTTCTTGTCTTATCTTTTCGGTAGAACACCTTTTAATCATTATTATCATAAAAATAAAAATTCTGGTTTACTTAAGTGGTTTTTTATTTGATTTTATATTTATAAGAGGTTAAGTTAAATATTTATAAAGATAGTTTTGATCATCATGTTTTTGGTGATATAATAATAATAATAATAATTTTTTTATTGGTTTTATTATACCAAAATTTGTGTCTTAAACGAAATTTAATTTTGTATATGGAAAAACATACTTTAACTTTAAGACTATAGGAAAATTTGTTTGCTAAACAATCAGTCATTATTAAATTTTTGTAGTTGTACATTAGATGAATAGATCGATCTAGATTGAACTGAATCTAAAAGGCATATCCATGCATTCTTTCTCAGACCATTTTGTTGTGTCCCAAATTTTTAATACTAAATGATATGACACTATCTGATGATTTCTGGACCAAATGTTGGAATTATTTGAATTAAGAAAAAACTAAGCAAATCGGAGATGTATAGAAGGAATCACATAACCAGTAAGTGATATTGTCTCGTGCTTATTCGCAACATCTACAAAAAAAATTACCTCGAAATATTTAAAATATAATTAAGAGTTTATGAAAAACTTAATTTTACACCGAATAGTAAATTAAATTTTGTTATCATGTAAATTTATAAACTTTCGTGAATTTTATACTGAAAATTTAATAATATTAAAACACTACCCTATTATGTAATCAAAACTGATGATCGTTTGATTAATTGACATATAAATCTTTAGATTGTCTATAAAATAAAGATATCTTTCTAAAAAATATTCTAAACGCAAATTATAAATACTGAGCTACTTTGCTAGTTTTTTTTTAATCTTAAATTTTATTGATTGAGTAATTTTTCTGATTAATATTTTAATTACATAAATTATAGCATCAAAAACTGAAATAACTATTGTATGAATAGTTTGCCGGCACTCCAAAAAGATTATGTACAAAATAATATATTTAGTTGTCAGTGAAATTGAAATATTAATTAAATAAAAGTTAAATTTTCAAGTTTTAAAATTGTTGAGTAAAATTTAATTTGTTCGATGAAAGAAAATTTGTTTTATTACTTTTTAAGACAGTCATCATTTTGTTACAAAATAATTTCATATTGAAGATTAATTGACATAGAAAAAAATACATAGTGTATATAATGTATAATTAAAAAAACTGACCGGGATATCAAATGAATATAAAAAATTATGTGTATTTAATTTTTGTACATAAAAAATATATCAATTTACTAAGATGAAGAAATATTTTACCATTTTCCAAATTTTCCTAGTTTTTAATAGTATACTGCTTCAGTTTTTAAATTATAGCTTTGAGAGATGTTCGATTCTTAATCATAGAATTTGTTCAACTGAGTATAGTTGAGTTAATTCTATATACATAGTACAGAAATTTGTAGCATTTTTACATAAACCTTCAATTCTAGTCTATAAACAGTGTACGGACAATGACATATACTGAATATTAATTATTCAGAGGGTTAAATTATAATTATGCATTTTTATAAAATCAAATATCACCTGATCTTGGTATGATCGTCGTAAATTCTGCTACATTGTTGATCTAAAAAATTCTCTTAATTAATCAACATTTAATAAATCAATTTGTCAAAATTGTAATCTCCGAACTTTATTTATACAAATAAATAAGTCATCAGCAGTTGCAATTAATTTTTGATATTTAAATTAATTTTAAAAAAATATCAATTAAAATATTATATCGAATCAAGGAGATCGATTAAATTTATAGCCTCTACTAGGCTTTATACATATATAAAACTATATATAATCGCGTTAATAAAATGAATTAATAGTTTTAAATTAACATTTGGTCAAATATCACTATATAGAATCTTTAACGCATAATATAACATAAATATATATAAATTTTCATTAAAAAAAAATGTAACTTAAAAAAGTCGCCTTCTTGTCTGATCCACAAAAATCATTACATTTTAAAAAATAAATTCACGTTTTGCCAGATAAATAATTAAAGATATATATTATATTTAACGCCCAGCAATTCATTTAATTCAAATTGTAATTTAAAGTATTTTTTTTTTTCATATTTTAAACTAGTTTTACGAATAATTAATATAAATCGAAATATAAATATCGAAAATTTCTCATTTTTTGCTTCTATGTTTATGTAGTAGAAATGTGTAAAAAGTAATTAAATTTTTTTTTAAATGAAAAAAAAATATATTAATTAGTTTTCTTTATAATTAAACTTGTTTTTTTTTTCCTAAATTGAATGAAAAATTTATGTACAGAAAAACATGTGTAAAAAAATACATTATTACAGGTAGTTGATAGATAATTTTGAAACAAGGAATTATTTGGCTTCTAAAAAAAAACATATAAACATATTTTTCTCACCTTAATTGTTTAATGATAAGAAGACCCAAAAAGTTTAAAGTACACATATATACCAGAGTGGTTTTAATCAAATCCCCTTGTAGATATAAAATATATATTCTCTGTGTTATCAAACATCGAAAATGATAATGAAAAAAATATATTGATTTATTTTTTTTTCACAAAATTTGATAAGATAAACGAAAAATTTTTATGGTTAATGTAATAAAAATTCGATTTATATTTACAAAAAAAAATGGTTTTTTTTTTAGTAAAAATTTTGAGAAAATTCTTGTACACCAAATTGAAATTCTGGAGAATAAAAATATTTATTGAAAAATTCCTCTATGTACTTCATTACTTTATATAGAAAAATCTTTCATGAAAAGAATTAAATTTTGTTATATATAAAAGTGACATCACTTATTGATATGTTGACATATTAATAAGATAGTTTTAACGTTTTTTTTTTTTGTATTTCAAAATTTCTATCCAATAGTTTGTGATTTGTTGAACAATTAATAATCATCCTGACAACTTGAGCGCGCGTATTTATGTGATGTGGAATAGTTGTGACTAAAAGGAATTCCACATAGTAAGTTATAAGTTAAGCTTTAAGGTATTTTGACTTAATGTCAGGAAGCATGATGGTTAATTGTTTCCAATTACTAATAAAATGAAAAAAAAAAAATGTGAAAATAAATTTCAATAGACATAAGAAGAAATTATATTTGCACTTTAATCTACCATCGTTTTTATTATCGTAAAATTTATTTTCATAATAATTGCATATCTCCTTATGTCATGCAATTATTTTTTATGTCATAGCTAATCTTTGTATATATAATATTTCAATGCAGATTTTAAATTTTATATATCTTCAATTATTATATGGTTCATTTATTTTGATATTCTGGGTGGTTGAATTAGAAAAATTATAATCGAATAATTATATTTCCTTTTTTCTTTAAATATTGATTCCTGATAAATATTTTCATTTAAAGAAAATGGTAACATTCCGGAGACTTGAATGAAGATCATCGTCTGTACCGGATATTGTTTCAATGATAACTGAAATTAATTGACGCCATATTTAATCTCTTAATATTTTTTTGTTAAATTCTGCACCAAGAACATTATTACTCACTATTAGATCATATTTAAGTAGAAAATTGGAATTTAGATGAAAAAAGTATTTTCGGTTTGGAAGTAGAACGCATTAAGTTAGAAAAAGTGAGTTTTGAGTAAATTGATTCTAAGGAGTAAGTGAGTAAGTGTCTATGAATATTCAAGGATTTTGTAAGTTTCAGTTGACAATTTAAATTCTGGTATATAACTTGTAACATGTTGCAGTTTAGGTTTACATTGAAAAGATAGATTCAAAAAGCAACCGCTACTTAAACTGATGATTATTTGGCTATTTGGTTTTTTGATATGTATTGCTTAGCAATATAGTATATTAAAATTTATGTGTACATAAAATTAATGGTAATAATAATAATACATAATTCAATTAATTAACCACACAAAAATGTAATTTATAGAAAAATTAACATTAAATAATTGTTAAATTTTTGGTTGTATAAATTTTAATTTCAATTTCATTACTTAAAACCAGTTAATTCCAATTTCAAATAATTTTGAGATCATTTTTTAATGTTAACTAATATTTTTCTAAGAATTATTTCAACTATGTATTTGAAATATCCATTATTCGTAATTATAATTAATTTTTCTATATTACAAATCTTTTCATAGTTTAATCTCAAATTGTATACATTCCAAACAAATAGTAAAATTAAATTCTAGTGAATTAAAATTTAACTAAAATATAAAATTATAAAAAAAATTACAATTTAAATAATAATTTTAAATTAATTAAAATGAATTAATTTAAAAAAAAGTAAAACTCACCTTGCACTATAAATAGTACATAAATTATTAAATATTTTTTGGTAAACATAATGCATTTTTAATTGTACATAAAATTTTCTTAAAATAACTTTTTTTGTTTTATGTTTCGATTAATCAAAAAAAAATTGTTTTTTTATTTTCAGTTAAACGGAAATGCCATTCACATTTTACAAAAAGTTTTCTTCTTGTCCAAAAAACTAAACTTTTAATATTAAAAAAAAAAAATTACGTAAATAAATTTAATTAATAATTGCACTGACAGATACGTAGATCAACATTAAAAATATCTTTAAGATACTTTTTTTTTGTACTTAAAAACAAATTTAAAAAAAACGCACCTTTTTAACTCAATCGGCAAAATTATACTAAAAAAAAATCAGAAAACAAAATTATACAATTTATTATTTTGTAAATAAAGTTTGAGTGGTAAATGAAAAAAAAAAAGATTTACGCATTCAAACATTTTGATTTTACTATTAAATCAAACATTTTATACAAATCAAACTTTTTGTTCGATACAAACAATGTAATCAAACAAAACTATTAAATATTTGTTTTTTGAAATACTGAGTTGGTAATTAAATTAATTTAGGAAAACTTTCGGAAAAGATTCTCTAAAATTTATTGAATTTTTTTATTAATTTATTAATTTTTTGGATGAGAAAACGTGAAATTTTTAAAAAAAAATTACAGAAAGAAAAAAATTTATCAGAAATATTCTAATATCAAAATTAATTACCTACTGACTGACAAAAAAAAACTCCTTTTAATTATTATTAAACCATTTTTGGACAATTTTTTGTGACCTGAGAAAGGTAAACACTTAATTATGATTGTGTATCTTCATAACCTTTTCCGAAAAATCATATTTTTTTTTTCTGTGATAACATTGTTCTCTCTTTTTGGTTTTGTTTTTTCTGATGATGGCGTCTACCTGTGTAGTATTTTTTTACCTTTTTTATTAGCCCATTGAATAATTTCTGGTTTTTTTTTTTTTTGGTTCCTGAACTATAAATTTTGTTTTTTTTTTTTATCTCTCTGATGTTCCATAAAGTTTTCAATATTTCATTTGACTTTGGAAACACAAAGATGGAAATTTTAATACCCATAACTCTAGGAGACTATAGGAGAAAAATAATAATTCCAATATCGATTTTTATCATCGCGCATTGTAATCATTAGTCTTCTCTTGTGCCATAGCTACTGAATAACGAGTTGATTATTATTATTTCTTTTTTCCAATTAGGATAAAAATCGTTTAAAAAAAATGCATTGTTATAAAATGCCTAAAAATTGATCAGAGATGCATAAAAATAATTTAAAATGCATGTGGGAAATTATAGCTAATTTACATAATTTTCAACAACAACAAAAAAAAATGTTGAAGATGGGTTAAACTACCTCGACTATGGTATACGGTATAGATAGATAAATATATTAAATTAATGAAGTCTCTTATTAATTAGTGATAAAAAAACACTGTTTTAAAAAAAAAAATTATTGGTGTTTTAATATTATTGGAAATTGGTAAAATTGGCTGCAATTATATAAATCATTCAAGCAAGTAGAGAAAAATATGCTTTGATGTTTGATTATTATCAACAATTTGTGGCAAAAACTAGTAATTTAGTTGCATGCATGTGAGATTTGATAGCAAAGCTTATTTATCAATTTTATTCAATTTAATCTTTCTTAAATTTTTGGTTCTACAAATTATCTATGTCTAAGATCCTACTGTAATATCTGTAAGATTATGGAGCTTAAATAAATTCTGTTTTGGATTATATCGTGCCATTATTCCCATAGTCCAAGGTGTAAAATAATTATTATCGCTATGGTCTTTAAAGATTCTCTTTGCTTTACCATTCATTCTTAACATAATTCTACAACATTTTTGATCTTTTTTCCCGCTGAATGATCTAAATCGTACAACTAATAGGTAATTATTGAAGTAGTGAAATACCTTACGAATCCTTTCTTAAAAATTTATTGCATTTTTCTTTTTCAAAACTATAATAATAAAAAAATAATTATAGTTTGCTCAACGTTAGTAATTCGTGAGATATAAAAACTTTAGCACATAATAAAAGAAAATATTTCAAGTTTTTTTCCATTAAAAATTAGTTATGGAAACTATTTAATTATTTTTCCAACCAATCTGACTAAAAGAAGAATTTATGAGAAGAAATCTTAGAAATAAGGTGCGTATAATTGAATGGATACAGAAAGTTGGTCATACATAAAAATGAGTATGTTATGTACCTAGTTAAAAAGGATATTACAAAATCTATACATAAATATGAAAATTTCAATTTGTTTGTTGTCCGCATAACCAAAACTAAAATTTGCATAAATTAAAATATTTAATTGTTGCAGAATTTTAGTTAAAATTGCAAGACTGTTTACGTCTGTTTAACATCTTTGTAAGATATTCAAAAAAAAAATTATCTATAAATAATTTTGTACAGTGTATTTTTGAAAGCTTATATAACTAATTTGTAGGCTTTTCTTTTATATATTTAATTCATATTTGCTCCAAATTCATTAAGATTTTTTTAACTTTTAACAACTTTACTTTAAAAAATTTTTTTTTATGAATTTTTAATATCAATTATAGTTAAATGAAACTATGAACAATTTCTATTTTCCATTAATTAGCTATTTAAATATTTTCACCTTATGGGAAATTATAACTTTATAATTAAAAATATTTATATAGTTGGCTGCTGCTGGTGGGCCTTAAAAATGGAAAATTATAAAATTTAACATATTTTCGTTATCGAATCTTATTAATTATTGAACTAATAAATTAATATTTATGTAGCTATATCGATTATTTTTTCTTAATAAAAATGCTTCAAAGAATTTGAATAAAAAATTTGAAACATAAATTTGATGAAAATTACAATAATAATTTTAAAATTTATTAGTAATTTTTTTTTTGTAACTGAGTAGGTGTGTTACATATTTCATAAAAAAAAATGCATCATAATATTTTTTATACTACATAAATTTAAAATATAAAATAATCATTATGCAATTTAATATTTTTGAAATAATTTTTCTTTGATATCTTATAGTTTCCAATATCTTTGTTTATAAAAAATTATGATAAATTATTAAAGATAGATGATATTTTGCTAGATATGGTGTAAAAATATTGTTGTCTTAAGTTTATATGGGACAACAAAATTGTTACTAGATAAAATTTATAGCAGTTAAAGCAACATCAATTTCAATATGAACAAAATTTATGTTTTAAAGTATGTTGTTAAAACAGACCCAGTAATTTTTTTGTTACGTACTCTTGAACTTTAAGATATTTTTTTACAAAATTTATTATTTATTTAATATTTTTACAAAATTATTCTTAAAAAAATATAATACGTTAAGTTAAAGTGTAAAAATTATAAATAAACTAATCAAATTTTTTTTTTTTTGATTTATTTATTTACTGAAATTTAAGGTATAACAAAAATGTTTGAAGATTCAGAAAAGTAAATATCATAATTTTTTTTTTGTAATACTTTTTTTTAAATGTTAGGTCAAAATTTTATTTACTTGTAATTAAATTTGTATTCATTACAGATTATAAGTTTGAATGAATTAGCATTTTGTATAGAGTTTGTTCAGCCAGCTTACACAAAACTAATTGCTTAATTATAAATCTATATAGATTAATTATGTTATGAAATAATAATACTTATATTTCATAACTGATTAATTTCACTTTCTCTCTGAAATTATGAATTAAAATATGTAGTACTTTATACATTTAATTAGGCAGTGAAATATTTAAATAAGTCTACTTAAATAGTTCAAATAACAAAGCATTCATTCCATGGGTTATGAAGAGTCGCACGGTAAACCGACTAGCAATGTGCTGACAGTATTCGCTGAGTAGCCATGATATTAGCTAACTTAGTGATCACGCAGATAATTTGTCCACTGATAAACTTATTAAAGCCAAAAGCTTGGATTTCATAATTTTTCACATTAACCTTATAAGCAATAAGAGATAACGAGTAATTGTGGCATCAAAACGGAGCTTAAAACTCACTGACTAGGACTAGGACTATAGCTACTTTGACCAAGCAAATTCAAGTTACTCTTAAATTAAAGTCCATTAGTAGATATTATACTAATTTAAGAGACTTATTTTGAGTCGAGGATCAAGACTCATTATTAGGATGATCTATAAGACTCTTGCCGCATGAAAATTATCCTTAATGTCCCATTATTCAGTATACTTTAATTTGTTTTGCCAATAATCTTATAAAATTTCCTCATTTTAATTATTCTCAAAAATATTTCTTAGATGAATAATCCTATTATATGCTTTAAAAATTTAAACTTTTCTATCAATTAAATATTCTTTTTGATTTATCCAATTCGAATCAAATAAATAATTGATCAATTATAATTAAAATTATAATCTTCTTTACCCATAAAAACTATTATGTATAAGAGTCACTGGTATATCTATCTAAAAGGCATTGAAATGGGTGATATAAAGCCCATCATATATAATATATATAAGTACATATATATAATACATAATTTGGTCAAAAAATTTTTAAAAATAAATTCGATGATATAAGCAATAAATTAATCAAGAAGTAAATAAAGAGTCAAAATAAATCGGATTAACCCACATTATAATTATAATAATCACACGGCAACATCTGTTTTCCACCAACAACAATTTATTTTATCATTTTATGATGAAACTAAATGTTGTGTACCCAGTACTATATAGTAGTGTAAAATATTTGAAAAATATTTGTGGGGGTATCCCACACTATAGTATGTATATTAATTTGTAAACATTCCGGAATATTTTTGAAAACAAAAACATTCTTTCTGACATCAAGTCTGCCACTGTAAAATATTTTTGTTTTCGAAAACAGATTTTGTTGAGATGGTAGACGAAGAAATTTGTAAATATATGGGAATTAAAGTGAAGTGCTCCATATTTAATTGATCTGAATCATTAGAAATTTATTTGGTATTTTAATGTTATAGTAAAATGGGTTAGTTTTAGTTGATTTATATTCTGGGCTGGACAATATATTTGAGAAAATTGAATTTAAATTATTGAGAATAAGTATAATTATCGGTTTTTATCTAAATGTTTCAGAAAATATGGTATTTTGTTTTTGGGTCGATAAGAAAAGGTTTCAATTAATTCCTTTATCAATGGCTAAAGTAATTGAAAATTCTTTAAATTAGGTACTTGAGATGAGGGTGCAGTTAATTTCTATGATAATTACTATGATTAGATTAGTATTCTATTGCTAGTGAACCTTCAGTTTTGACCTTATACCCTTATAGAAAAATATTATAAAGTTAATTGATAGTCTAATATTGATGGTCTTATATGTGGACCACAATGTTTATAGCAATTTAATATTTTACACCAATTAAATTTCGAAGTTTCTATATCAAAAAACAGGATTGAAATATTTAGGACAAAGGGTATCATTTCTAATCAAACAAAGGAGGATTAATGATTAGATGTATCCGAGAAAGGAATCGATTTTTAATCTATTCGCGAAAATTTTGTATGAAATCAGAACTAAATTCGAATCTTATAATCGATTATATAAAACAAATTAATTTAATTTCTTCTTTATAATCACTCCTGTAATTCATCTTTGTAGATACAAAGAGATACACTACAATAGTGTCAACATGTACTTATACAACAAAAATGTTCCCACAAATATTTATATCTAGAATTTATATCCAATAAATTCATTAAACAATATTATTAGTCAACCATTTAAATCATAATTATGCATTGCATATAAAATTTTTTGATTAAAACATTTTTATGACAAATAATTTCGTAATTACATTTTATTACACGTAAAGTACATGGTAATTTTCAAAGTAGAATCTTATAGACAAATCTCAAATCAATTCCATATACCCAGTAACTTCCATAAAATTAAAGTGTTTTCCCCTTGGGGCTAAGCTTAAAGTTATTATTACAGAAAAATATCAATTTTTTTTTTGTCTTAATTTTAATGACAAATAATATTTAAAATTTTTTAGGAGTATATAATATACAAATACAAAATATCAATAATTAAATTGAAAGTTAATTGGTTTGAAAGTTAAAAACTGTTTTTAATATTTGTATTTAAAAGAGACTTAAAAAAAAAATGTTAAAAGCATTAAAAAAATATATATTTATAATAATAATAAATTAAGAAAATATGTCAACAACACATTCAGTATATAAAAGTAAAATATCCTTTTATACTATAATAATTATTAAGAATGAAAATTGAAATATATATAAATGAACAAACACTTAGAGAGGTCTGTGGTATGTTTACTAAATGCTTGTCATATATATAGAAGGAAAAAAAGGCATCAGTAGACAGGTGCTCGCTAATTATAATCCACATAGTCTGCTGAACTATTAATCTGCAAAAAATCAAAACCATTTATCTATATTGTGTATAAGATTCATTAAAGGGTCATAAATTGTCTACATACTCTATACGTATATGTGTACTATATTTATCCATCAAACGAACAGCAAATTTTTCCTTTTCTGTTTTTGTTGTGAAATATTTTCTTCTTTTTTTTTTTTTGAACTTTATTGAATAATGTCTAAAGAAAAAGCCAATTGAGTTGTTGGAATAATGAATGTAAAATATGTATTAAGCAAAAAAAAAACAGGAATAAATTCATCTTTTTAAATTACACGCGAGAAATGTGAAAATTATAAGTAAAAGAGACCGAAACAAATTGGTATATATAGTTTTGGAATAAGTGGTGAAATAGAGATTATATATTTAATTATTATCCTACCTATTATAAAACGATTTATTTTCGAAAGAATCCGCTTTTATGATATTATGAAGCCAATAAATTTCAGATTTTATTTTGCATAAATTATTAACAAATTTAGTTTTATGTAATAAGAAATCATAATTTGATATTTTACCAACTTGTTCTGCTAATTATATATTGTCGAATATATTAATAAAAATTCATTACTTAATTTGATTAATTTGTGAGAAAAATTATTTATAAATTCAATTTTTTTCGGTATAGAAAACTGAATTTTTCTAAACAAATTTCAATTTTCCAAATTTCGAGGTATAGATAGTGCATATCATTTTTTTTAAATCATGGCTAACAAGTAAATAAATTATATAATTTAAATATAAATCAAGATTTACTATTTCAATTAATTGTAGCTGCCTATTTGTGTGTTGTAAATGTAATAAATTTTAAATGATAAAATTTTATCTTTACATACGGGTGCACTGTTTAGTAGCAATGCACTGTTTGTTAATATGGTCTTAAATTGTGTCTGAAATTTGAAATTTCGAGGTAAAAACTATATAGTATAATTTAACTTCTTAAAAGTTGAAACATTTAAATTGACTTAAATTCTATTAAATCTCACCAAAAAAATGTTTATAGATAATTTAATTCTTTAACATAATATAAAATTTATGCGTAAATTTCAGTTCATTTAATATAAATTTGATTTTCCCTTCTTTTTCTTTCAGATTTTTCTAATTGGATAAATAAAATTGAATTTTTTATACTTCTTCAACATTAAAAACAATTCTTCTTTTTTTTAATTATGGTAAGTTTTTATCTTTTATAATTTTTCTTTATATATAAATGGTTCTAGTTTCGTCAGTCCCTTTCAACTTGCAATATAAATATCTAAAAACTTTTGTACTGTATAACAAAAGTTCATAGCATAAAAAAAGAGGCCATAAAATTTTTTTTTTATATACAATTTTTACATATTTAATTGCCCCAACTGTAAAGATTAATTACTTCATTATTATACAAAAAAAATTATTTCACCCTTTTTTGTACTACTAAATAATGTCTTAATAGTTTAAAATGACTTTTTAGCTATTTGAAAATATGTATAATAGAAATTTTTCTCTATTATAATATTAAATTGTAAATTCCACATAAAATGCATAAATTTTACTGGTAGTAAAAACATCTGTTTAAGAATTTTAACATATAAAAATATATAACTAAGTGATATATTACTATATGTTTTTTTTTGGATTTTACTATATTTTATAGTCATATAGTCGCGCTATAACCTTTGAAGATTGGGGGAACGATATATAAATTATAGTAGTTTAAGGTGAAATTGAAAAAAAAAATATGAAAAATATTATTGATGATGACACCAACGGCTTTAGACCTGTGTGAATATTAGCTTCGCATGATGATTTGTGTCAGTAAAAAGGTGTTTGATGTAAACCCTTAATAAGAATTGGAATATTTGGAATCATCATAGTATTAATTGGTTTATTTCCTGATAATTTGTTGAAAAAAAAAATTTGTTCCCTAATTTAAATTAAATTACTTCTGATCACCATAATTTAATGAAATTTGTTAATGGTGTGAAATTTATTCTAATTATTATAGAATTTTCAACTCAAATTGGTCTTTTTACAATTCAAATTTTGTTTTTCAATAAAAATAAAGATGAAACTTTGGAAAAGGACGAAAAGGATAAATTTGTAATTTATAAACTATAATTTTTTTTTACAGAAATTACTAATTTTTAAATTGTGAAAAATCCAATTTATAAACTGAAATTACTATATAAATTAATTTTAAATGAATAATTATTAAAATAGAATTTTTAGTTCTACGAAATGCATTTCCTATTTTGATAAATTACCTAAAAACAAAAAAAAAACTGAATTCAATTATCTATTTAAAGGTGAATGTATACAAAAAGACAGGTGCTCTTCTCACATTGTTAATTTTAGGTCATGTCCGACCTACACAAATTATAGAAAAAACAAAAATTGTATAATTTAAATAAACAAATAATTATTTGGGCCCATATGAAAATTAGATAATTTTAGATTACATCAAAAAGGTTTACCGAAAAAATATATGTACATATATTTAAATATGATTTATGTTGAAAAATTATATTTATAAATTTCAAATTTTCATTTATTATTAACATAGTTCAATCTACCACTCTATAAAACTCTTTATAATTATTTATAAAGAATTCATTAAATTAATATATTAATTAAAATCAAAGCTAAATTTATTTTTATTTACTATTTTGCAAAAATTGTTTATATTCATTTTACTATTATAAGATTCCTATTACATATATGTATATGAAAAAATCGAAATTAATTGAATTAAATCGAAATGTGATATTCCAGGTCACACGACAAAAGAAATAAAAGATAAAAAAATTAATTAAGTACATATAAAATTTTCATAAAGCAAATGAACATTTTTTTTTGTAACCAGGCTATAAAAGCAAGTCAGATAGTAAATATTTTCAATTAAAGTATGTATATACAAAAATAATATTGATTGAAGCCAAAAGAGAATTTTTGTTTTTTGTTGAATTTGCAAATATTTTCATATTGATTGGATTGGGAATCCTTTTCAATTATTTCGAAATATTGAAACAATTTACATGTATGGTTATTTTCACAAATTTTGTATATACAAGAGAAAAAAATATTTTGCATATATAAAATTAAAAGTTAATTTTGTTCCAATTGTTGTTAAAGAGGAAAATATAAATAGATTTGAACCATATATATGAGGTATAAAAATTAAAATGCAATTTCAAATAAAATGAATTTTATTTAATTAATTGGTTCATACTATTATTATTTCATTGTGGTGACAATCATTGTGATTGTCATTGTGGTGACAATATAGAAGTTTAGGGCAAACAAATATCACAGATTTGCGACTTTTGTAAACAATGCCAAATATTTTTCATATTTTTTTTTGTTAAATACCAAGCTAAAAAGCTTTCTTGGTTGAAAAATCTGTGTCTTTCGAGCTGTATCTCATAAGAAGGAACCGAAAATCTTTATGTATTTTGTGTGACATATTAAGTTGCAGTTAACCTTAGTGATATTCATTATTATTGAAAGGTAAGGAAGAGTTTGGAGTACCCCTGAATGCGACAATTCACAAAAATGTGGATACGTTAGGCTAAGCCGTCACTAATCAAATTAATGATGGTTAGTTCAACTACATTTGACACAATCAAAATACATATGTAATTGGTATATTCAACGCTAATTATTAATGAATGAAGTTCCTTTATACTTTTCCTTCTTCACTTCGTATTACATATAAAAGGTCATAGAAGTAATATGCCTACACAGATATCAAAAAATTCGACCAAATCATCAACAGTGTCCAATATTCAGTTTTTTGTATATTATTACAGAAATCATTTTATATGAAAATCATAATTGAATGAAAATCAATAAAAAATTCTTCTATGCCGCCCTAAATTGAAAATCCCAGAAAACCATTACATAATTAGTTTCATTTATAACCTGTCAAACTTGTATATATTATATCTTATGAATTTTACTGTCATGATCAATGTAAATATTTATATTCATATTATAACATAAAAAAAAGAAGAAGATTTTTTTTTTATGTTGTACATACACGATGTATTTTCCAATTTCAATCAGAATTTTGATCCGAATTAATGTTGTTGTTATGGCAATTAAAATGTATCATTTTATTACCTTATTTTTATAATAGTAATTGGACTGTCCGGGTGGTCCTTTTATGTATATAATTGAGATCAATTTTTTTTTTCAAAAAAAAAAAGGTTACACAAGAGCATACAAGGCAAATAGAAAAAGAGTAAATTTCAGATATAATTTATATAGAATCACCAATTTAAGTTAATGAATAAAATTTTAGTATTGGCTAAATAATTGTAAAACTAGACTATAATAATTTAATTTAAATTTACGATAATTTTATTGATTAAATGCAATTTTTAATGACTTCATTTTGATGTACTATTTTTTGGTTTCTTTTTTTTTATTATAAAACTTTTACAAAATCAACAAACATTGCAAACTTTTATGCTTTAATTAATGTTTACTAAAAATTATAGATCAATCCATTAATGATTGTAAAAATGTAATAAAAAATAAATATTATTAAATGAATTAATTATTTTATAAATAAATAATTAAAAATTTCTATTTAACTATTTAATAAAATTTATGGTTTTTATGAAACTCTTGAGCAGATAGCAAATGTAGGCTCCCTATCTTTATTCTATCGATACAAGGATGAATGATTTCTCTGAGGAAATTACAGACATTATGCCAGAACATTCGAAAGCAGCAAAAGGTTGGCTACTCAGGTTCACCATTTCCATGTGAAAATTACTTCTAGTACCCACATTTTGACTATTTAACCAACAACCATCGAATTTGTTCCCGATCGAATACAGTTTGCAACATTTTAAAAAGGTTAAAATTTACTTTTTGGAACTTAATACATTCTACTTGTAGACCGACGATATGTAAATGTAATATTTAATAATTTATGTAAAATAATTATTATTTAATTATTCAACCCAATTATGGTTAAGATTAATTATTAACTTTTTCCTTTTTGCAATAATTTCATAAATTATTCTACCCCAGAACTTTTGGTTATAAAAAACATGAAAGTTTTGAATTTTTATATTAAATTTAAAAGATTTTCAACCGCAAAATATATTTTTTTTATATTTAATGCACTTTTTTTTTAGTTCAATAATTTTAAATGTAAATTCATAAAATAATATTTTCCAGAAAGAAATCCAAAAGTAAAAATCCATCATAATTATTTGCTTGGGAAATATTTATGTGCAACATTTTTCTATACTTAAAATGATTTAATTTTAAAATAGATTTTATTCAGGAAACATTTTTGTATATACCAAACCCAGATTATTGAAATTATTTTATAATGAAAAATTTAATTGGCAAAATTTTGTGTTGATATTATATAAAGTAAAAATGTTGCAAAATAAAAATGGAACTCACAAGAAGTTATAAACAATATATAAAGTATATGCTTATTAGGCGCCACAATCAATATAAATAGAGAAAATTTAAATTATTTTTGAAATAATACATATTTTTGGTATACATATAAAGAAAATTTATTAAAAAATATTATTTTTAATGAAATTTAAATATTAAATCTGGTATATTGCATATGTAGTGAAATTTTCGTTGCCAATTTTATTGGAATTTTACCAATTTAATAATTAAAATAACTTTTCTGTCACATATGATTTTACCTTCAATTATATTTTAGTTGTTAATTAAAGAAATTTAAATTTTACTATTTTAATAATTAATTGATAGATAAATAAATAATTAGCTTATTTTTAAAAATTTCTGTTCAGTTTAATTTAAATTAAAAAAATTCAAACAATGTTAAAATCCACTGGCAAGCAAAGATAAAACTCTTGACTATGGTAAATAACTGATTTTTTGACTATGGTAAATAATCTAGAAAACTTGGATCAAAGCCATTTTTTAATATTAACAGCTTTTTGCTTCGTTATTTAAATAACTTGTCGAGAACACAAAATTTATTATAATATCAATTTATTTAATGCAAAATTTAAGTGTACAAATAAAGAAAAATGTGCACGTTTATTTTAATTAGTATACAAAAAAAATAAAATTTTTTTCAAAACGTGATTTTAACTTAAATAAATATACAAATCATTAATTTAATGTACATAAAGTTAAAATTATAGAGTCAATTAAATTTGTAATCTTTTAAATTTATCTATTTTTTTGTTGAACGACAAAATATCCTTTCATATAAGATTATCCTATCGTTTAAATTTAATATTAAATTGTCATAAGAGAATATATAATAAAGGAATTTCTCATTATTGAATTCTTTTAATTTATACATTCTGATTTATGATAATTTTTAATTGAACTTTAATTAAAATTACATTAAGAATTTATAATTAAAATAAATTTATATTTATAATAAAGAATTTACATCGTTTATGACAAAAATTATAATTTAATATTATTTGTTTAGTTAAAGATTACTTTATAATTATTACAGATATTTTTCCAACATTTATCATTTATATATAAATATGTATAGATAGTAGATTAATAAAGGATTGCAATAAAATTAAACCACAAGGTTATCGAAAAGAGAAGGGGACTTATAGCGCCACCTTGGAGTTAATATACAGAATTCGAATTGTCTGATGTGACATAAATGTATTTTAGAATTATTAATAATGATATATGAAAATCGGTTTGTCGGTTTATCTGGTAACAAATTTAAGGATTTACTGAGAACAGGATATGCTAATAGGACAAAAAATATACAAGCAAAGGAATATTCTATCTATAGCCAAATAGACAAGTATACTGTCTTAAATTAAAGGTAATTAAATTACATACATTTTGATATAGTATACATTTAGATGGTAATGAGTATTGCCATACTCATCTCATACTTACTTTTATCATTAATAGAAAAATACTATATGTGGTGGCTAAGAGCCATAATTAGTGTTTTACGGCATCTGGTATTAGCAAATTAACTAAATCCACTAACATTGATCCACGGAGTCTATAGACAATGTTTGGAACAATGTCTCAACACAGTGGTAAATGTCTCCACAATCATTCCGTCATCCTTTTAACTTAACTGTCGTGGACCAATTTTAAAGTATTGCAATTTCACAATTATGTTATTTATCTGTCAATCAGTAAATTTGATTTTAAAGTATTTTGGTTTATTTAATTAATTGTACCTACATACATACTACAAATATTTATATTCAACTTAATTACTATATGACATATTTTTTTAATTAGATATTAGAGCAATCATTTTGAAATCATCTTTGATATAATATTTACCTAATTTACATTTTCTTCCGTTGACAAAAAATGAAATTCCAAACATAATAAAATTTATCTAACCGCATTAAAAATTCGACTAAACAATTAAAATTTTGATTTGGAGAGAAATTGAAGATTTTCTTATAAAATAGTGAAATTATAAAAGCATATCAACAGTTTCCAGTTTCCAGTTTTTAATTTTTAATGGTTTTCTAGGCCACCCGTTGATAGTTTAATGAGTTTTAGTTTTATGCGTAGCCACTTTTCCACCTACACAAAAAAAAAAAGAAAGAAATTAATTTTTTCTATATATGAAAACTTTTTAAAACATAGAAAACTTTAATATTTCATTTATCCACGCTTTTTAATAGCCAAAATTTGATTTTTTTTTCTCTTTGAAATCGCGTAAAATAAGTTTTGAATAATTACAAATCCACCAAAAGATTGTTGTCAACTGGATATGACAAAATCATCATGAATGTTTTAAATATACAAACTATAAAAGTTGTAATCATCTTAATTTTATTGGGTTTACATTTGTGGAAACATAAGAAAATTACACCCAAAATTTATCTTGGCAGCATAAAAGATTTATTATGTTGGTATATACATTGAATGTTTAAAATGTGCATAAAGCTTGAATTTATTTTTTTTTGAATAATTCATAATGTAAATTAATATATCTGAAGCTAATAAATCAATTAGATACATTTATATTATACAATTGGATTTAAATGAATGAAATATTATAATTTTAAATTTATACAATATTTATTTTAATATCAAAATGTTCATCGAATTTTAAATTTAATTTAATTTAAATTGTAGAGGAAATAAATATTATATAGTACATATATATGTAAATATTTAATCTTATGATTTTATCTAATAAATTATTAACAAAAGAGAGTAGGTTGAGGATAAATTGATAAAAATCAGTGTAACTAATAAGAGTAAAACATGATTATTTAGTGTAATCCATACTAATTTTTAAGAGTAAAATGTGATAAACCATATATAAAAATATTGGTGTTAAATATGCAAAATGGCATGTAAATTTAAGTTAAAAACATTTATTTAATAATTATGTAAAACATATATTAATAAGTTGTAAATAATTATGTAAATTCTATTTTTAATACATGAGATTTTGGAAGTAATTAATTCGTGGATAATATGTCAATATCCTTAAATAATTTTTCGATCCAAAAATTGATTTGGTTCAAGGGAACGATCCTAACGCAATTTGGTTCAAGGGAACGATCCTATCCTAACGTACTACTAGCTACCACGGTTCAGATTATTAGACCGATTAAATTAATAATTGAATTCATCTAAGTAATAAATAATATTATATATTGTCTGACATAATTTGAAAATTTACACTTTGTTTTGTTACCCCACTAAAGTCTCAAAGATGCATTTAATTTTCAGATGTCATGTTTCTATATCAATTTGTCACATCAAACTTTTTTAAATATTTAAAGGCTTGTCTTAAATTACTAATAATTCAATGTTGGCATATTTCTATAAAAGTCTTAACCGATTAAGTATATGTTATGTTATTTAAAAAATTCAGATAATTTAATTGTCTTGATCAAATTTTATATATTTAACGATATAATTTATTTGACTTACTTACTTGCTAATCACAAAATCCAAAAATATGTTTTTAAACATTTATTAATGTCGAAGTTTCACCATATGAAGAATGTATTTTGCTTCGTTATTTGCTGATCATATGACCTCAGGTAAATATTTTTTTACTATAATTATAAAAAAGAGTAAATTGAAAAAATAATTATATACTTTTTTTTTTTTTTAGCAAAATTTAATAATATTAAAATCTTGTTATAATTTATATATGATTTGTTTTGCTGTCATATTCTATAACCAACAGGTGAATTCGATTAAATAGTGTCAAGTAAAAAAGAGAGATGAGATGTTTTATGGAATTCAGCAGATTAAGATTGTAATAAATTTTTAATATGCGCATAAATATAATCATAAAATAAAAATACAAGTTATTAAAAAGCTTGTTTTGTAAATAGAGTAATATTAACAAGGTAAGTAAAAATTTTTATGTTTCTCTTTTTATATGTATCTGATTTGAATAATTGGAAATCAATATGACTTCTAGCTATTAAAGCATGTACCGAACAAGTAATAAATTATAGAAAAAAAAAAAATATTAAGTGTTTTTCTATATGGATATGAATAGTTGCGATGAAATTTGATAATCGATGCAGTTATTATAGTTAAATTATACACACATAGGCCACTTTAAATTGCTCAAGGCAAACAACACTATATAATCATTTGACACTAACATTATTTGACACAAATTTTTATATGATATTTACAAATGGTATAAAACAATTTTTTGATTATTTTATAATTGAGATTTACTATAATTCAGACATGAAATTTAAGTAGTTTAGAAATTTTAATCAAAATATTTAAATGAAGTTATTATTCAAAGTTTTAAAGTAATTATTAAGCTGTACGATTATGTTATAGTGTTATAAATGTCACAAGAATTTTGAAATTTAAAATACTTCAAAGTAATCTATATTAAATTAAAAAATTGAGAGTAATGGCGACAATCTTTAATCGAAAATAATTTACTCTACATGAACGTTTTTAATTTATGTAATTACAACAATTTTATGATGATGACATTAATTTGATGAAATAGTTCATCATAAAAATGAATGCTGAGAAATTGTGATTATTTAGTAATTAATTGTATGGTAATTTGAGTATAATTATTATATTTTCGCACTTTGATTGAATTAGTGATAAAAGTCACGTTGTTTATTTTTAGGGCCTTTTTTTAACAAAAAAATATTTATGTTAACATTTTTCTGTCGGTCTGTCTACCCGTCTGTCTCTGTCCGTCCTATGTAAACAATAAGATGCAGTGATTTAACACAATAAATATTCAGACAAATATATGATTGATTCTTCTTTGGAAAACTTAAAATAAATTGGCCTAAATCTAATTCCTCCGATAGTCCATAAATATGAAACTACTATACTATAGTTCAACATTTTTTTTTAATAAATTTTAAATAAGCTAAGGAAAATAGGATAAATAAGGAAAATTGGATAAATAAAATTAGTTAGGATTTGTGTAGTTTAAAGATGTGTTCGTTATTAAGGCACTAATTAATTTTTTTGCCTCAGTCCAGTTACACTAACTTATTACTATTACCGCCTCAATTTCAACCCCAAAAATTAATTCTTTTACGTCATCAATTTGAATTATTTTACATCATCAATTTGATACTTGTAGACGCCCCTGTAACCCACAAGAAAAGAAATATGGTTAAAATATAACAAAGTTTGTGCTCTGAATTTCAATAAATAATAAAAATAATATTTTTTTTCCTATATAATACAATTTTAAAATTACTTAAAATTGTAAATAATTCATCAGAAATCATTATAAACTATCCGTAAATCGTGGACCCACCATTATCACAATAAAACTTCAACTCTTCTATTTTATAGTTTATAGTATAAACTACTTACATACTATAAATATAGACTAAAATGAAAAAAAAAATTAAATTCAACCATCCTTTTACCTGAGCAGGTGCACATATTTGATGCTAATGTAATAATACTTTACTTCCCTCTCTATATTATTTAGTGCGTAACATTTTAATGACTGCAAAAAAATTTAATCCTTTTGATATAGGAAAAGAAGATCCAATTTGAGAGTAGAATTTCGTTTTGAATAAATTATAAAGTTAAGTTATAAAAATTATTTTTTATATGTACATATAACAAATTTATATGTAAATCATGTAGCGATAAAATGTAGAAGCATACAGGTTTTGCACTCCAAATTCAACCTTTTGCAAACCAAATTCAACTTTTTGCAAATCAAATTCAACCTTTTGCAAATCAAATTCAACTTTTTGCAAATCAAATTCAACCTTTTGCAAATCAAATTCAACCTTTTGCAAATCAAATTCAACCTTTTATAAAAACATTCGAAAAATTAATTTTTACCTTAAGTTAAACAATTAATAATTAGATAATTTATAATCCAAGTAAGCAAAATAATATTTATTGATGAATCTGGATTTAATTACCATCTTCGCAGAACAAAAGCACGTTCTACAGTCAATACACCGGCCCGGGTAATTGTACCAACTATTAGAGAACGGAATGTATCCCTGATTGCAGCGATAAATACTCAGGGAATAATATTCCATGATATAATTGCACGATCTAATGTGAACTCGAATATTTTTTGTGATATCCTTCGTAGTTTAAAAATTTAGAAGAACATTATTGTAGAAGCGTGGTTAATTTTAGACAATGTTCGGCTCCACAAAAGTCTGGAAATTCGTGAGCTTGTGGCGCGGACAAGACATACTCTTGTATTTCTGCCACCATATTCACCAATGATGAATCCCATTGAAGAAGTTTTTTCTAAAATCAAATTTTATGTGCGTAATTTATTAGCTGAATGTGTAAATTCTTATAATTTAGTAGAAGTTATTGAACAAGCTGTGGCAACTATTACCCCCGAAAATTGCAAAAATTATTATACACATATGTATATATGCAGTTGCCCTTGCCATTAGCCGCTGCAGGAGAATCACTGTAATCATGATTTATCTATACTTAATTATTAATTAATTTATTTATTTCAAAGAAAATAAAAAATTCTAATTATTAATTTATTTTTATAATTTGAATTTATTTGATGTTAATTGAAATTAAAATTATTTATAATCTTCATAGAACCATTTAATTCGGTTTTTTGCAAAAGGTTGAATTTGATTTGCAAAAGGTTGAATTTGATTTGCAAAAGGTTGAATTTGATTTGCAAAAAGTTGAATTTGATTTGCAAAAAGTTGAATTTGATTTGCAAAAAGTTGAATTTGGTTTGCAAAAGGTTGAATTTGGAGTGCAAAACCTGTATATACATAGGTAGACATAAATCAAAAATAACATTAATGTGAAAAAATAAAAAATAAAAATAAAATCAGTTCAGTCATGAATTTATTTTATTTTTATGAGTGAATTTTAAAGAAAATTATTTGTTATAAATAATAAATTATATAATTATTATTAATAAATAAATAATATTCCCACAAGATAAAATGAAAGTAGGATAAATTTTTTTGTAACTAAATTTTTTTTACTAGTTTATCGTTAATTGAAATATTTTTTTTTTAATTAATTTGTATTTCTGGTTTTATGAAAATTTCTTACAATTCAATTAAATAAACTGTGAAATATGAAAATTTATCACGCAAAAGTTAATTAATGACTTTTGTAAATATGTCGTCTAAACTATAAATTGTTTAGTTTATAGATTTTCAGAAAATTGTATGTAGTTATATTACAATTATATAGCTTGAAAATTATGATGAAAATTGTATTCATCATCTGCCTAGTTAGTCAAAGTTAGAAAAGTTTGTAATCACTATATGTAATAATTTGGTCAAATTATGTTAATTAGCTCTTAGTTTAATGATAAAAAATTAAATTTCAGCAAAGAAGAACCATACAATTCCGAAGAAATTCAAGAAATTTGTGTGTTCTTAATGTTGATACCTAAATCTAAAATAGTAACTCGATTTTTTTATGAATCTAAATTTAATATTATAGTGAAATTACTATTTTTAACTTATATATTTTTACAAACCCTCTATATTCCATCACTTTTATCACTATTTGTAGATTATAGTGCGCAGACAACCAATAGACTTGCAACATTAATTAAAATTTTGCTGGAAAACTAAAACAGCATTACAATTTTTTCATTTGTTTCCTTGTTATCTAAATTATTTTAATTATTGATATTTTCAATTAAAAAAAATACATTTTTTATGTATTACGTACAATTTGTCGTATTAGTTAAATTAAACTACAAAATTTTTTAATATCTTATCTTTATTGCATGTCTCTATTGCATAAGATACTAATGCCACTTCAAACATTTTTTTTAATTCAAAACAGTGTGAATAAATGATATGTAAAACGTGATTAAAATTTCAAAATTAGGTCAAAAGTTTGTTTGGTTCAAATTTTATATAATAAATTTAATGTAAATTTGATACAAGTAATGAATCATAAAAATTTTTAATTTACATAATTTTTTTTATTAATTTTAGCAGTTAAAATCAAGTTTAGAAATAAGTCTGACATTATAATGAATTCGAAGAAACTATGCTAATATACTGTCATTATACCTGAAAGGTAATTGATTTTTTTTTTATTGAAAATGTTTAGTCATTTTGTAACCATAATAAATTTCAAAATATTAGATTTTTTTCAATAACCAGAATTTAAATTGTTTAATATTAAATGAGCTTTTTGCTGACCACAAATATTTCATTGGTATAAATGAGGAATAATTTATGTTTCATTTGGAAAAAGAATTTAAAGTTTTATTTCTTGTATAAAAATTGAATTTATAATTAAATATTTCAAAGATTACAATCGTATATTTAATTTTTATGTAGAAGCCCAAAATTTTATATAAAAAAATCGAATTTATCCTTTTTTAAATAGAAATAAATCAATTTTCTTTTAATATAATAAGAATTCCCTCTGCCAGTTCTAATTTATAATAAATTAATATTAATTAACAGAGTCATTAATTTCATTTGAAGCATTTAGAAAATCCTTATAAAATATATTTTAATAAGGATTAAAATTTTCCCCATTAATTAATTTTAATTTAAACTTTTAAATTATTTTTTTTTTTGGCTACTTGCCGAAAATTCTTAAAATATTTTCTAATATTTTTGTTTGTTTAACTAAAGACAATTTTAATTCAGGAAAAAATAATGCAAATTAATTTAATAAATTTTTTGTTTTTTTGTTAGTAAAAAAACATTTCGCGTTAGACCAGTGGGAGCCAAAGAAAAATCATAAAAAAGAATCTATTTTATTTAGAGATACATCCAATCCATAAGCATAAACATTAATAAATTCTAAAAATAAAATTGAAATTTTGTGTCTGAAAATTTATTTAGATAATTTATGATTTTTTTGACTAGCTTGAACATTTTGGATCGAGTCTTGCGTGCGTGGCTGGCAGGAAGTTTTTTTTTTTGGATCAAAAAAATGGATCATTTAGAAAATTTTAATATTTCGCAGTTAGAAGAATGAGAAATATTTTTTTTAATGAATTAAATTTGATTATATAAGATTTGGTTCAATTAGTAAAATGAATCAAAAATTTAATTTGATTATTTACAGCTAAAACTAAAATAATATCTAATTGAATTATTTCAAGAATTTAATTAATTAAATTTTAGATACACTTAGGCATTTTTTGTATATAGTTAACCACTTATGAAAATATTGAAATTTTGAATATATTTTTTTATGGTACACTTGAAAAATAAATTTTAATTGCAATTTTGAAATTTAATTTACTTTGATTTTAGTTTTTAAGTTTTCAGGTTGTGAAAGTTTTAAGTTACCAAAAGAAATAAATTTTTGAAATATTGCACTCAATTTAGATAGGATATATATTATTTATTTAATATTACTCGGTAATTAATTATTATAAAATATATTTCTTTCATTTAATTCTACAAACGAAGAAGTTTGACAAATTAAACGAAAAATTAATATTTTGGTAATAAACCTCCATTGGATAACCGAAATCTTATACTTTTTAGGTAAATAATCTTGAGATTATTAATGGTGAACTTAAAGCTATATTATTAATTTGAATGTAAAAGGAATTAATGCCAAATTCGAGGCCATATTTTGTATAATTTCAAATTCAATCCTGTACTTTTCTAAATTAAGACATTTTAAAGATATCTAAATAGGAATTTGATTTTTTATACGATCATATATGGTCCTTTTAATACAATGATATGGTCCTTAAAGTTTTGTAGTTTTAATAAGATTTCGTATGAAATTTAAACCAAAATTAAAATACAATTTAATTTAAATATTTATGTACATTAATTTACCAAAACACCTTAAAATTATTTTCATCCTTAAAATTGAATTTCCTTATACATGTTATTGGGCATTTGAAAAAACCTAAAAACAAAATTTTATAATTAAATTTACATTATTTTACCTCCTGGGTTTGAATAATAAAAAATATTTTTTATTAAAATTATTATTTGTAAATTTAAATTTTACTACAATGTGGTAATTATTTCTGTACCTATATTCCTATATAACATTATAACGAGAAAGTTAATTATCCTGGAAAAAGTTTTTAGTTTGTATGGCAAATTTTTTGTGTACCATTACAGTGAAAACATTCAAAGTTTAGTGTAGGGAAATATACATATAAAAAAAATCAAATTAGTTTAAAAAAAAAAATTTTCCTGTAAAAGAAAATTAACTTTATATCTACACTTAATTTTTATCCTGCAGAGAAAGCTATACATAAATCTAGTTAGGTTGGTTGCTTTAACAAAACCAAGCGTATACTAATTTATACATTATTATTTTTTCAAAATTATAATTTAATTTTATACTAGATTTTTTATAAAATTTTATTTAAAATTTAATTATGAAAGACTATGGAAAATATATTCGGAATAAAGTTTGTAGGATAGAACATAAACTTTCAAATATTTACCAGAGTTTTGTGTAAATATGGTTTTAAAATTTAATATAGAAAAAACTCAAAATTTACATAAAATAGTTCTAAAAGATTTCAAAGAATTTTTTATGAAATTTATGGTAAAATTAAATTCTTACAATAATAATGAACGACTGATAAATTTCTCTTCCTTATCGAACAATTTAAACTTCTGGTATATTGATAAATAATCTGAGAAATAATCCTCCCCCCAAATTGTTTTGCTAAAATTTATGTAAATTTTTTTAAATATAACGAAAATTCATTTCTGCTCATGACAATTCAAAATTATCTTCCAATAATCCAATCAATCAAATCAAATTTTTAAGAAAATCATTAATTATAAAATTAATCGATCACGTAAAAAATCATTTTGAAAAAAAAAAACTTTCCAATAAAATTTAAAATTTAAATTAATTTAAAATGTAAAATTATTTCTTTCTTTATACAAAAAATGGGAAATTTTTTTTTAATTATGTTAAATATTTATTTTTTGTGAAAAACTATTTGAAAATTTTCCCAAAAATAAATAAAATAAATATAAATTTATATAAAAATTATTATGGAGAAAATATTTTCATTTTTTTTCTTGATTACTATTACAAGTGTTAAATATTAAAATAAAATTTACATTTTTTATGGGTGTGTAACAATAATTTATTTTACATTCTTTTTTTTTTTAAGCAAAACTTTTTTGATATAAAAATATGTCACAGTTGGATTAATTTTGTTCACGGTAAATTATGCATAAAAAGTTTCTGTTGTTGTTACATATTTTGTTTTCGATATGTGGCGCTTCACGTCCATGTACCAAAATATGATGATTGTTTTTTTTTTCATCTTTGGTAATAAAATATGTTTTTAAAAGGCGTCAAAATTGACACATTACCCAATAAAAATAAAACCCTATACACTTTTATAAATTTAAAACAAATATAAATAATATTTAGTAAACGATTTTAAAGATGAAAATTTTCATCATTAAAACAAAAAAATATATATTCAATTTTTTTTTGTAAATAATTATTAAACTTTTAGAAATATTGTATAAATCTTTGACAGGTTGGAATTGATTATTGGACACAAGGTGTGTTTAATGTATCAATGTAAGCTTAATAAATTATATTTTATTGCTAAAAATATATAATAAAATATTTTTAATATATTTTTTAGATGATAATTTGATATTTTTTTGAAAATCCTTTTTTTTATATGATTCAGCATTAAATTTTGTATACTGTTGGTTAATGGAAAAGTAATGGCAACAAAATTCATCGCAAGAGAATTTATCGTAAGAACATTCGTTGATGAGAAATTTCATATGGCATTGAACGTTTTCAAAAATTTGGTATGGTCTGGAATACCTTCAAGTCCAAGAGGTAGGTATATGTCTAGGCCCACATCGAAATAAAATTCATTGAAGGGAAAATTATTGTATTAGAAGCATAAAAAACTTGATGTATGTGCTTTTCCGGGAAAAAGCAAATAAAAACGAAATTAAATTGTTGCCTTTTAAAGAAATTTCGAGGATTTCTGTATTAGGCAACCATTTTAGATTTAATATTTATCATTATCAGGAAAGATTTTCAATTTAAGTGTTTCTTTTCCGTAAAAGGCATATTAGTATTACGCTTGGTATTGAAAGGTAATAATTTGAATTTGAATATATTCTGCTATAAATTTTCTAGGATATTAATTGTGTGAGATGAATTTTCTTCGATGAATTTTTCGGACACTATATTAGAGTAAGTTACATAGAATTTGTTAAATAAATTAAGTAAAATTCTCTTTTAACTGATTAATAATAGATAATCACTATAATTATTAACATAATTTGATCTTGGAAATAAAAAGTTTTATAGTTTAATATCTTCACGAATTCACAATTTCGAATGAAATTTTTAAAATATAATCAAAGATTGAAGTTATAAAATTTAATTGTTGAATCTAATCTGTTTATTCTTATTATATAAATTTTCCAACTTTTGCAACATCTAAAAAAATTGCAAAATCTATAAAAAAATTAAAGAGTTTATTATTTTACTATACACTATAATATATAACACTTTGAGCGTACATTAAAACTAATGTACCAATTTAACATACTATTATTATTTATAATGTTTAACCGAAAAATCGTATACCATAACGTAAATCGCTATATAATTTAATTATATTATCTACCGGATTTGATTTTAATTAAATTACAATTTTTATTTTTTATTAAATAATTATAGAAATTTACGTTAAATTTAAAGCGTTTTTTTTATCGTTTTATAAGTGTTTTAAAAGCATTTATACTCGTACATAGATTTTTATTATTTATTTTATAGATGGAAATATATTAATAATAATTGTATAATAATAATACTGCCTAGAACGTTTATTATACTAAATACTGATCATTATAGTTAATATGTTTTGTACATGCTATAATAGGTACTCGTATATTCGTATAAATCATGTAAGATAAAATTTAATAATAATATGAAACATTATATATTTACAATATATTACAACGTGTAAAAATTTATGTAAAATTTAATGATTTTATAATATTTAATTTATAATTCATTCTTGGACAGAGCTAAATGTTAGAACTTACATTGATGATTATTATAGAGGTCACTTTTTCTTAGATATCATCTCAAAGAAGCATCAGGCAAGAATAATTTGATTTTGTTTATGAATGAAGTGAGATTAGTTGATATACTATGAGTATGCTCTAATGCTTGGACGGAGTCTACTATGGGCCCTGTAATTGTGGTGTACATAAGTTTAGGTCTAAAAATCTAACACCTTTTAAACTAACCAACTAATATACAGAATGATGTACATAACTAAATTAACTTTCAAAATTATAATGGCTGCTAGACTGTCAAATAGTTCCATAATTCTGAAATAAGACTATTAATTATTTACTTTTTGTATGAATCCTTCAGTAATTAAAGATTATCTCAATTTATGAATCTCTTTTTTTACACAACTTTTAACATTTTTGATTTCAATTATATTGATAATATTCTTATTAAAATTGTAACTTACAATTACAATATAATTTTTCAGTTAATAATTTTCCTACAGATTGTAATTATTACTTTGGCAAGTAAAGACAGCAATTCAAGTGAACACAATAATTATAAACTATTCAGTTTTATTTATAACAATTCAATTACATTATATAGTATTCATTTTGTATGTTAAGAGTACCTAAGGCTTTCATATGTCATGAAATAAATTTATTAAAATATCTAAATTATTAGTTATACTATTATATTGAAAGAGACATTATAAAACTTAATTTGCTAATTGAAGAGTATTTATTTTAAAGAAGCACAAAGCCTTTTAAAGTCTTCTTAATAAATGCAAATGCAGACGAAATTTGAATATGACCAACTATAAATTGTATATTTTTAATTTGACTTATTTGATCAGCTGGTATTTAGGTCTTAAGTTCAACAGTTTTCTTTAAAAAAAAAATTCAATTTAATAATTTCAAATTTATATTTACTTTAATAATTAAAATTGTACAAGAATTTGCAGTGTGCGTTTATTAAGTTACAGAATGTAGTAGCTTTCTTGAAAAAAAATATATTACTTCTTTCGTTTTTGACTTTCAAATGCACATTTTCCTATTATAAAGTCTATAATTTCAACAGAAGTATTTAAAATTTCATTAAATATCAATTTTGAAGATGTTTTTAAATATTGGAAATTGAAAATTCTTATATATGATTTACAAGTAAATTTTTTGCAATATCATTTCTATTTTTCTTTGTAAGAAAATTTAACCGCGCTTCATCGGTTCTCTGTGTGTTGTAGAGTTCTCATAAATTTAATAAATATAAATATGTTGTTATTTCATCTGGTTATAAACAATGTCTAAGAAAAAACACTTTAATAATAATTTTATTGAAAAAAAAAAAAAATAAGAATTAAAGTTGAATCAAGTTTAGTGGCATATTATAATACACAAGTAAAACAAAATCTTAGAGAAGAAACGGAGGGCGTCAAAATGTAAATGTAAAATGTTGTAGTTTTTATAAGATAATTCCACGATAATCTAAAATCAAATCTTATAACTAATGAAATGTAATTTTTGAATGAACGAAGGTTAATCGAAAACAACAAAAATTATAGATCTGCTCTGGCAGACAGCAGTCATTATTCCCCAGTTCTTCACTTAACAGAAGATTTTATATACATTTTTTTTTTTTTGATCCTTATCACACAATATTAATTATTATCCTTTTAGATTAATTTATTTAGTTGCAAAAAAAAATTGGAACTTCTGCAAAAAACAGGATAAATTTAATTAATTAAATATATTTTTTTTCATTTAAGTAATTAAATTTAATAAAATTTTCCAGCCTATTTCGTTAGGCAAAAAAAAAGATATCTTTAACAATTTTTTTTTTTAATTTAAATAAAATCATTTTCTATGCTTTCCTATATTTCTACATTTTGAAATAAATCTGTATCATAGCTATGACAATATTTTATAATAAATTACCTGACAATTTTCTTTAAAATAAAATAAATTATGATATATTACCCAATAGTAATAATATTTTATTTTGTAGACAATTTTACAAAGAATTTGCGTCTCAGTAGCATAAAAAAATATTAAATTTTATTACACGTTTTTTGTTTTCAATGTTGGTTTATTTTCTTTTTTTTGTTCATCGTTTCGAATCTAAAATTTTAATTAAAATATATAATTTATTCATTTCAACGAAATTTCTAAGTAAAAAAAATATATAATATATTTTTTATTTGTTCATTTTTTTTTTGTATACCAAAAAAAAAAAAATTATGCAATTACCTAATAAATAAACCAAAAACATATTTTACCTACTAAGTGTATGTATACCAAATAATATAATTTTGCGCAGAATCTTCTTCTTTATGGTCAAGATAGAGAGAAATATAACAAGTAAATTTCAACCAAAAAAATACAACACAAAATTTCATTGAAAAACGAAAAACAAAATATATTAGTATATCATAATTTTACCTTTACCTGTCTCAACATAAATGTAAATGCAAGCAACATTAATGTTATATTAAATGACTTTACTAAATTTATACGAAATTTTTATTATTATTTACAATTCAGCATAGCTGAATACTTTCAACATTTCAAAATTAACATCTTTCTGTAACGAAACCAAATTCATATTAAAAAAATGTTGCTGATAATCTGCAACATAAATTGTGTATATAAACATTTGTTCACTTCATTTCATCATATTAATTGTGTACAATAAATGTATCTAAACATTTTTATTAAGTTCAAAATCATTAAAAAAAAAATAACATGGTCAGAAAATTTCTAATTTTTCAGTTCCGTATCAGCTTCCAACGGATTAAGGCTGTTTTCTTGTCGTTGTATTTTTTGGGGGATGAAAAATAAACGGAATTTATCGTAATTTTTTTTTTGAAAATATTTAAGAAAAATTCGGAAATTTAAAAACGTTTTGAAGACGGAAATGATTTTTAATGTTCTATAAATTAAGAGTGAAAATTTATAAAAGTGTGTCTAATTATGTAATTTGAAATCAGTGAATAAAATAATATTAATATAAAATTTACAATGAAATTTAAAAGTTTTGTAATATAAAATTGCAATTTAAATGTAAAAATAAATAAATCAAATTAGATTATAAATTGATAAACAGCAAAAAATATATAAAAATTTAGATGCCGATGCTTATATAAAACAAGATATTCAAAAGAAACGTCATGTTCTTTTACAAACTAATCGTTTTATTGATTTATGGTGAGTTAAAAATATTTAAATATAATATTTTGAAAATTTGTAAATATATAATTAAAAATTTATCATAATTTTATAATTTTATTGGACTTTCATTAAATTTGTGGTTGTTGTTTTTTTTTTTTTTGCAAATAAAATGTTCGTAAAATTTTCTATTTTTGACCAATCAAGTGAATGGCTAACTTGACTGAGTGGACAACCGGTCTTTATATATAAATTTTAACGATTTGAATAAATTATAATATAAATTAGTGTGACATAAAAATATTTCTGTTTTTATTTTTATAATATTGAAAGTGGTTTTTATATGAAACAAAATTTTACTTATATTTATTTATCATTTCATTTTAGTTTATTTGATTTTCAAATTTGAATGAAAAACAAAAATCAGTTTTGAAAATGTGTAAATGCTAAGAAGATTTTCGACATTAATAGCAAAATTTTTGTTATTGCTTTTTAAACCTTTTAATATTTTTTGTAATTCTTTGAGTTTGTTTTTACTTAATTATAAAAATTTATTATGAATAATTAATATTAGAACAAGTTTTATTATTTATTTATTATTATTTATTCTTTGCTAATTTATATATAGTAGAGATTTGCTAAAATAATAGAATAACAGGTTAAATTTTTACCATTTTTACAATTCATCTGGTCCTTACCCAAAATATGTAAATATAAATATTTGGCAAATGATAAACTTGATTTGGTAAAAGTCCAATTTGAAATTTATACACTCAAATTGACCTAAAATTGATATATTGGATTAATACTACTAAAAATTTAGAAAAACTTTCTGATAAAATTACTTCAGTTTACTAGAATTTTATTACCTAAATTCGCAGTGTCAAGAAAACTTTATAAAACATTTTAATTTGAAGTCATTTATATATTAGTTTTATTAAGTCTAATTCGTAAATTCGACTAAAATGGAGCCAATTATTGACTTTTATGGTAAACAAATTAATTTTTATTATGTCTTTTTTTTTTACAACTGACGTGAAAGTTAACTAAAAGAAACTTGATTAAAATTGATTTATAAATATCGATAACTTCTCTTACTTTAACTAATATACATAAATTTTAGATACAGACATTTTTAATGATAAAATCTTCTATTTAATTTATAGAAAACATTATTTTACATTTATGCTTTAACACTAACCCAAATTTTATAGTTTCAATGATGAAATCTACATTGTTATTAAATGCTAAGATATAGTATAATTTAATTTAATATATTCAAACGTTTTTTTTAGTATCCTGATTAACTAATTTCATGTACATAACATATTTTTCCACATGAGACCATAACATTTTTTTTTAGCATTATATATTATATCAAAGTCTGTCATAGTCATTATAAATAATTAATTTTAATATCTTAGACTCTAAAATGTTGTTCTATTTTCTGGTAAATTGTTTCTAATATAATATATGTACATACATATATGTATGTATGTATCAGATTTTCTCTCTCTTCATCCTTTTACATATTATTTTTATCATAGTGAAATTTTACAATTTCAAAGTACATTAACATAATTAATTATTAAAATAGTAATTTTGTTTTACTACTTTAGTATTTAGTATAATACTATTTTGGATTCCATTCAATTACTATACCATCATTTATATATCAATTAGAGATTTCTGAAGAAACGATGGAATTTTTTATTATGTACAAGAAAATATATGTCACACTCAAGATTCAAACCAATTAAGTATTTATTTCTCTATTAATGGAAAAAAATCTTATAGATAATTTTATGTATAATTCAAAAAACCATTTATTTTAATTGAATTTTCATAATTATATTATTAGATATTAATATTACCTTTTAACCTTTGAAAAAGACATTTGAAAAATTATAATTTTTTTTTTGAAAAAGTTTAGCGGAAGTTTAAAATAATTTTATTATAATTTATTTTGGAATTTCAAAAAGCTTGTGAGAAGAAAAAAAAATAAAAAACAAGTTTTTTTTTAGTGAAATATTTCGGGAAATCAATTAAAATCCAGTTTGTTTTTTCATAATATTTTACAAATATTTATTTTGTATTATTTATAATAATTAAAATAATTAGAGAAAAATTAAATCATATTTTTCTTCTTATATTTAATTATACAAATTCTTTATTACCTGATTAACTTTTTATTTTTATATGATGAAACTTAAAATGTAATCACATAATTTTTATATATTTAAATAATAAGTAATAAATATATACAAAAAATACTTTTATATAATTTCAAAAAGTCACACAAAACTACAAAATTTCAATTTAGTTTTTAAAGAGATGGAAAATTCTTGTTTTTATTTTTTTATAGTTAGTTAGAATCTTTATTCTAGAAATTGTGTGTAAAAGTATACAAGAAATCTTGGAAAATATTCATGTAGCATGCAAGATACTAATTAGCATAGGCAAAAAAACAAAAAAATAATAATTATATACTCCAAAACTATATAATTAAATCATATATATGTATATTATTAAGGAATTCAGGACGACTGTAATCATTATTATAAACTATACCTACAACCTACTATATACTTCTATGTGTTTATATTGAAGAATTTCCTTTTAATATAAGTAATATAAAATTATGAAGTTAGCCACTGTTTTTATCCATTATCATATTTTATAAAATTATTATTAAAACAGATTAAGTATTTTAATATAGATTCATTTTTTTTTATTTATATTAAGCGCATAAATATCTAATTGGTTTTGATATGTGTATATACGGGAAGTAGACGGAAATTGTAGAAATTCTTGATATAATATTTTGTTGAGTACGGTTTACATATATTTATGAAATATCTTACAGTGAAATTATTCCTGTCTTTATAAACATTATTATAGTTTTGCTAAAAGTAAATACTATTTTGTTAGTTAATGGACACTGGGATCTTATGAGTATCTGAGTGTTACATTTGTAGAAAACTATTTCTACGAGTACATCAATAGAATATTAACTTCTAGAAGTCTAGATCATATATATATATATATATATATCAAATATATATATATATTATATACTTTGATTAGAGATCAAATATATATATATATTATATATATATAAAATTTAGTTTTCCTTGTTTTTGCCTATGTAGTTTCCCTTATTTTTCATAACACACAAAATTTCTTTGACTAACCTAAGGATATTAATTTTTCGGGACTTCCTATAATGTTTTTAAAATCAAAATACTTGTATTGACTTCCAAATATTCTCTAACTGTGGTTATGATTAGACTGAGCAATAATAAAGCATATATTTGTAGGACCATCAACCTCCGAAAATGTCCTGTCAACCTCTTCAACGATCCAATATGTAAAAAACTTAATTCACAAAATCAAAAAAGGTAAATTACTTATAAACCTCTCTTTAAGTTCCCTTCAAATTTCCATAAAACTAAGCATTGTTACACTATATTTTAAAATTCCAGTTTCATTCAAATTACTAATCCTCTTAACTCTGATAATTAACCCTATATCTTATGTACCGTGACGTGCTCTGTGATATGATTTTTAATCTCCTAAAAAAAACTGAAAATAATATGTAATTAGATAAGATGAACTGGTAACGATTAATTTACTTTTGTGTAGAAGCCAACACTTGATTATTTGATTCTATAAAACTTTATCTTGTCTTCTTTACTAAATCATTTCAAAATATATTACCATTATTTTCATAATAGTAATAGCCACTGTGGATGAAATTATAAACTACATTACAAGCATTCTTTGATTAGAGATCAAAAATGAAAATGATATAATTTTTAACTTGTTTTTTTGTTTCTTCAGAAATAACTTTAATTTCACATAGAGACAAGATTTTTAGTCTATATTTTTAGATAAAGGTTTTGTTTGAGTATATAAATATTTTCATTTTTACAGAAATAGAGATGCCAGATGCCACAATTATGTTTTTTTCAATAGTTCATAAATTCAATTTGGTAGTCTCCTTCCTCTTTAGATGAATAATGTCTGCAGTATTTCCATAATTTCATTCTTATGATATCCGAACAAATACTTAGATCAGAGGTGCATTATAGTGTTTTCAAAATATGTGATTCAGGTTTCAGTAAGTAAAAGTTAAATGCCCAGAAATTTATAATCTTTGGACAAAATTTTTAGCAACAAATCTAGGCTCACTAGGAATTTCCTTTTACTGATTAGATATTCAATTATCATTATTTAGTTTTGAATTTTGCCTAGAAAATTTAATCATCTAAGGATTATGGTTTAATATACAATCAAAAGGAACGCCACGATTATGGTTAGATATTCGCTCAAATGAGAATTGCTAGCAAAACCTTAATCGTGGCATTCCTTTTTATTATTTTAAAAACATAAATCCTTATAGAATATTAAATATTCTGGACAAAATAATACAAATTTTATACTATACAGCAATTATTTTAAAATTAATTAAATTGCATTATTGTTTTTGCTGTGACTGATTGCCCACAGGTGCAATTTACAAAAGTATATATACATAATAATGCTTATATAGATGAAAACCAAGAAACATGTCCCCAATGATAATAAAATCCTTAGAATTATTAAGAAATTAATTTATTTTTTTTTTGTGTGTATATTACAGAAGGAAAATTATTTTAAATTGTGCAATACGTGCCAAGAGAATTAAAATTGAAGAGGATTATAATAAGAAATTATTAATTCAACTTGAACATGTTTCAAAATCTTTTTTAGTTTCTTTTTAAGTTTTTTTCCATATTACATAATTCATATATAAATAAAGTTTCTTTTCTATATTAGATTTTAATTGAAGATATTTTTAAATTTTTTAATAATTTGTTAAAATGGAAAACTTTGTTCAAATTGAATTTAAATATGGAAAACTTTCACTTATTACTAATTAAAAATAAGTTTCAAGTTAAACGATTTTCATAAAATTATAATTGCTCAAAAAATTTTTGATGAAAAATTTTATACTTTATTTTCATGTGTTAAATTTTCAAAATTAACATTTTAAATTTTAACACTTTTTTTTGAAATTTTTAAACAGTGGAAATACAAACAATTTAATTGTTAAATTTTATTTTTACCTTATGGGTCTAAAAAATTTTATAGTAGAGGTGTGATTTTTAGTTCAAGGTGGTAACTAAATATTTTTACATTGAAGATCATGGTTATATATCTTCTTGACAACTTATTGTCAGCATAATTATGAATTTTTCAAGTTAAATGTCCAATATTTTTTTTAAATTTTAAATGTAACAAATTTCGAATTATAGAATTTTATTCTGAATTTATTTATAAATTTGAAATTTTAAGACATTTCTTTGATGAACATTGACACAGAATTTAAGTAAAAACAATGACCTAAAAATTATTATTGATTGTAACTTACCGAGTCATTCAGAATATTCTTTGTCTGATGAATAAGTATTCTTATCAATAATTTTGATTAACATATTATAGGTATACATAACATATGTTTCATATGTTTTTATGTAAAATAATGTAATGAAATTCTAACAAAATTTGATTTAACTTAAATTTGAGGAATATTTATCTAAATAATTATTATTTCTTCGATTGGACATCGTTTTTCATTCAAGTTTACATAGTATTCAATGAATACTAAATACGACAGTAAAATATTTGTAAATTTTTTAAAATCTCGAATGTGCTTTAATCATTGAATCAATTTTCTTCATATGGAAGTAAAAGTCAGTCATATGACAATTAAGATTATTTATATATTCCATAAATATTAGTATAGTTATATTAGATCCCGAAATCAAATAGGATATGAGACAATTTTATAAGATTTAATCATGATTTTTATCCAAAATAGAAAATTATTGTTGTTACCTAAAAACACATATAAGTGAGTTTCAAATTTCATTGAAAATTTCAAGTTTCTAAATTTTTCTATAACAACTCCTAGAAATATAGAACTTGGTTAAATTTGTCTTGAAAACGTTTACCGAAAATTTCCGAAAATTTCTTTATGATCCGTTGGAGAATCAAAGATCTTTCAGAAAAAAAACAAAATCTTGCAAAAATTTAATTGGCAAACGATTACTTTACCTCAACAAATAAGAAAATTTTTAATTTTGTTTAAATTACCTTTATACCAGTAAATTTAAATTCATGGACGTTATTTTTCACGTAATTCAATATAGAAAACTTCTCATCCAAAAAAATATTTTTCAGCTAAAATTTAGATTATTAAATATATCTATTTTTCTGTCTATTATATTATTTAACTTATTAATAAACATAAAAAAGCATTAAGAAAAAACTTGTTTATAATTTATTGTTGTCTAGTTGGCATCATCAAAAGCTTCGTCTTCTTTTTTTTAATATTCATAATTTTTTTTATATATGTAGAAATATACAAATATAATTTGTGCTAAATCGTTAGTTAAATCCGGAACACTAAACTGTCTAAAAATAGTGATCAAGAAAGATAAAAAAGCATTGTTTTTTTTTGTTCTGTCGTTTTTCTCAGATAAAACAAATTTTTTCTATATATTTTTTGGGGGAAAATTTTTTCAATTTCCAAAATTTACCACAAAACTTTGTTGTGACTGTCACCAAAATCACTTGTAACTATGAATTAGGTACCTACATATTTTCTTTTTCCTTCACCCTTGGAAGAAAAATTCAATTCTCTATGGAATATTTTTCATCTCGAGTCAAAAAAATTTATTAGTTTGTCAAAAATGATGATATTAAAAATTAAATTTTTTTTTTTAAAGAAATACGAAATTAAAATTTATTTATTTTTTTTATTATTTATTTATATTTTTTGATGTTCACACTTTTTTCTTTATAATTTATTTAACATGCTTAAGCTTTTTTTTTTATTTTTCTTCGTTTATATATTTATATTTTCATTTTGCATAAAATTCAAATTTATTTGAGTGAGAAAATTTTTTAAATAAATAAATTCGCGTGTTTAATTCATAATAAATATTTATTATTATATTTATTTAGAAACAATCAAATAAAAAATGTCTGACTTTTGTGTAAAAAGAAATAGATGCAAAATTATTAATCATTTTCAATAAATCATAGAATTTTTTTGGGTAATTTAGGTTCTAAAGACAGCAAAAAAAGGCATACCACATTTTAGGTACAATAACTAGAAATTTTCAAGAGTAAATAGTTGATCATTAAAAATGGTAGTCAAATTATTAGTGTTAATGACTGAATAGTATGAGTTATATTTTTTTTAGAATTATTTCATGGTTTTCCTTTTACCAAAATTTAGTCCTTTTTCCAGAGTAAATATCTGTTAGGCTTTTGATAATGATCATAATTTTATTGTACTATCATAATATTATTTTTTTTGGTAATGTCGTTTGTATATTTAATTAATTTTTATTACAGAATCGTAATTTTATTATAATGAATTTTGAAATTTTACCTTTTAGAAATCAATTAAAAATGAATTGTGTTAATATAATTCTTATAGAATATTATTTAATATTTTCTTTATCGACATTTTCATCCGTATATCATAATTTCGAAGATTCTGTACCAATTTTAATTATTATTTCTATACCATTTTCAGATAAATTTAGTATTTATACTATGTATATTCAAAGTGATTTTTCCACCAATTCAAATATTTGTCCTTTGCCAAAAAAGTTCATCGTTATTTCGGATAAACAACCAATTTGAATTTAAATATCTTGATAATTTTGGTAACGATCAATAAAAAAAAATATAATATATTTACTTAATTTACATTAATTAATTTAAATTAATTATAGCTAAGTATATAAAAGTAAACATAAATTTATTTGTAATTTTTCGAAAAATGAGAAAAAATTAAAGAAAATATTTAAAATTTTATCTGGAAAATTGCCAATAATTATTTAAGATGTCATTATTAAAACTCACGTGCTTTATTATAATGTCAGTGACACAAAAAATTCTCATCCTTATAGCCCACAATTTTAATTGTTTGAAAAAACAACAACCGAAATTTAATTAAATGAAAATTGCTATTAAAATTTACTATTTTAAAAATATTTTCAAATAAATTTAACATTTAATTAATTAATTAATGAAGAAAAAAAAAACCAAAATATTTTGACTGACTACTGGTATTTGTACAAACTATTAAAATGACAATAATAAATCTTAAAGCCTTAGACAAGCTATGTTAAGCTGTCTATGACATTTTTATAACATTAAAAACAAATTTTTTTTTTAATTTCAAAAATTCCAAACAAAAAAACTTTTGAGGAATTTTTAAGATTTATATAAAAAATTTGGTTTTTGTTAGATTATCGCCCATTTAAAAAAAAAATAACAATTTCCAACAACATATACATATAATTATGTAAATATGCTACACAAAATTTTTAAATCAAACAAAAACATAAAAAAACATGACATTGTTATTAATTTTATTTTATTTTTTTGGTTACCTTTAAAAAATTTGTTGTGTTTTTGTTATGTAATTATTTATAATCTAATATAAATTTATTTTTCACACCTTTGATAAATTAAAAATCAATTAAATTTTTTTTTTAATTTAAATAAACATTATAATTATTATTATTTTTTTATATTATTATGTACATAATTTATTTGGTTAAAAAATTTATCGTAAATTTAAAATTGGAAATAAAATGTTAGCATTTTTTAAGATAGGGTCGTTTCCCCAGTGGTCGAACACTTAGCGACAATTCGAACTTGAATTGATTCTTAAAAATCGTATGTTTTATGGAATGATGTGACGTTTAATTGAATCTAAATCGAAATTTTCTGAATTTTCTGAATTTTTTTGGTAATTAAACTTTTTAAAATAACTGGAAAATTACCAATTCTCCAGTAGTCGAACATTTATTATATTTACTAAAAGTTTTTAGATAATTATTAATATTTTATTAAATATCAATAGATATTTTTTTATTTATGCGTTCTAAGAAGAATTACAAGATTATTACTAATTTCCACGTTTTTCTCGAAAACTATTCGGATACTGGAGATGTTCGGAGAAGGTAAACACTCTACCCTACTTTTAATTTTGATTTTATTTAGTTTAAAAAATTTGAAATTGTTTTGTTTATGTAAACTTTAAAAATTCAATCAATAAATCAAATTGAATGCTTCGGGTGGTCTCTTCTCACATGAATTGAAACATTTTAGATATAAAAACTTTATCTTGTATACCAAAAAAAAATCTATCCAAAAAATATTTTTTAAAAAAAAAAACTAACCTTGACAACATGAAAGCTCTTTTTGCTCTAAATTCAATTTCAATTTTTTGATTTTGTATTTTTATTTATTAAAGAAATGGTTTTTTTTCTTTTTTTTTGAAAATTTAATACTGAGTGGGTGATACTTGAAATATACTCTATATTTTTTGTTAACCAAAAATTTTATGTCATGATATTTATATATGTACGAGTATACCTTTTTGTTTTTATTATAATATAAAATTTTTGATATAATTTAAATTTAATAAAGAAGAATCAGAAAAGTTTTTTTGTGTCACTGATTTTGGTGACATATTTGAGTAGTACTTAATTGGGAACGTTAGTAAAAAAATATGTGCTTTACTTATCATGTAATTAATTATACTAATCAAAATACTATACAAGTAATCAACTATACAATTTACACTACTGGTATGCTAGCTGGTCAATTAATAATCGAACTTAATATTAAAGTAATAAACCAAACAATTTTCGATTATTCATAATCGAATTTAATCTAATTTCATTCTCAGTTGAACAGCAAAAATTCTGTAATCTTATTTCAAATTTCACTCCCAGAAGATTTTAATTAGTTTTATAAAAAAATATTACAATGAAATTTATAAAAGTAATTAATAGTAAAATCTAAAATATTTTCACAAAATTCCTTAATTTCCTTTAATTAATATTAATTTCTAATAGTAAATTTCATTCTAATTGTGCAATTGTGAAACTTTCCTAACATTAATTTATATAAAATTTTAAATTTTTACTTTTGAAATTTAGAGTATAATTTTTATTGCTTCTCTATATTCTTCTAAATAATTATTAATATGGTTTTTAGTTTAGCAAGTCATGCTAAAACAATAAATATACTCATATAAAATAAACCATTTTTCGTTTAATCAGTAGCTCAGCAAGTTAAGTCAATTTCCTAATTTTAAAATTTCCATCATTTCAAAATATAATCTAATTTAACTGAAGTATAAATTATTTTCAATTTTGAAACTAAACAAATTTGTTTTTTTTTTTTTTTGCAATTGCTTTACATTCCCAATTATTTGTGGTATAAATTATTTCACAGCATGACATTTTATAATTTCAATATTTATATTCCACATCTTTTATATTTAAATTAAATATAAATAAATTACAAAATATTTTATAATAAATGCAATTGCGGTCAATGTTCTAATAGTATATACAAAAATTCAATTCAATTTCACATTATGGTATAATAAATTATATATAATAAATAATTGTTGGTTTTTATGACCCCCAAAAGGAAATATTTAACTGAAAATAATGACATTTATATGATTAATTGAAGAGCCAAATTCAGGTTTCTATTTTGTATACATATAAATAAGCATATATAACATTATTATTAACCATAATCTAAATTTAACATAAGAAAAAAAAATTTATTATTAATATAAAACATAAAATTAAAATGTCATTCTCAATTGTGGATGTCTTCATCATTTGAATATTATATAGAGACAATATAATACCATATACTTAATGGCATTGTTATTATATGAAGGCAATTTAGGAAAATTAATATAAAATACATATTTAAATATTTCACACTTGAGGATTTGTGTTAATTTTGAGTATTATTTTTTTTCGTGAGATTATTTTATGAGACAATTTTTCATCATAATAAAATTTAAAGTGAAAATGAAAATCCTTGTTTTGATTTTTATAAATCTGAAGGAATTTTTGGAAGATTAAATTTATTTTTTTGAGGAAAATTATGAATTATATTAAATTTAGCTGTATATGTGGACTTAATATACCACATTAGAGTGACTGGCAATAAGAAAATATTTTGATTTAATTTGTAATCAAGGTTTGACCAAATTCACGTTTGAATGAGTTGTAAAAACCATGAATTACATAATTTGATCACTTGTTTTGAAAAATTACAAATTCTGTGCAACACTGTCTAAAAATTTCAATTGACGTTACATGTATAAGTTCAGAAAGGACTATAGTCTCTATGGTATTGGAATTATAAATATCGTCCGTCAAAGATGGACCACACTATGTTATCTCACAATTTTTTATAAAATGTGCTATAATACTTAAAATTTAAATTGAATATTAGGTAATTTTAATAAAGTGACCAAAATGAATTGATTTTATGTCCCAATAAGTAAGATAAGATCAATTGGGGTTATGTGTTGTAAAGTAATTTGACTGAACTTGGTATGCCTTAGATATTATAGCAAATTATATTATACTCTTAGTGAAAATTACTATCCTTTCTGAGTTAAATTTAATATCTGGGGAATTCAGTAAACCGAAATCTTTATAATTACATAAAAAACGATTTAGTTTTTGTAATTTAACTCTAACATTTTCACATGTCAAATCACGATATTAACTACAAATGTAAAATCTATTAAAATATCAAATATACCACCAAACCATCCAGAAGTAAGGACCCACTGTAATTGCACATTATATAAAATATTCTCACCGGAAATTTTTATGTACAAATAAAAAATAAATAAAATTAAACAATTTTTTTTTTATGTGAAACTTCCCCATAAAAAATTTGTTAAATTAAATGCTGCTGCTGTTTTTTTAATGGCATGCATTTAAAACTCTCCCCAACTCATAAAATTCTGATCTATAATAAAACATTTTTTCCGAACAAAATTTTCTTTAAGTAAAAAAAACTATAAATCAAATAAAAAAAAAATTAATTAAAAAAAAATTGTGTTTTTTTTTAATGTCCGAAATAAAAACAAATATTTGATATAAAAAATGCAATAATTTCGGAAATTGCATCACTCACAGAAGAAAAAAAACAACATACATAAAAATAATTTCACACTTTTAAATTTGATGCAATAATATCCGACGAATGATATTTTTTTTTTCGAATTTGTATAAATAAAAAAGAAGAAATTATTTATAGCCAGGGAAATTAATTTAATTGAAGATAAAAACGATTAAAAAAAATAAAAGTTTCTAAATGAAAATGATTCCCCGTTGATGGATAATCAAAATGAAATAAATTTAAATTATAGAATTAAATTTATTGTGTCCTACATTTTCTTACTATTTCGCATTTAACCAAACTCTCATCGGTCAAATTCATTTCTATTTTGTATAATTTTAATTTGGCTTTTGGTAATATTTTCTATTAAATTACAAATTTAGATATTGATTTTATGTGAACAAATTGAATTTTTTTAATTAAGATATTTTTTTTTCTAATTTTAATGTTCTATTCTTTACGGTGTGAAATACATATAGAGTAATATTGTATAGGGAAAACTAAAAATAGATTTGAATTTAGTTTACATAAAATCTATTTTTGTATTTTTATATGTTACAATCTTTTTGTTGTGTTTTCTATTAGCTACATTTGTGTAAATTGAATAAAATAATATGTTACATTTTTTTAAAAATTATTTTAGCTTTATCACAAACACCAACATCTGTCGTAGCATTAAAATGTTATTCTTGTGGCGAAGAGAATACATTCTTAGGACCAGAATATCCAAATCCATTACCATGTGAAGAAATGGTTAAATCACCAAATTTTAGTGAATATATAATTGAATGTCCAGATGAATATAAGGGTTGTATAACACAAATTAAAGGTAATTTTGTAATTAAAATAATTTATATAAAGTTTTTATAGATTAATTTATACATATGCCAAAAATATTATCCTGAAAATTTGGTAATTATAATATAAAGACTTGAAAATATACTAATGTAAGAATTTACTATTGCCAATATCGCGAAATTTGCAGATGTAAATAATATATTAACTTCTAAAATTTCAATTATTTTCAAGTAAATTTTATTTAAAAATTGTTTCTTCATTTAATTTCCTTCAAATGTTCAATTTGGGCCAATTTTTTCATAGACGAATGACCCTCGTGACGCGATTTGGCTTACAAATTATCATTTTTTATTATTTAATTTCATTTGAATAACAACAAGTTGCAAATTAAATTCATCCATTTCCTATATTTAAAGTTCATTTATTTGAAATTTAATGAATTTAACGTCAAAATGGACCAATTTTAACCACACAGAAAATTACTTATTAGCTTACTAGAAAATTACATTTTACTGCCTTGACAATTTCAATTTATATAATTTATAAATAATCTCTTTTAATCCTACCATAATAAAACCTAATTTAATTATTAATAATTTTTCTTCTGATCCTTGAATTAAAAACAAAACAAAACAAAAAACCTTGAATATTAAAAAAAATTATATTTATTATCAGCTTTTAAACATTAATTCAATCTGATGCTTTTGTCTATAACGAAAATCTGTATACACAGCATAATTTCAAACACTTTTCTTTCTCATGGGCAAATTAATTTAATTCTTTTTATAAAAAAAAAATTATTCTATTATCCTTTAAGTATCCTTTTTTATTCATAATATTAAAATTAATATTATAAAGTACTTAATTATTTTTTTAATCCTAAATTTTTCTATATTTTCAACCAACACACACACAACAGGAAAGGAAATAATGAGGACATGTGATGTTTTAGCAATTGATGATTGTCAAACAGCAAATGGTATTAAATATTGTTATTGTAGTCAGGATTTATGTAATTATGATATAAAAATGTTACGAAATGATGCTAGAAAATCATCACGTGATATATTAGAAAATTATCCAAGTGATGATGAAGATTATGATGATGATAATGATGATGATAATTCATCTGGTATGGGTAATAATTATAATAATCATAATAATAATAATGATGATGATGATATATTTAAAGATAAAGATACAATGCATAGAGAAATTGAAGTTGTTTTAAATAGAAACAATTCTAGTCGATATATTTCCAATAATTATTATATTAAATTAATTTTAATTATTTTATTTTACTTTTTTATTCATTCATAAATTATTTTATATTTGATTTTTTTATCGTAGGTATATAATTTAAAATTAATTACAAAAATGTAATTTTTTTAAAGAGAAAATCGTTCATTTTTAGTTAAATATTTTATTTTTTAAATAATTAAATTTAAATTACTTATAATTAATATTATAAATGTAATATTCCAATATTTTTGTATCTGTGATATTATTTTTTATGTTAAATTTTAATTAAAATTAATTTTATGTTTATATACAAAATAAAATTCTTTTTATAATTAGTAAAAAAAAAAATGAAAATTATGAAAATTTCCTCAACATTTTTTTTTTCCATTTACACAGAAAAAAAAAAAAAACAAATTTGCGTATAATTAAAAAAAATTATTAATTAATTAGAAATAATTTTAGAAAATAAATTTGTGTATATTAAAATTGATAAATAAAACATAATATTTATGTAATTATATGAAATTATATAAGAATAAATATAATAATTTCAAATAAATCAAAAAATTATAATCAGTAAACATATTTTTTTTGTATCATTATCCTTAAAATTTTCCATTATTAATTTTATTTTCAGGTCATCGGGAAACTATAAATTTTTTAAAGAAAATTTTTTGAATTTGTTTTCATTTTTGTATATAGATAAAAACTTATTTTGTATATTTTAGTAATCTGCAATATATATATATATAAAAGTTTTTCAATTTTCTAGTTTTATGCACAGGAAATTATTGAAATTTTTTTTTTATTAATTTAGATATAAAATCCAGGAAAAACATTTTTTTCTTTTAAAAAAAAAGACACCTTTTCATTATAAAACTTTTCCATTGTATATGGAAAACTGGAAAACTATGTATAGTGTCTAAAGAAAATGCATAGATAAAGGAGTACTGTTGCGAAAAAAAAATTTTCAAAATATAATTTCCTCTTTTTAAAAAAAAAAATCAATAAACTTAATAAAAAACTTTCATGAACAAATAATAATAAATAAATAAAGTTTCCTTTTAACAAATTTTTGTAATTTATATAAAATAAATATTTTCCGAAAACTTTTTTAGAAAAATGCAATTTTCTTTTTGAAAACTGAACAAACAAAAGTTTTTGTTAAAAAAAAAACAAAATTTTATATTAATTTTTTTAGTAAATTTAATTAGAAAATTAAATAAATTTGTTCAGAAAAAAGCTTAAAATTAATTAGTGCAGTATAATTAGAAGCATAACTAAAATCTACAAACAAAAATAAATAAGAAATTTTGATGGCGGTAACTAAAAAGGATGAATTTGTAAGATATATAATAGTGAGCATATTTAAGACTTGATTGAAAGTGAAGGTGAAACTGAAATGAGTTATTAACAATCAATCAGAAAACTTAAAAATTCAGCAATCTATCTAATCGTTATATTGTGGATTTGATTGAAAAATCATACTTTTTATTGTTTGATTTAATGTTGCATTTTTAAAAAAAATTCTTACAGGAGAAATAACAAAATTTATTATTTATACCAAATTAATAAATGCATTCATTTCTGCTTAAGATTTTATTGTACATTTAAAGCAATTGTAGTTGTAGAGCCTGTTTTATATCATCTCCTTTTTCACATCTTGGTAAATATCTTATGGCATTTATGGTCCATCAAATGGGTTTAAGGTTATATACCAAATTATTTATAATTATTATTAGAAACTAATTTTATAAATTATCAAAATTATCATTTTTATATCTCATTAATTTCTATTAAAAATTTATTTAAAAATATTTCTTTTCCATTCATCAAAGCGACTAATCATAAAAATTTAATTTTCAAAAATAAAAAATGAAAATATTTTCATTATTTCTTTTATTTTATTTCAAACTTTTTATGAGCTCATATAGATTTAATTCAAAAATTAATCATTATTAACTAATTTTTAATTGGTAGAAATATATTTCTTTAATGATTTTTTATATTTTTTTTGAATAAATAATATTTAATTGTTCGGATTATATTAAGGGCATCAAAAATATCATCATCACAAGATGTGAAACTATATAAAATTTATGGACAATGGAACAACAACCAAAAAAAAAACAAAAAAGGTAATCAATCAAATTCAAAATGTGATCATATAAAATTTTGAAGGTAAAATTATGAAATATTACAGGAAATCATAAACAAAAATATATGTAACTGCAGTACCATAAATTCTATAATAAAAATTAATAATTTAGTAAAATAATAAAATTATTTAAAAAAAAAATTTAATTAAAAAAAATATTTTTAATGTAATTTTTTTACAATTTAGTTTATAGTTTGTTGAAAATTATGTTTTATTATATATGTGAAGTTATGTTTTTCATATCAAATTTTATATATTATTATCTATTTTCATAATCTATTAGATATTTTATTGTATCTTCAAAACTTAGTATATTGGAGAATTCAAGAAAATGATTTTGTAATTTCATATCAAATAATTACAGGACTTCCACATTTCAAGTTATACGAAATTTTTTCGATAAAAATAAAGTTTTTTTTAAAAATGTTTTTGGATAATTTGCATTGAAAATTAATTTAAATGATACCAACTTTATAAGAATTGGTAAAGAATTAAGAAATTTCAATTTTGTCAACAAAAATAAGGCAAAGTAAATTTGGAATTTGTTTTTAGATTTCGTAAAAGTTTTAGAATCTCCAAACCAACATAGGTAAATTTTGGTATTAATTGATTTGGTATCGATTTTAATTACTAATTACTGAATAAAAGCAACATACTATACTTTGTTTCTGAACTGAAAACTGTAATCGATTATTTTTGTATCTAAAATTACACTACAATAATAAAATAAGCTCAACAATTCTTATTACAAATTGATAGATATATGTAAAAATTATTTAAATTATCTAAAAAAATTATTCCAAAACTTCTGTCTAGACGTACTAAAAGATTAAATCTTAAAAAAAAAAAACGAAATCATGAATGTTTATGATGTTGGTAATAAGTAAAATAGAAAATTTATTCTTTTACTGAAATAAATAACATTAAGTTTAACATTTTTGTCAGAATGCTTTTGCATCTTGATAGATAAAAAGTCTACTTACCAAAATATACAAATGTTCATGAAAATGGAATGTAAAATTACTATCTATAACAAAATATCTTAAAAATTTCTGTGTTTATTTTGATGAATTTTTTGTTGGTCTTACGCTTACCAAAAAAATTATTTTCAATTGAAAATTTTGTTTACAATTTGATTATATTTTAGTATTGTAGAAGAAATGTGTAGTACTATAACTTGACTCTATTACTTTGATAAATGGGTATGGGAAAACTGCGAACTAAAATATAGTAAGGACATAAATCATATATTTAGGCTATCTCTAGGGGCATCTACATTTGGCAATCTGAAACATATTTAATTTATTTTAAAGGTAGGTTGAAAAAAAATTGAAAAAAAGTCTAGAAAGGGGTATACCCCTTGCCATTTTTTTGGCGTAAAATATCAACATGCTCCAATATCTAGTTAAATGTGGTGACTATGGACGGGGAATTGTAATTATAATAAAAATATCGTAATAATAAGTAGTAATATATTATATTTCTATATACAAAGATTATTATATCAACAAAAGCTTAAAAGCTTATTTTACATAAAACTATATTATATGATTTAAAAATAGTTTTTATAAATTGATTAATCATATTTTTTTTAATAATTCTTTTTCATTGTTGTAAATAAATGACAAATATTTTTTTTATTTTAATAAAAAATTGTTAAAAAATTAAATTTGTGGATTAAATTTTTTCTTATAAATAAATTACGTAAGTTCACAAAAGTAAAATATTCGAAAAAAGTATTTATTTATAATTTAACGTAGTTTTTTTATAAAAAATAATTCATAGAAATTATAAATGAATTATTTTTCTTCTAACTAGATTTTCCAAGAAGTAGAGAAAGTTTTTGAGCATAAAGCATAGAAAATATTTTAATCATTATAAGTATCCCCGCGCTGACATTTCTACCATCGAATATATATAATTGATTTTTCTACGAAAATTGTTGGCCTCCACAAGTCCCCGTACATTTAATAATTTTAAATTTGAATTCTTAAAGTTTTTGGGTTCAAGAAATTAGAGATTAAAAATCATTCAATTATTTTCGTTCTTTTAATTTTTTGAATTTGTTATAGTAATCCATTTACTGATGAGATAATTCAAAGTTTTCTTTTACATTAATTTCCAGTTTAATGTTTTCTATATAAAAGATTTAAAATTTTGATAAATTTTATGATATTGTTTGAGCCTAGGGTGACATAGACATTATCATTAAATTTATTCCAGAAACAGTCAAGAGGCTAAATGTTTACTTTGTATATACATAACAGAAATTTAGCGCCTTTCCTTTTAAAAGAAATCGCATTTATGTATTAAAAAAAAAATTGAGTACCCTAATTTAATGAAATTACAGCGACATTTTTAATTTTTTTTTATAAACAAAATTCTGGTTTTTAATATCTTAATAAGAAATCTGAATAATTTTGGTAAGAAATGTTGTAATTTTTTAATTAAAAAAATATTTATATGATGCTCTCATTTTGTCATTTTACGATAATATTTTAATTAAAATTTCAAGTTCTTAGTTATTGGTATATTACACATTACATTAAGTAAATTTTGGTATGCAATTATATCGTCATGAATTTCAAAATTTTATATAAAATTAAATTAATATCAATTGAGACAAATTTTTGGTACTAAAAAGAGGAAATTAGTAATAAATTTTCTCTAGTTAGGTTTCATGGAAATTAATATTTTTGCTATTGGTTAGTTGGTTAAAATGGCTACTTCTTCGATCGACTCTAGAGCCTAGACACCTTTTGCTAACCGTGGGTGGTACTGGCTTTTGTAAAGTTAGCTAGATCCAGCTAGAACTACGTTAGTTATTGTAGATGTATCATGTCGTACTCGCGCGCAGATTGCTAGTATTTCAAACTGGAAAATAATACATCTACAATTGTGGAACGTTTTTTTACTAATTTTACTATTACTACAAGTTAAATAATTTCCCTTTTTTTTTCCTTAACAAAAAATTAATTGATTTATTACATAATATTTCCTCTTATGCTCTGATTTAAAAAAAAATTATTCTCATAAATTATACATTAAATTTTATACCAATAATTTCTATAAAAAAAATTCAAAAAAAAAAGGGAAACCCGAAAAGGAAAGGAAAATTCATCTATATTAGACTTTTCCAATGTAATTTTCATCTGTAATAATAATTTGTAATAATGACAGTACTTATTTACAATTTACATATTCATAAAAATGATAAAAATAATAACAAACTCTTGACTTTATCCCCCTAAACAAAAAATTTCAATCTCCACTTGAATCAATATTAACCACCACACAACAAATTACAAATATGAAATAAATAAAAAAGGGGGAAAGAATCTTTAGGACATCTATAGACGCGACATTACATCAATAAACCCCTTGAAAATTTATTTTCAAAGATTGGTAAAGTCATAATGATGATGATGATGACTAACAAAAAAAATAAAATATCTTGTTCACTCATAAAGTATCTCGTAATTGAGGAAAAGATTTAGAATTAATGTTAATGTTATGGTTTTTTTCACAATTTCGATAACAAATCACAAAAAATAAAAGTAAAAGTAAAAGTAGTTCAATGGAGTTCATATAAATTAGATATTTTAATATACACGTACTTATAGATAAGGGAAGAAATTGATTAATATAAAAACTTGAAATTTAAGTGAAAATTTTTTGAATTTATAATTATGGTAAGTAGAATTAAAGACACAGCAATTTTACGAGGGTGCGATTATTAAGTTTATCTTTTGTTTCGTATTTGAAAAGGAACCTTTTTCTGATTTGGGGGAATTAGGAGCACTTCTTTTTCTATTTCCGATAACTAATGTGTTTTATAAATCATATTTTTTGGAGGACGAGAAAATGCTACTAGAAAATTATAGAAATGATTAATTTCTGGAATAATTTTTCCTGATATTTGGGGATTCTTGTTGCAGGATCCTTTTTAGGATGTACTCAATTTTTCCATTAAAAATAATTATGCAATTTTTATAATTTTTTCCTGCACTATAATATTAGTCGAATATACTTGGCAATAAATTGAAAAGCAATAACTTTTTTCAGAAGTTTGTTGTCCTTCACATCGGTTAGAACCAATCTCATTCATTCTCGTCCATCTCACAACATTGGAAATTGTTAATCTTATTTAAATTGTTCCAAATTTTGAACAAAAAATATCTGTGTGGTCTTTAATTATTTCTATTTTTACTTCCATAGCTAAATATAATAATCATAAAAATTAAATCAAAATTCTAATTTTTTTGGATAATTTAAAAACTAGCTTTCAATTTTCTACTCCCAAAAGGAAATAAAATTTTTTTTTTTGATAACTCAACAAAAAAAAAAAGAAGGTAAAAAAAAATACAAAATTTTTGAAAAAAAAAATTACAAAAATAAATGCCCCCAAGTGAGAAAAGGTGTTAAAAAAATATATTTATATTTTAACATTAGGGCATCAAATAATCGTTAACAGCATGTCACGTATCATAGAATTTCTTCTATTCCTACTGATAAATTGATTTATGATCAACAATTAAATATATATATATATATTTTCTCCCATAATATTATAAACACAAATGCCAACAGCAAAAATTTCCCCAAAATAATAATACTCCTATATATAATATAATAAAAATAAATTTATTTTAATTCACATAAATCCTAATCTAAAATAAGTTAATTTTTTGTGAGAAAAAACAAAAAAATGTAATATGAAATTAAAATTTAATTGTCTGTTGGCCGAAGTGTTAATAAGACAAATTGTTATTTAAATAAAAGTCCAAAATGTTCTTGTCTTCCTTTCCTTGCTACACAGATTATAGAAAAAATAATATTTATTAATAATTGAAAGGATTTTTTCATTGTACCTGGTAGAAAAACAAGGATCTTAAGTCGTGATATGGTTACAAATGTATCTGATAATATACAGAGTGCTCATTATTTACACAAAAATACTCTAAAATATTTAAAGTATCGTCTATCCATTTAATTTATTATACAAAATTACATTTTTTATACAAGAAATTTTCATAAAAATATTTTTTGGTGGTATATATAATTTCTCTGTATATTTAATATCGATCGTAATACATAGTTAGTTTTCATATCCAATTTCTATTATGTGCACTGATTGAAAGGACGAATAATAATAATAAATTCAGAATAATTTTCCACGTACAGTGTGTATGTGTAACAATGCAGAAATGTATGTAGTATACATTTAGCTTGCAGCAAATTTTCCAAATTACAAATTTTAACCAAAAATGTATATAAAAATTGGTAACCAAAATTGTTCATTCACTTAACAATACCCTAATTTCTTATTCTAACTCCTCTATATAATATTTAGCTACTCGTACATATTTCCATTTTCTATGTTCATATATAATTTTATTTTATGTTTATATTCCCTCAATGGAATTTTATATCTGCATCATTGAAGGTTACACAAAGCAAAACGATAAAACCAAAAATACAAAAAAAAAAAAACAAATTTTTGTTACATTGAAAAGGTTACAATTTAAAAGTAGTAAAGTCATTGTTGAGATTAGATTTTTTGGTTATTGTTGGTGAGATTTAGTATATAGAAACATTTTTATTGTTCAGGTATTAACATAAATGTTTTTGTTTTTGATTTTTTTTGGGTATAAATATAGTAAATGCATTGTCCATGTTCTGTGACGTGTGATTGATTATTTTGTGTGCGTATATAATGTGTAAATTGATTGCCATTAGTTATAGTTAGACATATAATTAAACGCTATATAAAATGAATATAAAAAAAATAGAAATTTACTATATTGACTTGTACACACAAACACGTAATTTTGGTCTTTCGGTTGACTTATTGCGGATTTTAATGATATGATGAAATTACAAATCCAAGAATGATAAATGGTTAAATCAAAATGGATGGTTAAATGATATGTGAATGTTAGGATTCAATAGTGAAAATTATGTAAATTATTTTTACGAATTTGAAAAATTTGTAATCTGAAGATTCAATATGTTATATGGTCAAATTAATTAAAATTGTCATTACATTAATCGAGATTGTCCACTATTCAATATACATATCAATATATGGTAAGGAAATTACACAAATTCCGGTTCTAAAAATGCTTGACTAAAATCATGAAACAAATTATTACGAAAAACTAGATGAAAAAGCAAATTAGAGTAAAGTTTTTGGTAATATCGAAAAATGTATTTTACCATTTGAATTGTGGTGGTAAATATACATAGTATATACATTAAAACTTGCATTTACTAAATTTATTTAATGATATTTCATTCAGAAAAATTATTTATGTAATACCTTTAAGCTATTTAAATTACAATTTTACTTTGTAGAAAATTAATTTATTAATTTTTCTCCTTTTAAAAAAAAAAATTTAAATTAAGTTGTAAATAATTTCATTGCTTCTGGGCTTTAACTTTTAGTTTCCAACATAATCAAATTTATTTGCATATCTTAATATTTTTTTAAATAAATTTTTCCTTTCTTTGGAAAATAAATTAATTTATTATGACTTTTATATTATTTTTTATTAAATTAACATAAATGTTAACTAACACTAAAATCTTTATAAAATGTCATCGATTTTTTCTTATACCAATTACGAAAATGTGTGGTAAGACTATAGAAGATTATACAATAACAAAATCACAATGTTCCATTAATAATTTCAAATTTCCTTATCGTTGTTACCGTGTCTCGTTTAATGAAAGATAAATACTATTTCCGGTTTTAAATTAAAACTTCCTGTTTTAAGGATATTTTGATGTAACTTTTCTTTGAATCTTGTCAACAAACCCCTAACTCTTTTTTATAAAAGAATTTATATTTAAAAAAAAAATAATTAATGCAATTTTCAATTAGAATTTTCATAATATTATAATAAAAACGAGAACAACAAACTAAATAGTCATAAATGGATTTTAAATAATGTACTTAGCATAAATTGAAAAATAAATTTCATATTTCAAGTTGACTATTACTATTAGAATAATCATATTTAATAATGTTAAAAATTAGAACTTAGAACTGTGAAGTAGACATTATAATAAATATTTTTAAATTATAGGTTAAGTAGAAATGCAACTGCAATGCTATATGAATATTTAATGGTAAATTAAAACACTCAAGACATTTTTCATTTCAATTTTCTTTTATTAAAGAAAAAAACCTTAATTATGACTATAAAAAAACAAGTTTAATAATCCGCATTTGCTGTCCAATTTGATTTTGTTGGTAAGACACCTTTATCAGATTGATTTCTAATAAATTTCAAACCAGCTTCAATTGATTCTTCTAAATGTTGTTTTGGTGGTCGTTTTGTACGTTGTGTATTTGTTGGACCATAATATTCAAATGTTGGTGGTGGTGGAATTTCAGCACCTCTAGATCTTTTCATTGGATATTCTTCATCATCATCATCATCATCATCATTTAATTTGTTTTCATAATATTCTTTATCTAATTCATTTCTAATTGGTATATCATCATTATCATTATTTTGATAATTTCTTTTAATAAATTTCTTCGGTTGTTCTGATCGTCTTTTACTACTAAAGAATAATAAACCTTCAGCTGCATTTCTACTGCTATTATCCATCATTGAATTATAATATTGTTGAGGTGGTGGCGGAACAGCACGGAATGATCGAATTTCTTTTGGCGGTGGTGGTGGTGGTGGCTGTGATGGCGGTGCAAAAAATGGATTACGTTTATTTCTTTGTAATTCATTCCATTGTTCTTGTGACATTGGTTCTTTTTGTGGTTTATATTGCCATTCTTTATCCTCATCATCATCCGATGATGAAACTGAATTACCTCGATAATAATTTGAACTAATACCATCTTTCATTTTATCCCATGGCCTTATATGACGATTACGTTCTTCTTCACGTTGTTTTTCTTCTTTTTCTTTGCGACGTTTTAATTTCTCTTCGCGTTTCTTTAATTTTTCTTCTTCTTTTGTCATATTTGTTGTAGCAGCATCACTACTGGCAGATGTTTCAGCGACAGGTTCATCTATATATACATTTATATAAATTTATGTATGAATATTTTTTATTATGATTTATGTATAAAATTGTAATTATGAAATGAGAATTACACAAAAAAAGATATAACATAATAATCTGGGATCTGAATCATGTATAATTAATTTTGGATCATATAAGAAAGTAATTAAAATTTTTTCCTCATCTTCTTACCTTCAAGTGGTGGTAATCCAGATCTAGCTCGTTGTCGATTTTTGGCAGCTCTTACTCTTTCAGCAATTATTTTATCTCTTTGTTCTTTTTGTGTTTGTTTAATTTTTTGCGATGCTAAAGTTTTTTCACGTATTTCATCCAATGCTTTACGTTGTTTTGCACGTTCCTCATCGTCCGTTGAGAATGCATAATAACCGACACCATGTTGACGTGCCTCTGGAAATAATCAACAAATATATAAGAAGGAAAAAAAGGGAAATCATATAAAAATTGCGAAATTTATTATTTCTTTTTGATGTGATAATAATACAGTTTAGATGATTTTCGTGTCAGAGTGAAAATACATTTTTTTTTTCAACATTCATTCGTTTTTTATCCATTAAAATTTTAAGATGCCTTAAGGCTATTTATATTATATATTCGACTAAAAATTTTTAAGAAGGAATTTGCTTTAACACCTCTTTTAAATTATAAGTTGGAATTATAAAATATAACAAATATTTAATTAAATCCAATTTTCGACACATTTTTTTTGATAACATTATATAAGAGCAGCAACCAATTATATAAATTCGTCGTATTTGAGTTGTTAATTTGGGTTGTGTCGTGTCGTGATTATTTTGATATTTACCTAAATTAATTTTCTATACAAAAACATGCAATTTCAATATTTATTATGTTTTATTAATCATTTCAGAATTATTCAAAATTTCACAGTAAATTTGTATAATTTAAATTCCGCATCAGTAGGAAAGCAAAGAATCTAATTAGTATATTGATTATTGGGGAACAGTAAATTGACCGACCGACAATAATTATAGTTTTTAAAGACTGAAAAATTGTGGATATATTTCCATAATTTTCCAGTCTTTAAAAAGATTTAAATTATATAAGAAATGAAAATACCAAGAATTAAGAATTTCATTAAATAAAGTAATTAAATTCGGATCAGTATTCCAGGGGGGACCCTTATTCATATAATATTAATTAAATATATATAATATTATCATCTCTTATAATCCTTTTATGTCTTAATTGAAACATAAAATTAAATATTAGGAGCTAATCAATTATTAAAATTTTCATTATTATATCAATTTCAGATCAAAGTAATTTTTGTTATACAAATTAAATTAGTCTTTTTACATTTCCAATTGGTAATTTTTTTTAAATGAAAATGTCCTTTAGCAAAATTACATCTAGAAATTGGTTTCCAAAATTATTATTATCCAATTTAAAATCGTCTGTTCCCCCCTTGCCTATATTTTGGCTAAATACTAGTTTTAATTGCAAAACGGCCAATTTATATTACAAAAAAAGACTAATTTAGTAACTAAACTCGACTAATTAATTTAGTAACTTATGTATTTTAACTAAAATTAATGAATTTGATCAATAATACATCAGTTTTATCACTAAATGAAATTACAAATTTTTTGCTTGTGACTTTCTTATAGTGACATTAACATTTTGTTCCTTAATTTTATGTAAAAAAGACGTCCTTTTTATGAGGAAAACAAAAATTAATTAAATTAACGAGAAGATTATTTAATAATATTATTGCAAATAGAGATCAAACAACTAAAATATTAGATAATGTAAGCGTATACTATATCAGTATAGTCCAATTTTAATGATTGTCATTTTTCGTAGTATACAGAAACCGTAAATTTATGAAAATATCTTTAAGAATTTCATAATAATAACCAAAAAAATATTACCATTCCTACGCAGAATCTTTTTGTTTTTTCAATTTTGGTGAATGTTTACTATATGGTAAATTTGTTTGTTAAAGAAAAATACCCAAACAAAAATTGAAAATTATAAAACAATTTGAAAAATCAATACACGGAAAGAAAGGATTTAAGTATTTCGGTATGGCAATTAATTATATTATTAATTGAAATCAAATTTAAATATAATAATTTATGTTTATTACATAAATAATCAATAAATTAAAAACTCATTAATTCAAAATGATAATTAATCATAAATAATTATTTTTCTATTATTTTGCATGTTGTTATTTTAATGAATTCATTAAAAGATAAATACAAAATTTTTTTTGAAAACATAATTTGGTACTTAAAGCATAATTATTATATATTTAAATTAATGCTTTAGCTGTGATGAAAATTTTATATAAAAATAATTATTAAATTGTGCAAATTTGTTTGTTCAGTTATTTCCTTATTATTGATTTTATGAAATTTGAATTGAATTTACAAAAAAATTGAACGGGGACAGATGAAAATTTAATAATAATAAAAGATACATGAACTTAGGCCAACTGACTACCATTGTACTCTCCTTAACATACTTAAAAACGTTATTATTTTAATAATGAATTTATATTTTCACATTTCATATACAGATGTTTTCTCTGTGTTCATGAAGTTAGAGGTAGGATACACACAAGTTATGTAGGATGCACACAAAAAATCTGAGATCGTTTTTTAAATACCATAAAAAAAAAACTTACTACGCGACAACATAAGCTCAAAATTTATTTAAAAACATAAATTTGAACATTTTAGTAAATGTTTATTGTATTATATAACATATTATATTATATAAAATCCTCAAGGACTTCTAAGTAACATCCTTTAAATATTTTGCTTACAAAATAAACTATAATTTTAAATTTACTATGTCCCGAAGGATGGATTGTTCTTTTTATTCTTGTACAGATTTTTGTTACCTTGGAAATATTTGTTTTTTAAAAATATTAAATAACAAAATGAATTATTATAAATTAAATTGTAGAAAGAAAAAAAATATCCTTTTGTTTGTGTATAATTCATTTCGTAAACAAAAAATTAATTGAGTCTGTCTGGGATAGAAAATAGTAAAGTATAAAATGGGAAATTGGTGAATTATAGTCATATAAATGAGAGTAACACATAAATTCAAATTATAAATATGATAGTTTTTATGGTGAGTTTAGGTGTAAAAATAAATATTAAAATTATTATTACATTATTTTATTATATAAAAATAAAGCCTAAGGATTAAATATTTTAATAAAATAATAAACATTAATTAATCAAACATTGAATATTAGTTAGAATTCTTGATATATATGTAGGATCACTTTTATAGGATTTAAATTATATATTGTAATTATACTAATTTTAACATATTTAAATCATAAATTTAATTTAATTATATATTATAATAATAACAAAAATTGAATAATAATAAACCAGCAGCAATAATTTTAAAAAAAATGTAATAATAATAAAAAAGGATTTTATATCGGAAAATTATCTATATAAAAATGATTTATATAATTTTATCGAAAATATAAATTTATGGTGTTATTAAAAGAAACTATTATAGTAAATTTTTCATGGTAGATTATAAAAATTAATTTAAATTTAACTCGAAAAAAATTTTCCAATGAAATTTAAATTTTGATCTGGCTGCTGTTTTTAGTATATTTCAATATTCATAGCGTCTTCATAATTAAAACTTTATTTTAAGGATGAAAACGATAATCAAATTAATTTCCCAGTGTATTACTAAATGAACCATAGCCTAAAATTATTAGGCTATCGTCTATTAAAATTGACCAAGACCTTGAACTACATCAAGGATATGGGTACACAGAAGTTAGCAGAACAATATGACATTTTGTCAATGTCATTATAGTTATAAAATTAATAAAAATCTATCAAAAAAAACCTATGAAATTAATTACACATATTTAAATTCGCAAAAATTAAACACATATTCCATAAATTTTTTGATGATCTTTATAAATCTTCAAAGATAGATTCGCAATCTAAAAATTTTTTTTTTGGGACAAACATAAAAGAAGAAGACTGACATCTTTTTATGTTAATAATTATTAATTATATAAAGTTCAAATTTTTATAAACTTAATAATTTGATTGATTACTAAATTAACAGTCCCACATTAGTACAATAGAATTTTTGTGACACCAAAACTCAAATGAACTTAATATAAAATTAATTTTTTTAAATAAAATTTAACTTTCAGCAAAAAAAAAAATTTGTTGTTCATCAAAATGTTAACAAAAAAAAAATAGCACTACATATTTTTTTATCTGATGGCAAGTGCAAATTAAATAAATGATGTGTCTGTAATCTGACAGGGGATGTGTAATAAATTTCACTATTTTGGTTGAAACAAAAATATGAGTTCCATATATTATGTCTCACATTAAGACAGTAAAGCTAAAGACTGTAATTTCCGACGTTTTTGCTCTTACTAATATTTTAGACACCCTGTAGATTAGAAATATTGCTACTTGTAGCACTAAATTTGTTTTCTAACAATTTCTAAATAAAAATTTATTAGTAGAAAATATATTTATTATTATTTTTAGACATTAGTAGATGATAAAATTTCAAAGATTCAAAGAATAATAAAAAAATACAATTAGTCACACTTAATTTACATTTTTGTGATTTTTTAATGGGGAATCTTTTTTTTCTTATTCTTCCCGAAAGTGGATTTTCTATTATTCTTAGCAGAGGTGTCATAAATAATTCTAAAAGCATTGACTATATTTTATCTATATATAACAAAAAATAATGAGCATTATTATATTTAAATAATTTTCGTTGATTTTTGTTAGATTTGATGTTAATGTTTTGGGAAATTTTAATGAGTCAGTTTGAATCTGAAATGGAGCAAGTAAATATGGAGTCATTTTTCTTTTTAAAAAAACGGAGAGCAAAATTTGAAAGCTTAATATTTTTCTCTACATACAAATTAACGTTGAATGGGATAAATGCAACTAGGAAGTTAAGTTTGTGTACTATAATTTGTTTTCGAGATTTTGATAAATTTCAGGAAACTTTGGAGCCATTAATTCTTGTCATTTATTAAGGATTCCAATGTAAATGAAATGGGCCAGAGATGTAATTCAAAAAAACCTTTTAAAGGTCTGGATTAATATGCCATATCTATACGATGTATTACAATAAAAATTATTAGAACATATTCATATATAGATATTTGATTATAATATTCTTCTTTTGGCTCAACAGCACAATGTCAGGCTAGGCCTAACTCACATTTTTTTTGCAATTTTATTTGGTTATTTGAACATTACGAAGAAGAACTACACAACCAAATGGTATGGACTTGATATAATTTATTACTCCTATTTTATATTAGAAATACATTTTTTAAATCCTAAGAAATTGTGAGATTATTGTGCAAAAAATTCGATTAATATTTTTATATTTTCACCAATATTTAAAAAAATTATTAAAAAAAACTGTTCAATTTTACCCCACTCTACTGGATGCTCCAAAGTTCTCCATATAGTAGTAGTATAGTAGCAATGTAGCATATAATGAGCAAAAATTATATACATAACATAATAATTTTCTCCTCTATATTAAATCCAACAATTCTCTCTTCTTAGTCATATATTTCTCCAATTATCTCCAAAAAAAAAAAAATTATGCCGCATCAAGCATAAAAACTTACAACATAATCCAAACAAACTTTTCTTCTTTTTTTTTGCAGATCTAACATCACCAGATAAATGCCATTTCATTTCGATTCTTACCACACTCCCTTAATATACAAATCCCCCAAAAAAATTTCCAGCATCTAACTCTCTAAAGGAAAAAAACATGTTTTTGACTTTTCACAATATTTTGGTTAATGATTTTTTTTTTTCGGCATTTTTTTATGTTGTGTTGTTTTTCCTCACTAAAAAACTTCCCAAAAATAAAAACAGAATATTTTCTGGGTTGATACTGCGCGGCGCTATGCTCCACATTAAACCAACAAAATTTATAATACATGCATCTTATACATATATACATAATATTAAAATTTATATAAATGTAACTCAAAACTTTTATTTTAGTATTATAGTGTCGGTTCGGTTTTGGTATACTATTTTGAGTATATAATACTCTGATTATATCAGATATATTTTAAACTGATTGAACCCGGCGGGGTTTAAGGGAAATAATATAAAACCACCATTGTACATAATCATTTCAAAAAAAAAATTATTATTGTATGTAGAGAGTATAATCTGTTTTTTTTTTTTTTGCAAAAAACTTAAAATCATTTACATATATACCAAAAAAATCTATGTAGAGATACTACAGAAGAAAAAAATAATATGAAGAAAAAACATTTGAAATTTAATTTCCAGTCTTTATAGTACTATGATAAAAACCACTCATTGGTAATTTTTAGTCACAAATTGTATGCTTACGCGATATTATTGTATATTTAAAGGAACAAATTTTTTTGTTAAAATTTCTTTGGTTTATTCTTCCTTAAAAAAAAATTTGGTGCCGAATTTATTTCAGTTCCTAAAAAATAATCGTGCAATAAAGTTCCATCTACATTCAATTTTTTTTTATATAAATATATAAATTGTGTTACATATTTTTTTTTTTTTTGATAATTTAAAATGAAATTTCAGTGTTAAGGAAGTTTTTTGTGTTTAAAAATTAATTCATAAAAAAAAATTATTATTTTTTTTTTGTTTTTCAAATTAAAGTAAAGAAGAGGAAAATTCATTTTCATTTTTCTTTCCTGTTATTTTTTTTTTATTATTTCGTAATTTAAAAAAATATCCTGCAGGCATTTTTGGGTAACACAAAAAAAAAAAAAAGAAGTGTTGATTAAAAATTTTTATAACAAGGAAACGACGAAAAGTGTTGAAGGAAAAAAATTTCTTTTATGGAGAATTAAATTGCAATCTTGAATTGTAACTCATTCAACAAAGAAAAATACACACAAGGACAGTGTGAAAAGGACACTTTTATTTTATTTTATATATATTTTTTTTTTGTATTATAGGTCCTTGTAATTACTAGAAATATCCTGGTGTATTACCAACAAAATACAAAATATAAAGAGAGGAAAAAATTATATAAATAATATAAAAAAAAAAAAATATAATAAAATAAATTGGAAGACTCCACCGGTGGAGCATAAATTACTTCATTAAAAATGCAACAATATATCCTGGTGTATTTACTAATTCCATTTTTATATGGTAAATTTTATACTAAAATAAATAAATTATTTAAATTATATATTTGAAAATATTTATGATTTTTTATTCAGACATGTATGGAATTTTTTTTGTGGTTATATGTAGTTTAATATTATATAATAAAATTGTGTCCTTTATCCTTTTTTTATTTAAAAAAAAAAATACTCTAATATTTTTTATATCTTAATAAATTATTAAATTTATTTTATATATTTTTGTTGTGTATAATACTATTTACTATGGGAGTTAAAGGGAAAATTGAGTATATATATCGAAAAAATTATAATGAGACTAAAAACAAAATATATAATAATTTTACTTCAAATATATTAAATGAAAAGGACGAAATGAAATTATTTCTATTGTATTACATAATTCTGTATATAATATACTTTCTACGAGTATATGTACATCGTCAAAAGGGAAAAATTGAAATTTGATATTACACTGTAAAAAGAATTTTAATGACGACTAGTTGTCTGGGTCCTTTGACTTTGATTACTTTTATAATTACATCATTACATCAATATAATCAATTGATGAAATAGTATATTAATAATTGCTCTGTCACGTTGTGATTAAAAAAAACTCTAAAGTTCAATAATTTCCACAGAGGAATAGAAATTTAAGGACTTCATAACAACGATGATTTATAAATGTCGAAAATTCGATTGAAATTTGCAAATTGAATTAATATAATTTTTTTTTAAATTTAAAAATTATGCTGTATGTGATGATAAAGCTTGAAAATTTTATAATTTTAATATGGCAACCACCGACATTCAGCTTCAGATTGCATTTTGAAACTATAAATTTCTCGTTGTTTTTCAAAGTTTAACTTAATTTAAATAAACCAAATGTTTAGTTAACTATTTTAGAGGGACATATTCATTAATGATAATATTTCTCGGATTACAGACAAATTTCATTTAATGAATTAAAGACAAAAAAAATATAACCACACATTTTTATTCCATACTCTGAAATAATATTTTTTTAATTTAAATAAATTTTCTATTTAATTTTCTATTTTTTTCTGTTGTACATAAAATTCTTTAATTTTTATTTATACACAGTGGTGGGTACCATACAATTTGAATCCAACATAAATAGTGTTTACTATATAATATATTTTGAAACACTAAACTTTTTACTATCATTACTAAAATATCCTTTTTTTTCTATGTTTACCATGATTTTTTTTTGTTATCTATTATATAACAAATCTTTTGCTACTCTATTAATAGAAACTTTATTATTATTAATAATGACAAGAAATTTAATTAAATAAGAAATTAAATTAAGCTCAGTTTAGTATTTAAGTTAATTTTAAGGTTTTTTGTTTGTTAATCAATTTAGGTTATAAGAATAAAATTTATGTGTAATATAATAGTTTATAAGTATATAGTGATCTCTGTAAATTAGTCTGTTAGATCAGCTAAGAGACATGAGATCGTGGATTTTTTAAATCCAATTTAGGCTTAAAATATAATAATAATAATAATAATAAATATAATAGTTATACCTAAATCAGAGCGTATGGACAGAAAGTGTCGCGAATAACCGAAATGTAGATATTTGTCGCGAATAACCGAAATGTAGATATTTTAGACACTGTATTTGAAGTTTGTTATATTTATCAAAATTGTAAATTACACGAATTTGCTGTATAGCGGTTTTTGCAGGTCCATTTTGGTCTTATTACATTTTCAAATTTAAATTTTAATTTAGAAAAAGACTAATTTTGAATCATCAAAAGTCCAATTTAAATTATTAAAAGAAAACTTTGAATTGTAAAAATATCAATTTGGCCTGGAAATTCTACATACAAGGTCCTTTGTACGTCGTACACTCTGATTTATGTATAGCATTAATGATAACAACAAAAATATAAAACATAATAAGGACAATATTATAATAACAAAAAATTTAATATAAAAAAAAATTATTAATAATAATAAATTATAGCAAAAGAGAATTTAAATTCCTTTAATATTGAAAAATTTGATTCTAAATTGTATGATATCCTTGTATATAAACATTTTAAATTTACGAAATTTATATACAAAAAAATAATAATAATATGAAAGTGCCTCCTCACGTGCGGTTTGGGAGGGGTATGTGGTCCGTGGGAATTATTATTATTATTTAAATTATTTTTTTGAAATTTTAAATATTTATTAAATGTAATTTCTTATAAATAAAAGGAACTAAATGGGCCTCAGTAGCCTAAATGGGTTAGTAAAAATGGTCTGAGAAAATATGTTAACAAAATATAGGTTCCCTATAATCATATCTGATTGGTTAACCACTAAATTTAATTTACAAAACTACTATTTAAAATGATACAAATACAAATTTCCTTTCTAATATTTACCAAATCATTTTCCTATATAGTTTTCTAAAACTTCTATAAAACTTAAATTGAAATTTTCGATTAAAATTTTTTGTAAACAGTGTTAAAAACTACACTCTACAAAACTACAAATTAATATTGTATACTCTACAAAGTGGAACTATTTTTTTTCTTCTTCGAAATTTATTTACCACCTGAGCTTGCACAAAAGACTATAAAAAGAAAAAGTATATGTTCGTATATGAAAATTTTAGCATTTTCTCTTCCTTATATAATTTATTTTCACATTATATATTTTATAACTTTATGTATACATTTTATATATACAAAAGTGCAAACTATAAGCCAATTTTTGTTTTTCGTGAAATATTTAACTCTTTTTATTTTATGAATAAATTATGTAAAAAAATTTAATAGTATTTTCGCCGAAATAACACTTTATACTATTATACAGCATATTCTGTTAAATTTATTTATCATTTTAAAGGATTATTATACATATTTTAAAAATATTATGTTGCACTTTTTGTTACTATCTATATAAGTTAATGTAAAATTAAAATATTCATAAAATATATATGTATTTATATACGTTTTTCATTATTAACATTTAAAATTATAAATATTTATACAATATTTAATTTAAATTTTTATGTATATTTTGTAAAATAAATATATTTTAGCAAGGATAATAAAGAACGTTTTATTAAATTTATAAAAAAAATTTTTACGAGCATTTATTATAATATAGCAAGAAAATTTTAAATTAAAACAAATTTAATTACATTTTATATAAAGTGTAACTTTTAGTATTATTATTATTACTAACTTTATATTTGACAAATATGTATAAGAAAATTTGATAGTTAATTTTTAAATTTCTTTGATTTTAACTTTTATGAAATTTAGTATATTTCATAAGTGATTTAATTTAATGTAAATATTCTCTGTTTTAATATAAAATAAATTAAAATTTTTTTTTAAATAAAATAATAAATTTAAATTATTTATATTAAATTCTTGTATAATTAATTTTATTATTTCGTAGATTAAAATGAATTTGATTAAGTTTTTTTGTGGTTACGATTTATTTTTTTGTGGTAATTTTAACAATTTAAATATTGATAAAATATTGGAAAAATATTAAAAATATATTTTAATTATATTGAATAATTTTTGCTTAGATCGATACGATTTTTTAAAAATTGTTTATTATATATTTAATATAATTAATAAGTGAATTGATTTTTTTATTTATTTATTAAAAAAAAGTTAACATTTTAAAATCAATTAAACGTGAAAATTTTGATAAAAATTGTTTAAAAAAATATATATTGAAAAGCAATAAGTAAATTAATCTATTTTCATTGGAAAATTAATTATTTTTTTCAAAAATATAAATATAAAAATTTAATTGATTTTCATTTTAAAAAATGATATTTTTCTGATATTTCTTTTTTATCAATTAGATAGTGAATGAATGATTGATAGTGTCTCGAATTTTAGTTACAAATTTATTTAAATTATTATTTAATTCGATTTAAATTTGAAACTGAAAATATTAACTAATAATTTTTGAAAATAATATAAAATTATAAACATTATGTTCTAATTTATATTCCAAGAAATTTATAGAAATTTATATAGTATATAATATTAGAAAATCATTCCTTCTTCTAACAAATATATAAATTTACATAATTTTTTTGGCAATCTATAGCAATGACAAAATCTCAAATATAATTAAAATGAATCACAAAAAAAAAATTCTTCATCATTTTGTCATAAACCATTTCCAATGAACAATAAAACAGATCATCAGTTTATTTTTTAAATTATATTATTTTCAAATGCTAAATTATTCTGGTACATAAAAAAAATTGTAATTTAAATAAAATATTGCACTAATTAAATAAAGTCTGAGAGGAATAAAGTGAGGAAGAAGTGTGAGATATCAATTTCACATCTCAACATTGAATTATTTTTTTTTACATTAATCAGAAATTTTATATAATTGCTATATACTACATATGTATACTTATATAATTTTTAATATTTCTGCTAAAAGTATTATACATCAATTTTAATTAAAACTTTATTATTATATCCAAGCTTGTTTTATATTATTGTACTATATCTAAATAATAAAATATTTATGTAAAAATTTGTCTGGAAAATTTATCTGATACTTTCGTTAAAAACAAAATTATTTTTTATTTCCATTTTGTTTTTTATAAAAATGTCATCATCAGTTTTTTCTTCTTTTCAACTTTTAGTTCTTCATTTAAATATGCAAAATTCGTATTTTTGAAATTAGTATTTTGTGAATATTGAAAATTACTTTTAGAAAAAAATTACCTCAATTTTATTTTGCATTAAAAATGATTATGACAAATTTGAAATTGTATGATTAAATATTTAATTTAATATCAGAGGAATTGTGTTTGATTATTGAATTTTTTACATTGTGAAATTTTCCAATAAATTCGATTTTATAATAGAAAAAAATTTGTATCGAAGCTCTTCGATTTTACTAATACTTTTAGACAATGATTTGATACATATTGATATCTCTTACATATACGTAAAATTATAAAAATTACAATAAATCTTTAAAATCACGTTTGGGGTATATCATTTCTAAAATGCTATCGCACCATCATGGATGCCTTTAATGATCATCGATATTTTGGAATACGTTTTTACTTAAAATTTTATGTAAATATCATAAAAACTAATGATACAAGCCTATATTAGTTATATGCTTTTTATATGAAATGATTTCTTATATATGATGACATAAATAATACAAAATAACAAACAAAAAAAATGAATAATTCATCGCAGATTTCCGAAAAGATAAATTATATAAAATTTTAAACAAAAATGAATAATGGGCAAAGGCAATAATAACAACAGATGTTCGTCGTCCTACTGGCACTTCTAATTCAATATTTTGAAATCATCAAATTTTATATTTTTTAAATAATTAAATTAATTTTCATTTTTATAGATTTTAGTTTTAAAAATTATTATTTTCTGGCGCGAATATCTGAGAAATTTGAAGTTATATTTACATTTTTGGAAATCATTTATGAACAAAATATAGTACAGGTAAGATTGATTAACTATGATGACTGTTTAATGGCAATATAAATAATTAGCTTATTTTACAAAATGCTAAGCCATATCATAATTCTTTTTAGAAATTAGTAAATTAATTTAATTTAATTCAATTTTTGTTATTTATCATAATTAGTATATTTTGTACAAGCATAAATCATTTTGCTTTACAATATTCACAATTTGAAATTACTTACTTATATAATTAAATTAGATTTATAATTGAATTTCTATTAAAATCAATGCTTTTAATTTTGCTGATGGCTAATTTTGCTTGAAGTTAAATTATATTCATTTGCTTTTTATTTTTGCCAATTTTTAAAATATTTAACAAATTTTGAACTTTGAAAATTGATATTATATAGAGTACTAATTATATATTAATATTAGTATCTATAAATTGTAATTAAGAAATTCATATTTTAATTGTAATCATTAAACTAATTTCGAGTCTTTTTTTTAAAATATATTTCCACAATAAATTCTTTCGATTAATTATTTTATTCATTTAATTTTAAAAATTAACAATCAGTCATCATCGTTAAACAATCTGTTACTTGTTATAACAAATATTATTAATTTTTATATAAAATTATAAATCTCATTAAAAAATAATTAAAATCTAATTAAAAATTTATTATAAAAAATTTATATATTTTGATCCTTTCTAAAACAGTTATCACATATGACAGGAATTAGGCAAGAATAATTAATATGTTTAAAATGTTTTGATGTAAAATGGAATTAAAGAAAACTTTTTATGATGTTTAATTAAAATTTATATTAGAAATTTGTTGTAATAAAAATCTGATTACATTAAATATTTAAATTTAATATGTGACAACAAATTATAATACAAAAACGTCACTCTAGCAGTGGAAATAAAATTTAACTCAAATAGTCTATGTAGTAATTTTAAAATTAAATTTCCAATAAATTTTAAATAATTTATAAAGTTTATCTTCACCTCAAGTCAACTATTTATTAATAATATTTTTTTATCTATATAATTTAAATATGTGATCGAAAACAAAATTCTATAAAAAAAATTCTACTATTTTATTATACAATAAGAAAAATTACTTCAATGTAATATTAAACATTTCATTCTGATTAAATATTATTACTTGTAAATGCAAAAATGTATAAAATGAAAATTCTTTGAAAACTAATTTATAAAAAGCATTTTCAATAATACACAAAAACAAAACAAAAAAAGGATAATAATATGGATAAAAATATATTATTACACTTTTACTACAGAGAAAATCCGCATTGTTTTTTTCCCTTCTTTTTAAAAAATGTTATTAACCTTCTCTGCACTTCATCATCGTTAATCCTTTTTCTACAGACAAGACACGTGACATATACAACGAATTTTTATAAATCAAGTACATAGTAAATATTATATATACAGAGAGTATAAAAATAATTGTGTAGACTATTTTAATGGATAATAAATTTTAATATATTTTTTTTTAAATTGAAATGAATATTTTAATATGAAACATTTTTTTTTTCAATTTGTTGTATATGAGGAGAAAATCTATTACTACTACACACAAATAAATAAGACACATTTTCACATTTTCCATTACTAAAATATTGAACAATTTTCTTCTTTTTTTTTAATGTCATATGGAAGGTTTTTCTATATTTTCCTTTCGTTTTTTTTTTGTATTTTGAGTGGCAGACAAATATTTTTAAGTGCTCCCTAACTTGATTAGTTATTCATTTGGGTTTTTATATAAAAAATATTTTGTGTATGTTTTTGCTTTTCAAATGGCTAAGAGGGTATTTAAATGTCAGTATATAGAAAATTTCAGCGAAAAGAACAAGGGTTTGGTATTTTTTTTTTGCTGAGATTTTATTTATTTATATCAATTTTACTTTGTCCTTAGTATGGAATTTAACTGATTCTAGAATTTTTATATATGGTACATATTTTCATAAAAAAATTTATTTTATGTATGTTTATAAAAGTTCATCTTTATATTCAATTTTTAAGGATATATGTCTGTATGTATAGTAAAAAATAATTCAAGAAATTTATGGTTTTTAAAATAGTTAATTTTGCCTTGAAAATTTTACTTTAATTGAATTTTTTTATGACATTTTCAATACTGAAAAAACTATGCAATACGAAAATTTTGAACTGAGAATTAGGAAATTTTTTTGGGTAATTAATTTAGTCTTTGATCTAACTAACACAAACAATCTCTTCTATTGCATTAATTTGAAATAAGTAATTTAAATTTTCTCTATATAACATAGAAAATTGATTAAATTTTGTATTTTGTTGTCCTAATTTTCCTGGACTTTATACAAAGTCTGCAAACACATTTATATGCGTGTCTTCTCTATATTTCATAGGCAAAAAAATTTATATTATACATAAAAAATTTATAAAATCAACAACATCCTGATTTTTTTTATACGCTTATTTACTATTAAATTTTATTACAAACTTTTGTCCGTTTCCTCCTAACGATCAAACTATTTAAACTATTTTTATGCTGTATATAATATTTTAAGGGTTTTTTTCTGGCGTCAGTCAGGAGGCTAGACACTGTCATTTCATTTGAAAAATCATTATCAATAAGCACAGTTTTCTCCTTTAAATTGAATATATTTTCTCTTTTGCTTGTTGTAGGCATATGTACATATATAATATATATATATATATATATATATAAAAATGTTAAAAATTTTTTTTTGCTTGCTTTGATTTTTATAGACAACAAAATATAAATTTTATATGATTATTATATATATTAAAAAGTTATATATGTACTAATATTAGTCATTAATTTTATATTTTGTCTTCTGTTTTTTTTTTTGCAGATTTAATAACAAATTTGGATGCTAAAAAATGTTATGTGTGTGGGCCAAAGTCATATGATCCATTTAAAAATTACAAAGTTGCCGATAAAAGTAATCAAAATAATAAACAAATTGTTACAGACGCTGTGGCAACAGAAAAATTAATTAATGTTGAAGAAGATGATTCTAATGAATCATCATTGTATACTAGAAATTGTGGTATTTTAGAAAAACATATTAACAATCAGGATATAAAATTAATGAATGAATTTGTTAAAGAATGTCCACCAAGTTATAAAGGATGTTTAACGCAAAAAGATGGTAATTATGTATATAAAACTAAATTATTAATTAAAAAAATAATTGAAAAAGCAATCTATATTTATGTTATATAAATGTACCCAATATTATAATCAAATATTATTCATATACATATTCTTTGCATATATTTAGGAGTGAAATATTTACTATATTCGTTAAGAAACAAATTTCTCGACAAGCTAAATTTAATAATAAATTATACTTATATTTTTTTCTATTTTGCAGTTAATCAAACAACAAGAACTTGTGAAATTGTTGCATTTAATGATTGTCATCAAGCAAATGGTGTAACATATTGTTATTGTAGTGATGATTTATGTAATGATAAAATTACAATACCAACTGAACCAGATAAACCAAAAATTAATTATCAAAATGATAGAACAAATAATAATCGATATTCTGATGAGAATTCAGATGATGAGGATATATCAGATGAAGAATCATCGGGAATGGATGATAAATTTAAATCATTTAGTACATCGAAAACTAATAAGGGAACACAAAATCGTATTCATAATAATTCATCGAAACTTTTTTCAATTATTACAACATTCCAAATAAATTTTATAATAGTTTTAATTTTTTTTAAAAATTTCCTATACATTTTCTAAATATTTATATAAATTTACATAATAATGAATTTAATTTTAAGTAGAATGTTTTGTTTTTTTTGAAAATGCAACCAAAATACGAATGAAAATGCCAAAAATAAATTTATTGAAAAGATAAAATATTATATTATAAAAATACTATAAAAAAAAACTTTTTTTGAATGACTACGCTTGAATTATGTATGCCAAAAATAATTATATTGCAATTATATGAAATAAAATTAAATCTGTACTATTAATTGTGTATATTTGTTAAATAGCTGTTCAAAAAATTTGGAGGAGTTTTCAATGTCGATCCGAACCATATTTGGGTAAAGAAGACTAATTTCTAATAAGAAATGAAAATTCCCGAAAAATTAAAATTCCATAGAAGATATTAGCAAATTGTAAGTGTATGTATTTTTATTTTCAATTTAGATTTCCAAACTCATGTTCGCGAAATGTAATTTAATATATAAATAACGACTTACCATCAAACAGAACATCTTGATAGTGAACATTCTCTTTAAATACATTCTCTTGTTCTTTTTTCTCCCAATTCATTTTCTGTTGATCATGTTTAGACATTATTGATGTACACATATCACTAACATCATCTCCCATTTCTGATTTTGTACCTTCAATAGTTTCACTACCTTTTGTATCTATCATCCACATTGGAGCATTTTGCTGAAAAAATAAAATAAATATTAAAAAAATATTCATGCCAAAAGTATATAAATTGAATTTACATTAAATTCTCTAGGTTGAATATTTTCTGCTAATTTAGTATCTTTTTTCTTGAAAAATTCTAAATCTTTTCGTAAGCATTGACGTGATCTTCCTAAACAATCTGTATATTCTACCCTAAAAATTATATAATACATTAATGTTAACAATATACATTGTTTATTCTATATTTAAATAAATCTTATTAATGTTAATATAAAAAACAAACTAGAATTATTACCATTCTTCTTCTGGATTTTTCGGTTTGTCATTATCTTTCTTTTCCCCTTCACTATCACTCGAATCATTTGAAGAACTATAATCGTTTGTCTTTTTATGAACTATTTTGTTTTCCTGCAATTTGTGATTGAACATTACAAGACAATTATCATCAGAATTTAAATTTCCACCCATTGAAGTCATTTTATCATAGAATTTACTTTTTGCTTGTAAAATACGACGTGATTTTTCCAACATTACACTATCTTCATATTCTTCAAATTTTTGATTATCTTTTGTAATATTTAGTTCGGATGGACATTGAATATTTTTTTCAACATCTATTAATTTCTTTGGTACAAACGGATTAATAGTTTGTTGGGTTTTAGCTTTATTAACTTCTTCTTGTTTTCTAAGAAGTTCAGCTTTTAAACTCAAGAGCTGAAGATAAATAGAAATTATAATTTAATTATGGAAACTATTTAAAGTTTACAATTTTCTCTTTGGAAAAAGTAATGAAATATTTACTTACCGATGATAAATTAACATCGATTCTCTTATTTGGATCATTCATTTTGGAGGATTTTAGATTTCAGTGTATTTTTTATTTGTATAAATCAACTGTGGGCACAAAACTGGTGGAAATTAATTTCAAAATGATTGGAAAATAAACAATAATATTTTACCATATAGCAGTTGTCAACTAGAGTTGTCAAAAAACAGCTGATAGGACTTCATGTTCCTTAACCCAATCAACAAGGACACCATATGCCTTCCTAACGAATATCCAGACCAGATTCCAGAATAAAGGGATTACTATTTTTCTATGTATATCTAAATTAAAATTTCTTATACCTAACATAACCTAACAAGTTAGGTTAAGCCAATTATTGTAAATTGTAGCTATTAAACATCCACTTTTAATTAAGTTTATCCTGCTTTATCAATAATTATTCAACATTCTCAAATTCCGGACTCTGGGTCGGGTTCAGATTCAGATTTACACATAAGAAAAATTTATTTACTACAACTACAAGCTACAAAATATTTTGCGATGTATTAAATGCGGCACTGCAGAACGTCACATGCACATCAGCACATCATATGCATATCATGTCATGTCATAGTCATGTCATATGTGTATTCATTTTTTACCTGTTTTTCTTTTACAACTTTACAAAAACAGTTGGGGTGTTATCTCGTATAGGAGAAGTTGGATAAATTGTTTACATTTAATTTCACACTGGCAATAAATAATAATTGAATTAATATCAAATTTGCATAAAATAAATATATATCAGAAGGAAAAAAGAAATGGTGCGAATATTATTTCTTCATCCAGATCTTGGTATTGGTGGTGCCGAACGTTTAGTAATTGATGCTGCACTGGTACTACAACAAAAAGGACACAATGTTAGTTTTTTAACAAATCATCATGATCCTAGTCATTGTTTTGAAGAAACACGGAATGGAGTGCTTACTGTTCAAACTGTGGGCGATTGGTTACCAAGGAAAATTTTTGGACGTTTTTATGCATTTTGTGCATATTTCCGAATGGTTTATGCTGCTTTATATACTAGTTTTGTGATGTCACGTCGTGAAAATATTGATATAATTTTTTGTGATCTTATCTCATTGGGAATTCCATTTTTAAGATTAGCAAAAAATAAACCAAAAATTATATTCTATTGTCATTTTCCAGATAAATTGTTAACTAGTAAAGGTGGTATACTTAAATCATGGTATCGAACACCATTAAATTATTTAGAAGAAATTACAACTGGTCAAGCAGATCGTGTTTTAGTAAATAGTAAATTTACACGTACAATATTCCGTGAAACTTTTCGACGAATTGATGTTATACCAGATGTATTATATCCATCATTAAATACAAACTATTTTGATAATACAATAGTAACTGATAACGAAATTGTATTAAAAATTCCACGTGATGCATTTATTTATTTATCAATTAATCGTTACGAACGAAAAAAGAAATTACCATTAGCTATTGAAGCATTTAATCAATTACAAGCTGTTTTAAATCCACGTGAATGGGAAAGATCATATTTAATTATGGCTGGTGGATATGATACCCGCGTAAATGAAAATGTTGAACATTATCAAGAATTAGAAAATTTAGCAAAACAATTAGGTGTATTAGATAAAGTAATATTATTACGATCACCAAGTGATTTACAAAAAATATTTCTTTTTAAAAAATCAAATTGTTTATTATATACACCGGAAAATGAACATTTTGGTATTGTACCATTAGAGGCAATGTATATGCAAAAACCAGTGATTGCTGCTAATAGTGGTGGACCAACAGAAACCATAATTCATGAATCAACTGGATTATTATGTGATCAAAATAAAATGGCATTTGCTAAAGCAATGATACGTTTAGTACGTGATCAACAATTAGTAGAAAGGATGGGTGAAATGGGTAGAAAACGAGTTCAACAGAAATTCTCTTTTGAAGCATTTGGCGATAAATTAAATTGCATTGTGTTAGAATCTTTAGAAGTTAAACCGAAAAAACATGATTAAATTGCATACCAAATTAAATTTATAAATAAGATATTAGTTACATTATTAGTTCGAGCTCTTTTATAAATATTTTACTTTAATTTTGATAGCTTTAAGAAAAATGCACTATGCAATTCAATTTCCAGTTTAAATAAATAAAATAGTTATTTCAAGATAAAAAAATAAATCAATTTTTCTTTGTGTTGAACGTTATACTAATATACTTGTAATGATCAACTACGAAATGTGGGCGAACTAAAATAATACGAACCCAATATGATAAGTATATTTTCTGTTATCACTATATATTCACACAACATCCAAAGTTATATTTTCATTCAATTAAATATAACAATACCGTATTAAAATTAAAACCAATATTATTTATTCTGAAATATAAATATTTTCTATTTCCCAAAATTTCATCTAGAAAAATTATATAAATTCTTATATACATATTTTGCATATATTAAATATAAATAACTGCATTTTAATAATTGTAAATATAAATATTAATTTTACGTCACTAAATTCACTTAAAATTTACTTTGATCAACAATATGATTAATGAACATTTCATGTTTCAGTCTATCAAAACTATCATCAAACATATTATATTCTTTAATTTGTTGTTGTTCTTCAACTTCAATATATTCATATTTATCAATAACATTTAATTGTATATCATATTGCTGATCCCAACCTATATAACCATCAGAAATCAAATAAATTGTATATATCATACGGCCTAAATTTTGTGGCGCATTAAAAATAATTTGATGTGAACTACGATTGGCACGATAAACAATTCTTTTTAATGCAATCAATTCACCGTTATCATGACAACCCAATGTAAGAAACCATCCTTCATCTTTACCTTTTGGAAACTTTGGACAATGTATGCTATCAGTTTTACGAGGTCCCAAACGATACAAATTTACATTTAATGTATATTCCTAAAGTATACATAAATTTTAGTTATTTGAGAAATAAATTAAAGAATATAATTATTTTCACCTGACAAGCATGAATGTCAATCCATTCATTACGATCTGTTGGTTGTTTAACAGGTCTTTCAGTTTCTTGTAAATCTTTATATGGTCCTCTAATTGATAATTCTACATTTATTGTTGGCATATCACATAATACCTAAACAATAATAATAATAGATATAATTTTATTATTAATTTAATTATACTATAGCTGTTTTATTACTTTATATATTTGTTCAATTTCTGGTTCAGAAAATTCTTCACGTAAAGGTCCAGCTAATTTTTCATAATTTTTAAAACAAAGTTCTTTCAATATTGGAAGTGTTAGTATTGGATATTCATGACGAATAGTTTCAAATATAAAATAATTAAAATCTTCGACATGGGGCAATGTCATAACAATTGGATCATCATACCAACGTCCTTGGATAACTGATTGCATTATATGTTGAACACGTAAAGTTGTTGCAAGCCATCCTTTTTCAGCTACTACATCAATCATAGCCTAAAATGTAAATATAAGTATATATACATATAAAAAATTAATTATTAACAGTTTGGTTTTAGAAAGTAAGTATATCTTTGAACAAATTGAAATTGATATAAGAAAATATTAATTGTAATAGTCAATAGTTGAGTAAATTAAGTTTCCATATTATGCAATATAAGTTTAACTTAATATTATTTATGATAATTTCGATATCAATTACTGAAACACTAATTTATTTACATTTTAGAATGGTTTCCTTAAAAAAATATAATTAAATTGTGGCAAAATTGTAAATTCTTATTACACGATTAAACTATTCATCTTTTAACCACAAGTAATTAAAATCTAATATCTTTAAAGACTATATACCAAAACAAAATGCAGAATTTAAATTATCTCACATGATTGAGAAAAAAAATTTCTGTGGTTTAACCTATTTCCAATAAATTGAATATATACACTCACCTGTAATACACGAATAGATTGATCTAAAACAGATTTTGTATCAGTTAGATAATCCGAATTTGGTAATGGTAAATGAGAAAAATGTGCTTGCATTAATAAGAATGTTTTAGTATGTGGTGAATCATAAGTTAATTGATCAACTTTTATACGACATAATTTAGCTAATTCCCTATAAAAAAAGAAAAAATAAAAAATTACAATATTTCATTTAATTTTTTTTTTAAAGAAATAATTTACTCATTATAAATATCTTCATTATGTCGTACGGGCTGTTGATTAAACTCATATGCATCACACATTACTTTTAAAACATCTTCATATTTCATATTATAATGTAATGAATCAGCAAAATGTCTCATTGTTTGATGTGATAAATAATAATATGATGATATTCGGCCCATTGATGTTGTATATAAAAATCTATCATCAATTATTAAACAACCAGCAGCTTCTAAAACTTTACAAACATTTTCCACTAAATTTGATAAAAATTGATTAATTTCTCTTGGTTCAATACTTTCTAAATTGTAATAAGTTGGATTTCGTAATAAACGTCGAAAGAAATATGTCCATGTGAAATAATCTAAAATTGCTTGTTTTGATTGTACTGTACCAGCAACAATTTCAGCATTTATATGATCTGGTAAAACATCTAACATACTTGATTCTACTGGGAATGGATCATATAAAAACTTTTTATAAAAATTCTTTTTTACATCATGTACTAGAACAACAGCAACACCTTCATTACCAAATTGTGGTCGACCAGCCCGACCCATCATTTGTAAAACATCCGTAATTGGCATATCAATATAACGTTTTAATTTACCATCATAGTATTCAGTACCTTTAACTACAACTAAATGTGCTGGTAAATTAACACCCCAGGCTAAAGTTGCTGTAGCAATTAAAACTTGAATTTTCCGATGTAAAAATAATTCTTCGCATGCTTTACGATCACGTTCTTGTAAACCAGCATGATGCATACCAATACCAAAAGCTAATGTTAATTTTAAATTAGCATCTTTAATATTTCGTAATATTTGTTCCATTTCCTGTTCGGGTATATGTAAAAATTGTTTTGGATTATCTTCACCAGCTAAAAATGCTATCAAATCTAATGCTGTTAAACGGGTTTGGCGACGAGATGATACAAATATTAATGCTGGTGTACATGGTGAATATGTACGAATAGCTTGAAATGTTGGACGATTCATTGTTGCCATTCGAGGACAATAATGTTTACCAGGAAAACCACTAATATGAACAGACAACGGTACTGGTCGTACCGATGGTTTAAAATTATACAATCCCATTTGTCCAATACCTAACCAATTTGCTAAATCTCTAGCATTGGCCAATGCTGTTGATAATCCAATAATTCGTAAAGATCTTTCAGTATGAGAAGCAATAAAATTTGTACGTGATACAATAACCTCAAGTACTGGACCACGATCTTCTCCTAACAAATGAATTTCATCAATAACAATTAATGCAACATCACGTACATAATCTCTTGTTTGCCATGATCTACTAATACCATCCCATTTTTCTGGTGTTGTAACAATTACCTGTGCATCACGAATTGAACGAATATCTGGAGTTACATCACCAGTTAACTCTACAACTTTTCTTCGTAATTTCTGCTCTATACGTACTTTCCAATCATCAATACGTTCACGGACTAATGCTTTAAGTGGTGCTATGTAAACGATTTTACCTTTCGGATATTTTTCGAAAACTCGAAACATTGCTATTTCTGCTGCAATTGTTTTACCAGAACCAGTTGGTGCACCTAACAATACATTACCATCCGTATGATAAAGACAATGGAAGATTTGTGTTTGGATTGGATTGAAATGTGTAAATGGATATAAAGATTCGTATTGTTTATTATTGAGTGCACTCAAAGGCAGTGGCTGAAGTGGTAATAGTTCTGTGTGTGGCGGATGTATTTCTGGCAGTATTAAATGTTGGAAACTTAATGCAGTTGATTCACTTGATCCCAACCATGTATCACTTGTTATTCGTATTATATACTGTGGTGGCAAGGGATCTTTTAATGGTATTGTCATAACTAATTCTTGTGGATCACCAGAATAAACACATTTTTTTGTCATTTGAAAATATTCTGAATGATATATAAAATTACTTTCGGGATCTTCAATCCATAACCAAAATGGTTCTGAATGTTTTCCATGAACACGGTCATTCCATTTGAAATTTGCTGTTATGAATACACGAATACGAAGAACGGTTCGTGTAATTGGTTGTAAATTAGCCTCGATATTTAATAAAGGAAATTCATGAGCACATTTTGAAACTAATTGACCATACCGCTGATGTCTCAAAATTTGTCCAATTTCCCTGTAATCCATTTCTCTTAATGTCAATACACTCAAACCACGATCTTCAATTTTTTCAATAATTTCATGACCTAAACATGTAAATTGACGAAATGGTGTTTCAACTTCCCACATTTGTTTCTCAAACATTTTACTAATTGATAATATCCTACCCGATAAAATAGCATCATTCTTTCGTAACATAATTGTAAACAAAGCTCGAGCTATTCGTACAGCATTTTGTGTTATATATGACATATCCGATACTAACGAAAATGATTTCACAAAACCGCGCGACAAATATGTTTGCATTAATATATTTACTTTACCATGAATATTTTCACTACCACCTTGTACAGCTACTTCACAATAATTACGTGTTAAATCATCTAATTCATCCATTTCATCATCACGTACTTTTAATTGTTGAAATTCTTGAGCTTGTGACATCATTGCTAAAATATGCGATTCATTCATATATGGACGAATTAATTCATTAAAAATCTCCACTGTATCATATTTAATATAAAAATGTGATGCTGTTCTACCCAAATCTGTAACATTTAAGTCACCAGTTCGTTGATTAAAACGTATCATTCTTGCTTTATCTAAATTCATTGCAGCTGATGTTATTAATTCTCTACGTTTCCCTTCCAATGTTGCATCTCTTTGTACATCTGAATAATTTAATCCATAAACTTGTGGATTTATTCGCATTCGAACAAATAAATATGTATAACTTAACCATTCAATAGCTTCATCAACATTTGTTATTGTTCCTAATGTTATTTCAGCATTTAAATTATCCGATAAACATTGAATAAAATTTGATTCAATTGGAAATTGATTTGTTAATAATGATAGATAATGATTTAATTTATCATGTGTGGTTATTATTGTACCAACACCACTTTTATCAAATTGTGGTCGACCAGCACGACCGAATATTTGTAAAACATCTAATATCCCTAAATCGATAAATGAACCATGTTTTGAATCATATATTTCGGTACCTTTAATGATAACAGCATGTGCTGGTAAATTAACACCCCAAGCTAATGTTGCTGTACAAACTAAAACTTTTATATGACCTTCAGAGAAATATTTCTCAACCATATTACGATCAACACGTAACATACCAGCATGATGCATAGCCAAACCAGATTGGAATAATTCAACTAATTGTTTGTTACGACTTTTTGAAATTGATTTTTGTGCTAAACCAAAACTGGTTGATTCCTCAGGTGTAAAAAAACCTAATTGATTTTTTTGTTGTGCAATTTCACGCATTACAGTTGCTGTACGTATTGTAGCATTCCGAGCATGTACAAATATCATAACTTGATGATTATCTTTTAAAAATTCTATACATTTTTCATAACAAATTTGATCCATTTCAGAAAGTTGTTGTAATGGTTTTAATGATTTCACACCAATAAAATTTGTACTCAATGGAACTGGACGAAAACGTGAATCAAAAAAGAATAATCCTTTCATTGGATTAACACGTAAGAATCTAGCTACATCAATATAATTTGGCAGTGTTGCTGACAAACCAACAATTCTAATCATACTTTGTGATGATTCAACTAAACGTAATGTTCTAGCTACTAAAGCTTCTACAACTGGACCACGTTCACCATGCAATAAATGTACTTCATCAATAATTAATAATTTAACTAAATTTATTAATGCCACATCACCAGCACCTTTACGTGTAACAACATCCCATTTTTCTGGTGTTGTAACTAATATTTGTGTTTGTGTCATTTCGGTTTTTGTTAATTGCATATCACCAGTTAGTTCACGTACATTTATTTGTAATGATTTTAAACGTTTTGAAAAATTTTCAACCATTTCAGCAGCTAAAGCTTTCATTGGTGCTACATAAACAATTTTAAATTTATCACGATAAATTTGATTTTGATCAGTAAATGATCTTATCGTATTACCAATTGTTAACATTGCAACATTAGTTTTACCAGCACCAGTTGGTGCACAAACTAATAAATTCTCATTACTATGATATGCAACTGGATAAACAACAGATTGTATACGATTTAATGCTTGTGTATTAGCAAATATAATTTGACCAATATCATCTAAACTACTTATTTGTACTAAATTATTACCAATTGATAATGGCGGCGGTTCATTAGCTGGAATTTTAACTTCTTCATACATTTTACAATCCTTACGTTCCACATTATCTGGTAAAAATAATTTATTACCAGATATAAAACCAACATGTGATTTTGCTTCACTTTGTGAATCAAAAACAAATGGATATTTAATACGTGATTCAATCATTTGATGTACAACTCTTTCAGCTTGATCTGGAAATAATGGTAGTTTTTGTGCAGTAGCTAAAAGATTTTGCTGATGTTGTAAACGTAATTTAACTGGATTTACACAATTTTCAATATCTTCGTCTAGATCTTTTACAGCAGTATTTATTAAACGATTCAATTTTTTCTCATCTTTACGAACTTGTCTTTTTAATTGACGTTCCTGTTCAGATTGAACAATTACAGTACTAGCTATATGTGGTCCTTGTTGTTTTATTGCCTTTTGAGAGTTTTTTAATTCTTCTTTTGATTGTAACATTGATTGTAATTGTGTTTTTTTCATATCTAATTCATATTTATCAATTACCTCATTACGATGTGAAAGTATTTCTTGAATTATTTCAAATTTATCAAAACCTAAAAAAATTATGGATATTAATAAAAAAATTTTATATATTTAAATAAATAAAATTTTACAAATTTTTGCACTTACCTAAAATCTCAAAAAGATCATTTTGTAATTCATCATTTGATTTTTTGGATTTTAATAAATCAATTAAACTATTTATTAATTCATGATTCATATGTTTAGCTAACCATGATTTTGTATATAAAAATTGTCCATTATTATTTTGAATACCATTTATTTTTGTACTTGAAGTACTACCAGATCCATCATTTTTTTTTATATCATATTTCATTGAAAATGTTAATGCTGATGTTGCTCGACTTGATAAATTTGGTGATAAATCTTGTAAACGATTTGTTAATAAATCATTTTTATATTTTTCAATTGATGTATTAATTTGTCCACCCCATAATTGATTATCTAGTTTTGTTGTTGAACCATTATTACTATTAGTATTTATATTATTTGTTGTATTATTAACATTTGAAATTGATATTAAATATTTTCGACATTCATCATTTAATAATGGACTTATTTCACATACAGCTGAACACATTTTATTTGCCATTTGTGGTAATATTGGTCCAAACATATTTTTCAATATACCTAAATGTTTTACCATTACAATTCTTACATCAATAAATAAATGTAATATAAAAATTGCAGCATCATCAATAATATGTACATTTTCTTCAGTACCAATCATTTCACGTGTTAATGACCAAAGTTTTTGTAATTGTTGTCCCACTAATGCAACAGCATTATTATCATCAATATTTTGTGATATGTAATCTTTTAATTCTTTCCATGTTACAGTTCTAAATAAAACGGGGGGTTTACCAGAAATAAATATATAAATTTTATAATGAGAAATTTAGGTTAAGGTTCATTTAGATAATTTGCCAAACTTACTTTGTTGTTTCTTTAGTCCTCCATAGTTTTATATTGATACGTTGTTCATTAGTTAATTTTAAATTTCTTTTAATTTCTAAATCTGTGTGGACTCGAAGAGCTCGAGAAAAACGAGGCAATTCAGAAGACATTATTTTGGATTTTGACTACTTTTTTTTTCTAATTCACTCGATATTTTAAGAAATTTAAAATTTCTATTTAATGGTGGGTAGAATATTAAACTTATGTATATAAATTAATAAATTTAATTTCGATTGCTTATGAAATTATTATTGCATCTACTTCTACATTCTACTTTCTGAATGCATGCAAATCTCTAACATATTTTTTATTTAACTTTTGCTGTCAGTTTCAGTTCAAGTTCACTGTGTCAATTTTCAATACAAAAAACCGTGCAATTTTTAGCTGTTATCAAAACGTCGGTCTCTGAGATGCAAAATGTCGTAAGTGCAAAAATCGTAATTTGCGAAATAAAACGGATTTAAAGGTTTGTAATATAATTTAAACATAATTTACATGCATTTCAAATATATCCAGTATGTATAATCAATCCGTTGATGGTCGAAATACATTCTAAAATGAGAACTTGTCGGTTTGGATTCAAATTCGTAATATCGTAATCCAAAAGGGTTTAATATTGTTGCTGAATATAAGTTCAATTTTAAAATATTTTGTGTATTTCGTGCAAGGTGGGATAAATCGATAAATCCAACAAAAACATTTTGACTTCTGTCAAAAAATATTTTTGTAATCATAACAAAATTGGAATTTCCAATTTGATTTTGATATGTGATAAATAATAAAAAGAAAATTAAATAATTATAGAAATAATACTATAGAATTATTAAAGTATTAAAAAACATATAAATGTTTAGTTAATTAATGATGGAACAAGATGGTGAAGATTATTGGAATACATCAACTAAAAAAGCATTCAGTTTTGATGAAGTTGATGATGTGTGATATTATTATATTATAAGCAAAAATTACTTATATAAAAAATAATATGTAAAAATCTTTTAAATTTAGGTTATTCCAATTGCATCATCAAGTAGTAAAGGACATCTTTTTGCTGAGGATAATATTTCTGAAATTAGTGCTGAAGAAACAACATTACCTCAAACAGATGAATTTGTATTAAGTCAATTGATTAGTGATGATGATCTTAAAATGCGTAAAAATACAACAACTTGCTATTTAATTCCATAATGTAATTTTAATATAATTCTTTTTTTTTTAGTTATTAATGAACAGTCTATGGAAGATGAACCAATTCGTAAAGGTATAAGTCATGAAGATGAATTACGTGTATTACGAAGAAAAATACAAGATACAATTCATCCACCACATGTTGAAATTACTTCAATGAAATTACTTATTGGAAAACGTTGTTTTTTACAACCATATAAATCACTTCAAGATAAAATTGATATTTTAGATGAAGTAATTCGAACTGGTAATGGTGCTGGAATTTTGGGGGTAAAGAAAAAAAATAAATAAATACTCGTATATATATATATAAAAATTTTAATTTGAAAATATTTTCAGGTTGTATTATTTTTAGAAAAAACATTAAATCGAAAACAATTAAATCGAATACTATTACAACGACCACAAGCTAGTAATCATTATTTAAATTATTTAGAAACTAAAATGAAAATATCAGAAGCTACAGATCTTTTAACGTAAGTATAAATAATAATACTCGACGTTTAGAATTTGTGTACTTATACATTTTTTTATTTAGTATGTTAGGTAGAGACATGGATGCAGCTGTAAGAAATTTATGAATTTTTCATTAATAAAATTGTATAATTATAAATTTATATATTTTAGATGTTGCAATTTAAAATGGCTATGAAAATGAATACCGATCCACAAATACGAAAACAAAAATTAAAAAAAGTTTATAGTGATTATTTTACTCAACCTGATTCAATACAATTTTGCACAGAATTAGTTGGAAATTCTATAAACTTGTTAGGTAAGTTTTTACAATTTTTCTTGTTATTTTACAATTTTTTAATTATTTTGAATTTTATTTGAAAATATAAAATATTTAGAATGGCAGCTTCATGAAAAATCAAAAGGTTTAGCAAATTCTGATAAATTAGTTGGTTCATCAGCAATAGAATCTTTATATTATGCATGTACAAAGCATAAATGGAAAGATCCAAATTCTACAGAACCAACAAATCCATATAAATTTATAACAGACTATAAAATAAATTTAGGTACATTTGAATGGACGGCATTGAATGAAAGAGCTAAAACACAATCCTATTTAGATTTAGAAGGAATTTTTGAAAAAACTGTAAATTAATATCTTTTTTATATTGATAATTTTATTTTTTAATCATTTTTATTTCACTTTTTTAGTCATGGCATTCCCTTAAACAAAAACAATTTCAAATTCACATCCCATTAGATGTAGCAATATTACGATTATATGATTTGAAAGCACCTCCACCTGTATTAAATACATTTCTAACAAAAATATCAGATGTAAAACATCGATTACAATTAGCAAAACAAGTTAAATGTATAAGGAGTATTATTGATTCATTGGCATTACTTAAAGAGAAACAAGAATTAGAAGAATATAGAAATTCATTAGTTGAAGGTAGTGAAGAACGTTTTTATGCTGAAAATTCATTAAAGAATATTGTAAGTGATTTAGAATTAGTTTTTAATTATTCTCTAGATTCAACAGCTTCATAATTTACTATATAAATAAAAACATTTTCCATATTTTCAGACTAAAAAATGGTCAACGGACAGTTTAAAAATGATTAAGAAATAAATTTACAATTTAAATTTTAAACACAAAAACTAGTACAAAATAAAAGAAGAAGATTAATTCTAATATTTAAATCAAATTTTTTTTTTTAAATTAATTACTTTTTTTGTTTTGCAATTTTAGAAATGTAAGTGGAAAATAACATAATTTAACACATAATATATTTTTTGTTAAAATATAATCTATTGATTACTTTATTTAAGCTTAAAACTATTTAATTATACAAAAAAATAAATTTGTTACAACAAAAATATTTTTATTAATGGGAGTTTTTTTCGACTCCTTTTTCTATCTTTTATATTATAAAATCTTCTAAATTATTATTATTTAAATAAATGGTAGCTAACAAATTTATATAAAAATATTATATTTTTAAAAAAACTTTGTACAATATGTACTACACAGCGCAATAATTATTTAATTTTTAAATATTTAAAATACAAAATTTAGAAGGTTTTATATAATATATATATTTTTTGAAGCTCTATTATTTTATAAACACACAAAATTTAAATAAAAAATTGATTAAATTTTTTAAATTACGGAAATATTTTTTCCTTATTCTATCTTTTTTTTTTATATATTTTTTTACAATAATTTACAATAGATTGGATCACAAAATAAATAAAAAACATTATCATTTTATCGTTTCATTTAAGCAACCTAATGCTTCACCAACTTTAATTTTTTGACCAGCTTCGATTGTAAATCTAAAAAAAAAAAAATTATTGAAATTTTAATTAATTTGTAATTTATTTAAAATTTGTAATTTACCTAAAATCCGTTGGTGCTTCAAATAATAAAACAATTGTACTGCCCATATTAAATTGTCCAACTAATTCACCTTTTTTTAATATTTGACCAGATTTAACTGGCATTTCATTAAATTGATTTGGTTTATTTGTTCTAACTTTTAAACCTAACCATTTATTTGTTTTTAATTCATCATCAAAATAAATTTGAACAGAACCTACATTTGTAGCTCCTTAAATATATAAATTTAAAAAAAAAATTGATTTTTTGGGAGGAAATAATATAAAGAATATATTTTTTTACCAACTGCAGTGAAACTAAAAAATCCATGTTCCCATTTGCCAATATAAAGTGCTCTTTCATTTAAACAAAATAAACCAGGTAGCCAAGTTGCAATTTGTGGATTAACTGATAACAATTCGCCAGCGAAATGTCTACGTATTTTTGGTTCCCATTGTGCAGGTGAATGAAATCTATGATAATCGCCTGGCGCCAAATATATTACACATTGATATAAAGCAGTCTTCTATTAAAGAAAAATTATGTAATCAATTATAAAAATGTTCCTGTATAATATTAATTTAATAAATTATAATTTACATTATTTTTATTATGCTTAATATTTTCTAAATATGATGATGAATTTTTACTTTCCACCCAATTATCTGGACCTAAAAATGATTCTATTCTATAAGTAACACCTTTAACCTTTAAAATATTGAAACAATAATAATTAATTAAAAATATTTTAATGCGAAATTTTTAATATTATATACTTGTTCTATTTGTGAATTGGACGCTGAACCGAAATGTAGAACTGTACCATCAGCTGGGGATACTAAACTACATCGGTCAATAATTCGAGCACCATCTTTTAGTTCACGAGTAAAAAATTCCGATAAACTTCGATAACATCTTGTTTTGTTTTTTTGTTTAGTTTATAAATTTGTAATGCAGGAAAATAAAAAATTAACATATTGGAAAAATAATAAAAATAATAGCATATAAAATCCTTGACCATGCTTTTAGTATAATTTCTCTACAAAAAAATTAGTTGTTGTTTTTTTTTTTGTGTACAAATATTTAGGAAAAAATAAGATCTGTATTTAAAATTTCAATTAAAAAGTATTGATCCAATTAAATTTATTGAATTTGTAAATAAATTTAATATCACAATATAGAAAAATTTTAAATTACAGACCAAATTTCAGGTAAAAACCGAAATAATTTTTGAAATGCCAATACGGAAAAATATTCCGAATACCTTAATAAATTTCTAAAAAAAATAATAATAATTAAATATTTATATTTGGTGTTGTATAATACAACCGATCACTAACACGAATGTGTCTAAATTTTTTAAATTTGTTTAAAATAAATAAAAAAAATTGTTTTCAAACAATAAATTGAACATACTTTAATTCTGGATTAGCAGCTTCATCAATGTTGACATTAAATGCATTTGCATACCATCCATAAACATAAGGACGAAATGATTGTGGTATTTCACGATCAGCAAACCAACCCCAACAACGGCTAAATAATCTGAGGGGCAATGAACAGTATACATTTGTCTAAAATATAAATTGTAATAGATTAATTTGTGGTCTATTAACTAAATTCATAATATACCCGTAGTATAAATCAAATTTTAAAAAAATGCGTCATAAACTAAAACAAAAAAATATGAATAATTTTAAATAAATCTTCATTTTTTTTTTAAATGCATATCAATAATATTTAAATATACCCTTTTCCCAAGGTTAATTGATATTCGAAATCAAGATATATTATGAATTATTGATTCGAGTAAACAGTAAACATCTTTGTGTACTTAAAAATTTAAAATTTAAAATATATTTTGTTTTCTTTTCTTCATATAAGATCATATTACACATGCTCCAAAATTATGTAATTTATAATTTTATATAAAACGACAACTTTTATTAATAAAATTTACTTAATATATTTAAAAATTGTAAAATTATTAGACTAATTTAATTTAATTATTAAAATTTTATCGATAAATATTGATATAGTAAAGAAAAAATGTAATTTAATATTTCCGTGACAAAAAAAGTTCTAAATTTTAAATACTTTATACATTTAGATGATTTGATATTAAATTACCTGTAATTGTGATGCAGTTTTTGGTAGCCCCTGTTTTTGTAATTTCAAATTATGTAAATGCCAGTCAAGTGCAGCTATTATTGTAACACCAAGTGGAGTGACACGCATTAATAGTCCAGACCAAGTAAACCATCCCCCTGTAGCCAATAACCACCAATCGAGTATTGAAAGTATAGTCCAACCACCAGCACCAGCTTTCCAACTCCATTTTGAATGGAATTTTTTAAATTTACTAAATTTACCTTTTTTTCCATTTGCTGATGATCCACCGCTATTATTTCCATTCTGATTTGTATTAATTCCAGCTAAATTTGTAATTTGTGTTTGATTATTTTGTGTAACTGATGTTATTATTGTTGGTGTTTGCTGTGTTGTTTCTACAATTCCATTTTTATTTGGCGGTAATGTTGAAGATGCTCTACGAAATGTCCATTTAGTAGACCATCTTTTTGGTGGTTGCCTAATTTTTGTAAAACTAAAAATATATCATGAAAAATATAAAAATTAAACATTGAAATACTTATAAAAAACTAATAATTATTTACAAAAACTTACAAATTAAAGAAATAATTAAAAATCACAATAAAATAATTAGCCATTTTTTTTAAATAAACAAGTTTTTCAAATGTAAAATTACATTAAATTTTTATTTTCTTATCTTAAGAAAAATATTTCGTAGGTAAATTGAAATAATTCAATAAAAGTTTTACAAAAAAAAAATATTGAAAAATCGTAACAATTTCTTTTAAATTGTTTTTAATTATAATTGTAAAAAAGTTTATATAAAATTTACAAAATTACTGTCTTAAAAAAATTGTTGTCCGCAGTATTGAATTTTTTTGTATAAATATTTTAATAAAAATTGTTGACTTCAAAAATTCGAGTCAAATCTATATATGAAATTATTATTGGGGGTCGTTACTACTGATTATGACTGTTTTCGAAAATCAAATGATTTATTAACAAATTTGTTTTACTATCTTATAGCCGATTTATTATTCAATTAATTAATAATTATTTATATTGACAAATGTTAATTAATTAACATAATTTTTTCGAAACAGCCAACACATAACAGCAAAATTATTTAACAAAATGTTATTAAAACAACGTAAAACCATACAAAATTTTCATATTTAAATTTAAAGTAGTATATAATAATTATAAGTAAAAATTAAATGTAATTCATTTCAATATATATATTATTCTTATAAAATTCAATATCAAATGAATTTTTATGGAGAATTTTAGTAACATATACGAGAAATTTATCAATTAAAATTAATTTAATGTTGATTCTCGGAAATTTCAAAAAAAAAAAAAGAAGAGTTGTTTCAAATAACTGAAAAATGACTAAACATTAATTAATTTTTAATATTTCTATATAATATATGTATATTGAATTTATCACTAGTTTCATAATTTAAAAATTGAGGATTTATTTTGAAATTTAAATAAAGTCAACAATTTTGAAAAATAATGTACAGGAGATTAATTGAAATTACGTTTTATAATACACTAGAGAATTTTACGAAATATTTCCGATTGAATTAAAATTATAACCATATATAATACAATAAAATAATGTTTACTATAATATTAATAAATCAATTGAAAAATATACAAGGTTGAAGCATTGAAATACAATCTTTTATTTCCACAAAAAAAAAACACCATTAAATTTAATTCAATCAGAATTTTCCACAATCATTGAAAATATATATAATTTAATTTGATTATAACTTTGTTTTATATACATATTATACTAAATTTTTCTTAATCATACAAAAAAGCACAATAATGTTTTTAACAGGTCAAAGATCTTTGCGACTACTTTAATAAAATTAAATATTTACAAACTTTTTTTTTTAAATAATAATAAAAAACATAATTTGGCGCGAGACTTTATAATCATAAATTATTTTTCCAAACTTATTTTTAATAAACTTAATGCCAAAATATACATAGAACAAATATATACTATTTTATTTTTTTTAATAATGAAACAACAGGAAAACATAAAATTATTAAAAACAAGAAATATTTGAAAAATATACTGATAATAAAAAAAAAAATTATCATATAAATATTTTTTTAAGAATCTTTGTCCTCTCTAGCTAGACAACTGCTGTTATAATATAAAAAATATCATCTTTAAGTTATAGCAGTTTTTTTTATTGTTACATGTTACATCCATTTAAAAAAAAAGCTTTTTATGATTAATTTTAATTGTTTATATAAAAAAAAATTGGTTTAATTGAAAAAAGAAAAAATGAAGTAATCATTGGAAAATTGCGCAACTTGCGGAAATATGTATAGAAATGCATTTTAAAATATATATATTTGATGAATTTATAACAAGATTTTGTTCTATATTACAATTAATTCAAGATTTTTCATTAATAAGAAGTATTACTTACAATTGACTCTTCGGCATAAAATAGTAAGACATTTTTCTTTTTAGAATTCAGTTTTACTAATTTTCTGTAATGTAATTCTGCAATTTTCTTTATTGAACGAAATTATTTTAAAATGTACGATATTTAACTAAAAACTGAAAATATAAAGTAAAAAAAATAATAATAACGAGAAACAGAAAAAGTTTATTTAGCAGCTCTGCTTCCTTCCAATAATATAAAAATTCTCAATCTCCCCACAATTCTCAATAAAATTCTATAAAACAAAGAAAATTAATCAAAAACATATGTTGTTGTTTTTTTATTTAAATTTTGAATGATTGATTTTATAATAGTTTCCAATTGGATAAGTTGGAAATAGTTATTAAAATATAAACATGATAGCGCCATCTCTGGTATGGAAGGAATTTACGATAATAATATAATTATTAGCCCGTTATTTGTCAAAATGACAAATCCTTTGAAAGGACGGAAGGCACGGAAATATGGAATATATTTAGGAAAATATTTAAATTAGTAAGTACGGTAATAAAAAAACGGCTCATAAGATTTTCATTTTCAAATTTTGGTTTCAGTATATTCAAATTATTTTAGAATCCAGTTTTACATATAAAATTTTAATGCTTCATCGGTTTACGAGGTATGTAAATTACAGAAAAAATATAATCATTCATCATAACCTTTAAAACACAATTTTGTGAATTTTTTTTAACCAAAGCGATTCCAAAATCAATAATAGTTTTGATCAGATATAATTTAAATATAATTCAATTTTATATTGAATTTTTGGTGTCATTTTTTAGAACAAAGATTAGACAAATTTTTTGGTGTCATTACAGAACCGAATTAATTTTGAATCACAAAATATAGATTCAATTTCGATATTGAAGTTTGTCTTTAACGTTATATATAGTACATTAAACATTTTTCAATATCATATATTTTTATCATGATCAAAAATATGCGATCAATAATCAATATTTCAATATTTAAATTTTCAACGAAAAAAAAATCTACCAAATTTGTTTTTAAATTCATTTAATAAAGTCTAAAAACAAAATCTTTCTCTTTTGGTGGTATATACATATACTAACGACATTTTCAAAAATTTTAATTTGTGCAACGCAAAATAAATAAGAGACAGTAAATTTAACGATCAAAAGCTTTTAATATAATATCAAATTTTTATTTTATTTTATTTATTTTTTTGGCTGGAAAGTATAAATTTTTTTTGTATTGTATATAAAACCTTTTAAACTTGACTTGAAAAGTTAGCATACCAGTTTTATAAATTTTGTAATTCAGTTTCTGTTGAGACTTAATTGAAGTCGGTATACATTAGTAAAAAAAAAAAAATTATATTTTAGATTTTTGTTTGTTAATTTTATTAAATTAAAAAAAAAACTAATTATATTTCATTTATATAAATTAAAAAAGTAAATGATTTGATTTAAATTTATATGTGCAAAAAATATTTATGTTATAATTATTATTTATTTTTGAGTTAATTTTTAATGTTATTTAATTTAATAATTTAAATTAAAACAATTGTTAATACAAAACTTTTCATCAAAAATATTTTAATTATATATACGGAAATTATTTGAAATGAAATTAACAAATAATATTTTGAATTTTATTCAATTTCTCCAGTGATTTAATTATTAATTTAAAAGGTATAAAAAATATTATTCATACATTTTTATTGATTATTAAATTAAATTTATATATTTTATAAATATTTAAAATCAAAATTTAAACATTTAACATTTAAGACATTTGGGAGTTTTAAATTTGAATTATGTGTTTGGAATTTTCAATTGTCTTTAAAACCAGTTGCTTTCATATTTACTTTATTCGAATGCTCCTAAATGTTTATATAAATTTGTCGTGTGAGAAATGAAATGTTGTAAAATTTTAAATAACATTATCTAAAATACAATGATAGAGGAACGCAGACAAATTTAAACTCTAATATCTTTCTATAAAAATTGATTTGATATATTTTTTTATTTTAAAGTTATTTATTGTCTTCTTGACATTACACGGTTTCGGTTATAAATTATGATATAAATCAAAACTTGATTTTTTGCAGTTAAATAATTTCGCACCATGTTGTAGTCATTAATTTAAAGATTAAAAATGTAATTTTCTAATTTTTGCCAGCTTTTAAAAAAATCGATTTCAGTGTCGTCGCGAACATTTGTTTATTATTTATATTTTTTTATTCAGGTTTTAGTTAAATAAATTCAAATAAAAATTGAAATATTATCAATAAAGTAATTTAATGGCTTCTTCTGCTAACGGACTGTATTAAAATAAATATTATTTATATATTTCCTAAATAATATAAACAGGTTTTTCTTCTTTCATTTAATTTAATGTTAGATTATGTATACCTGTTCGAGTATTATTTAAATTTTATTCAATTAAGAGAAAGATTCACTCAATATGCTAATTTTGGTGCATTTATACTTTGTAAAATTTAAAGAATTGACGTATTTTATATTATGTACTTATAAAAGGAATATGATTCCACACTATATATACAAAAACACATTATTCAATACCATTTTGTATATAGGAAGAATTAAAAAAATAATTAACATCAATTGAGTTTTTGAAAATTCCAGACATAAATTCAATTATTCAAAAGAAATAATTAATTATTTTTCAGAAAATTAATTTCCTCAAAGTTTTTGATTATTTTCAAAAGATTTTCATATTATAAAATTTAATATTTACAAAATACCATAAATTATTTGTCAATATATGTATATAAAAAATATATAGTAAATTAAATATTTGAAATATGGTTTTTTATATTTAGCAAAATTAAATATTTACATATTTCAATATTATTTTTATTTAAGATTACTTCTATAGAATATGTAAATAAAACAAAAATTGAAAGGAAATAATTATATACATTTTTTTGTGGCTAAATCAAATAATTATTAATAAATATATAAACAATTTTTTTTTTTTTCAAAATAAAAATTGTTTTCCTATCGTCGTCATTTTCTTGCATAAAAAGGTCAATAATTTTTGAACAAAAATTCCAAAAATTCCGGTTTTTTTGGCAAAATTTGAATTACATTTAAGTATGTCAATTTCTTTTTGATATGAAATTCGTAATTTTAACCCTTTTTGTCGTATCGTTTATTTGATGGTATCATCAAGAAATTAAACTTTTTATTTTGGACGACATTCGCGTTGTAATGTAAAGCACTGAGTGAAGATAAATTGGCATTGTTTTTGAACATTTTAACGATTTAGCCATGAAGATCACTGATATAGGTATATTTTTCCTTATAATTTGGTTCTGTAGTAAATCTTCTCATTTGCTAGATAAACTATAGTATCTCGAAATTGTCAAAATCCCCGTGATAAGAATATTCCAACCAACCACTCATATATTTTTCAAATTCAAATTACATTTAAATATTTCTATATTTAATCTCATAATTAAACAATTTGAAATAAATTCAATTCAGAGATAGGATCATAATATTCAAAATTTAAAAAAAAATTAGTAAATTTTCAGACAATATTATGTATAAAATTTTCAACGACAAAAAATTTAAATGGAATAAATTTAAAAATATTTAAGTAATAAAATTTTTTTTAAAAACTTGTTTAGTAAATTTGATTTTTGTTGAAAACACCATAAAATAATAAATGAATTTTATTTTTGTTCTTTTATCTAATATTGATTTTAGATGAATAAATATTTTAGCTATGAAAAATATTATCAAATTTTTTTGTAAATATTTGGGCATATAAAACATTAAGACTTCTTTGCATTAAACTTTGAACTTTAAAGTTTTGACTTTGATTTTCTTTCAGAAATATTTCTTTTTACAAAATTTTAAAATTTAACATCTTTTTATTTGTTTTTTTTTTAAATAATCATTAATTACTCTGAATATTTAGTAGGAAATATATATTAAAACTTAATAAGTAAATTTCATTTGAGCAATTTTTATTTTACAAGTGCATGCAATTTTGTATTATACTTTAATAATCTGTTTGATAATATGATAATATTGTATGTAAAACTTCCTGTAGAATTAATTGTTAAATAACATTCCAAATAAAAATAATTATCAAAGTTACATTAAAATTCATATTTTATTATCTAATTATGTTTTTTTTTGTAAAATTTATTTTGTCATAATTTTAATTAAGTAATTATAGGCATAATAATTTTGTAAAAATAATAAAGTAATTTTTTGTATATGTATTTAGTTGAATTTAATTTAACTAAATTTTGTTTTTTTTTTGTGAAAATAATTAGAGTTGTAAATTTATAATTACAATAATAAAATATACAATAAGTATATATTTCACTTTTGTGTTAAATCATGGGAAATAATCACAAAATTAATTCTTTATCACAATATTTTTGTAAAACAAAATCTAATTGTCAAATATTTTTATTTACTGTATACTCTCGTTAGCTTTTCTAATCAATTCCTATTTGCCTATTTTATGTAGGTTCTCCAAACATTCAGTTCATTCAGTTTGGAGTTTATACAAAATTAATTCCGTACAATAATAAGTTCCTTTGTATAGTGGAGAAGAGAACCTATAATTGAATGGAACAATATTTTTAGTACAATGAGTTTATTGTTGAACTGTACTCTCGATCTCTAGCATTAGCATATTTCCCCAGTCCTAAAATAAAATTAGTTTTTGCTACTGGTACTATGGAACGACAAAACTATAAACTATGGAACAACATCTTAAGTCTAAATCAGAGCCTAAACCCTCGACGATGTTAAAATTTATTTAAATTTTTTTGCTTATAAAATTTTTGAATTATGGATAAAAATCTCATATATGATTCAGCAAAAATATATGAAATACTAGATAACTTGATAAAAATATGACATGTAATGTTGAAAGGGTTAATTTAATGTAATTTTTTTAATGATCACCAAAAACCAAATATAAATGACAAGCAAATTTAATTTATCTAACATTAAAGATTCGAGAATATTTTTCGTGTATGTAATAAAAAAAAAATTCCATTTACAATTTTATTTAAATTGAAAAATATTTGAAAAAAGAAACCTTTCACTTTTTTTCCCATTATTTCATCTAATCAATCAATAATTACTATGATGATTATACAAAGTATATATTTTGCATGATGTGATGATATCTCTAAAAAAAAATCTTCAGATTTAAATTTTAATATACGATTATATGAAGTTGTCCTTGACTGAGATTTATTTTGTAATCTTATTATATAGTATAATAAGCTAAGATTGTAATATGATGAATCTTTTTCAATTATTTACTATACTGAAATTTTTACTACGAGTATACTGAAATGTTAAGGTTAACAAATTAAAATTTATAATCAGATTTTCTATATCATCATATAATTCCGACAAAAATATAATTTAGCTATAAAATTTATAATATTTATTGAAAAATTCTAAATATAAAATAATTGAAAGTGATTTATGTACTCGTATATACTAAAAAACTCATTGAATATTTTTTCTTACATAGATTGCAATTTTTATTTTGAAAATACATAAAATTGTGTGTTTTTTTTAAATTTAAATTATGTTTTTTTGATGATAATGTTATCAGTTCGGTAGAACATAGAATAAAATTAATGATTTTAATTATGCACAACTGTGATGAGATTGATAAGCTTAAAAAAGTAAAAGGTTAATGTGATCTTTAAAATATACCGAAATTCTAGTAAAGATTTACTATAGCATTAAAATTGTAATCTTTATACCAAATTTGTTGTAACAGTGTTAGAAAACTATAATGAATATTTGTAAAATAAATATACTATTTCTAAAAACCATTTTACCTTGACTATAAATATAAAATTAAATTATAACTATAAAAATTCGTGATAATGTAAATAAAAAATTAACAGAAAATATAAAAATTGTTTCCTAAAACCCAAATTTATTACTTACTTTCCATGAAATTTATATTACTTATCCATGAAATAATATTTTGCCCACATAATTTCATGTAAAAACAAATACTATACTAGTAGACTTTTTTACTACATGATCACTAAAAAAATTATATTCCTACTTCTATATTTACAAAAACTTGTATAATTAATTATATATTTCCGAAAAAATGAACTTTCTTTATTTGCGAAGATTATTTTTTAATGAAAATCTCCAACTCGTTTTGGTTCTTCTTGAACTGCTGTAGGTCTAAAATATTTGAGGGAAAAAGACTAGTAACTTAAAACTAGTTTTGGTTAAAATATTTTAATAGTACATAAATTAATCAAATTCAAAAGATTTCACAGAGATTATTTTTTAATCAAAGACAAGCAATTATCATAAAATACTTTTAAACGGATGTAAAATTTATTGAATAATGATAAAGAGATTATCATACAAACATGATAAAGTTTATCAAGAGAAATATATAATATCATACTTTAAATTAAGCAGGAAACTGATTTAATTATAATCGAAATTATGAGAACATTTGTATTGCAAAAAAAAAAAATTGATTAAATAAAATTGAACAAATTGTTAATTATGAAACTTTATTATTATTAGTAATTTTCTCTAAGCACTTTAAGATCAAATTAAATTGTTAATAGTAAATTCGGTCTTTTCCAAAGGTTCATTTTTAGTTTGGAGGGAAAACTCCAATTTTGATAAAGTGTAAAATACTTTGAAATGTAAAAACAACAATTTGACTTTGAAAATTCTATAAATTTATAATTTTCTACCTAATTCTAATCAAAATTCAAATTTCAAAACTTAAATTAAGACGCAAGTTACCATTAAATATAGTTTTATTATTTGCTTAAAATAAATTATTGAAATTGTAATGTAAATTTTAAAAGCTAATTTCAACTTATCTTCAAAATGTAAAATAAATAATTTATTTGATTAAATAATATTACGAGCTTTATATTTTAATATATATCTATTTTGATTATGATAATAAATGTATAATTGAGCTTTTGTCCAATATATTTATATAAAAGGTCATAAATTCAATAATAGCAAGTCTCCAAGTTCTAGTAAAGTTTATTACTTTTGTTAGTAAACGCTGTTAGTTGTTATGTAATTTTTAATTATCGGTTATTGCTCTACATTTTTTCATGCATAAAAAACTGGTTTTTTAATGTTTATTTTCAATATTTTTTTTCTCCTTATTTTATGTTTTATTAATAATAGCATTAATGTGTATTTGTTATGTATTTTGTTGTTAATATCGGAAGGCCATTTTCGATTTCACTTGAAATTGAAATATAATAATTCACAATTTTTTGTTCAATTTATGATATATAAATGTCTGTGTATTAATAAAAAATAAAAAATATTTTGATGTTTTACAAAATATTTTATTCAAAAATGATCTTCGGATCAAATTATAATGATAACCGGAAATTCAAATTAAATGATATAGAAGCCGAAAAAAACAATAAACCGTACCTGATAGAAGCCGGAAAAATCGAAAACATTGAACTTGTAATTATGTGATTTGGCTGGAAGTAAGATTTTATATAATTTATTAGCTAAATTTTCAAAAATATGGAAATACAAATTAAATTTATTTTTAATCCTGAAAATTATTGTTTTGCCAAAAAAAAATATTTTTGAGAAATTTTACGTGCTTAAAAGGATTTTGAAAATTTAAGGATATCTTTTTTCAAATTAAATCCTTTTAAAAGCGAATATATAATAAAAATTATACCCAAAATTCAAAACGAAATAAGTGTAATAAAAGGTTAATTTTATTTACATTTTGATTTCAATATTTAATTTATAACTTTCGCTTTATATAATTATATTTATTTCGAAAATTCCTTTCAATCACGATTATGTCGAAATCTAAATTAAATTTATTAATGATTTATATACGTGACTTAGAAATTTATAATTTTTTTTGGTTCAGTAAAAAAAATGGTATATAAAATTACTTTTCTATCTGCTCTAAATAATAAAATTGAACTATAAAAAAAAAATGATTTTTGTTATGCAAAACTAAATTTTAAGAAAAAACGAAAACCCAAAGTTATGTAAAACAGAGGGTGGCTATTTATTTTTGAATATTTTGTAAATAAAAATTACGTAATTATTGTCATCTTAATATTTTTATTATATACATAATATTTGGTAACGTATTCAGTAACTCGCAACTTAATTAAAATTAGCTTACAAATAAATTAAATTATTCATTAAAAAATTATTTTGAATTATTTTTTTTTTTAATTAAATTAAATTATTTTATAAATATGTTATTAAAAAAAAATTCAAATTAAAAGTTTTGACTTGTATAATTATCGATAAACGCGAAAGATAAAAACAAAAATATGTTGATTAACCAAGTGTAACAGATATATACATTTAATGATTGTTTACTTACTTTATAATGGCAAATTATTGTCGACAAAAAAGTTGGGAAAATATTTTTGGAATTTCAAACGATGACAGTAATTTGATTTTTTTTAAATGAATTTAAAAAAAAAAACCTTAAATTAAATACTATAAGTTTAGAAATAATTTAAATTTAATTTGTTACATAATTTAATATTTATAAATTACAATGAATTATTATTTGAAGCTTTGCAAAACGATACAAAAACTAGAAATTGTGTCACAAAAAAATGATGGTAGTCAAATTGTTACAAAATTAGATAAATGAAAAATTATGGTATATAACTCAACCTAAACACCGGCGTACGGCGTATGGCGTCTGTCAAAATCGATATTAGTACATACATTTTGTATTGGAGCACCCGAAATACGCGACGTACGTACGCCGAGAATTGGAATTTCCAATTTTGACGGGCGTATAAAAATTTTTAATTTGATTTTTGAAATTTAGCAAAAAGAAACATTGATCAAAAAAATTTTAATGTATGTACATAAATGTTGCATTTTATTTCGGGATACGCTGGCGTATCAGCGTATCGACGTATATACGCCATACGCCGTACGCCGGTGTTTAGGTTGAGTTATATACCATAATTTTTCATTTAAAGTGTCTAGTCAAATATTGTCATTTTTATATTAATCAAATTTTGTTGTTAGCATTTTAAATATTTGAAATATCATAAATATTCGATTTTTGTAACAATTTTGTCGCTCTTATATATAATTTATATCTTGATAAATAAAATTTTGTAGCTTTATCGTCTGCATTATTTTTTGATTTCTCGATTTTATCGTCTCTAGCTAGATTTGTCGTCTACAAATTGTGATTTATGAGACACAAAATATGTTTTTCAGACTGTAGATCTTTAGAATATCCTTACAGATTATCGATAGTTTTTTTCTATATTATTTTCACTCTTTGTGTGCTAATAATATCGCGTTTCACGAAATTAATCAATAGATAAATATCTTTGGTTACTTCCCATTCCCAGCCAGATTAGAATTTTGATTATTTTGATAAGATTTTTTTTTTATCAATAATTTTAAAATTTACAAAAAAATAAAATTGTCATAAAATAATAAAACCTTTATGCATTTATGTCCAAATAATTATAATTTCTTATTGACCTCCGCAGAGCACTTGTATTTATCTATACGCAATTTTAACGAAAGGCCATAATTTACGTGTATTTTTTTTTATGGTTCTATTTTGTTTTTTATTATCACGGTTTTAATTTTTTCAATATTTCGAAATTTTTTATTATGTACATTAAATTTGTAGAAAAAATAATTGCTATATGAAATAATTTTTAATAGATAATCTTTTTATTACAATTTATTATTGTAAATTTAACATAAATTTGTTTTTTAACATTTTATCTGACATTGAACTTGTTAAAAAAAAAGGTACCAGAGCGTGGTTGCTTTTTATTGGAAAATTTTTATTGTATATAATATTATAAAAATTTCCAAATATGGTTTAATAAACAATATTATATTTATATAAATGCTTATAAACAATTAATTTAATTATTTAATTGAAATATACAGATATATAAAATATTCAAAATATGTTTTAATGTTTTTGGTTTTTTTTTTGCGGTTTTAATTTATAAATCAAATATGTAATTTTGTCTGTTTTTTTTTTTTAAATATCATAATAAATTATTATTCAAACGTTGAACATATTTTAAATATTTATATACACGTTATAATGACAATAATTAGCTTCTGGATATTATTTTAGATATTTTATATGGATGTATAATAATATGCCACCATAAATTTAATAAATTTTCAATTTTTATTTTGCTTATACAAGAAAAAACTTTTAGTATTTTCATTTATATATTTATTAAGTTTAGTGAGTTTAACTTTCGTCAAAATTATTATTATACTGTGAGTAATCGGGGATTTTCAATTATTATAATTGTCTCATATATGTATACAAATGTGCACATAATATGATATTGAATTATATGGAAATCTGGATAATTTATAATTCTAAAGAAAATGCAACAAATGTTATTGTTGCATATTGTTAATTAAACTTGGATTATAATACGAGCCAAAAATCTTATATTAGTGCCTAAGTAGAGTTACAATTTGTTGTAATTTCGAAAAATATATTTGTAGTTTTTACTTGCATTTATTTGAGAGCCAATTTTTGAATATATTTTTTAATTTAAAAGGAAGAAAAGTTTCCTCATATGATATACTGGTTAAGTCTGGTCTCAGGATACCAAAAAATTGTACTGGAATTTGATGTCTTATAAAAACAAATTTACATAAATTTGATATAAAAGCCACTATATTATTTTGTCACGGAATTTAAGTAAATTGTTACAATAAAGGGTTTAATATATACATGATTTAGGGCTCGTACATACTGGTATAATATAAAAAAAATTGGTTTAACAAATCAGTCAATGACAGTTTCTAAGAAAAATTATATACTAGTTTTAGAATAATAATTAGAGCCAATTAATTTGGCTCACATTAAATTAAAATTTATTTAAAATCGCAATAAAAATAAACTTGTTTTTGATTAGAAAAAATAATTCGTTAATCAAATTCGAAATTTAACATAAAAGTTTTTTTTTATTTTTATTTTTGAAAGTTTTGAAACCATATTGTCGTTTGAGAAGCTAAATATGATGTAAGAGATGGTAAATAAATCATTTAGAATTTTACAGGATGATAAAAAATTTAAAAACTCTCTTACGATCTGTGTATACCTATTATCATTTGATCTCAGAATATACTGAATACTTCTTAATTTAAATTACAAATTATAATTTACAAAATCACTAAATAGTTTTTAATATTATTCCCAAACTTTATTTATTATGTCAGACAGAATTAAATTCTTAAATTTATTATTATAACTTTAATTTATAGAGTTATAATTAATTAGAATCACAATATTTGCTCATACAAATTTTCAAATTAATTTAAAGTGTTGACCAATAAATTAATTATATTCTTTAAAATATTAAATTGATTTTTTTTATATATTTCTTACAGGTTCACTTCGCAAATTTAATTTAATTTAAAATTAAAATTTCTTAATTAAAAGAAAGAAAAAGCAAAAAAAAAAACAATGAATTAATAATTAAAACTTGAATTAATTATTTCAAAATTTCAAAGTTTTGATTAAATAAAAAGGAGAAATTAATCAGTATTTGCCTATAATATATATTTACATAACATTTACAATAATGGGGTAAGTTTTTTTAAAAATTAATTAATTAAATTATCATTTACTAATATTTATCGAATTTTAGGAAAGCATCTTATAATGTAAATGGTGATAATAAACTTAATAATAATAATGATAATGATAAATCAGCAACAGAAATTATAGATAAACCAGAAGTTAGTACATTTCGTCGAATTTTACCACAAATTTTAGCTGTAACTGCTAAAAATTTATTATTATTAGATTTAGGTTTATCTGTAGCATTTCCAACAATTGTGATACCAGCATTAAGAGGAATTAGTGGTACAAATGAAAATGAAATTTTACATTTTACTGATGTACAGGCTTCATGGTTTGGTAAGTAAAAAAAAAAAAATTTTTATTTAAAATTATATTCGAGATATTCTATATTATATTTTTTTTTTAAATAGGAAGTATTGCATTTATTTGTCAGCCAATTGGTAGTATTTTATCTGGATGGGTAACAGAACCATTAGGTCGAAAAAATGCTATGATTATTGTAAATATTCCACATATTATTGCATGGTCATTATTACATTATGCTAATTCATTAGAATTAATGTATATTGGTGCGACATTATTAGGTCTTGGTGTTGGTTTTATGGAAGCACCAATTATTACCTATGTCGGTGAAATATGGTATGTGTTTCTTTATAAAATTATATTTTGAATTTAAATTTGATTAAATTGATATTTTTCTGACTTTTCTAATAGTGAACCATCTGTAAGAGGAATATTAATATCATGTGCTGGTGTTGCTGTTACATTAGGTATATTTATTGTATACCTATTAGGTTCAATAGCATTATGGCGTACAGTTGCATTAATATGTTTAATTGTACCAATAATAACAATTGTTGCAATTTGTTTTATACCAGAGACACCAATGTGGTTATTATCAAAAAATCGTACCGAAGAAGCTCGTAAATCATTACAATGGTTACGTGGTTGGGTAACACCAAAAGCAATTGAAAAAGAATTTCAAGAAATGCAAAGATATAATATAAATTCAACAAAATGTCATAAATGTCAAAAGGCTGATATTAAATGTAATCATCCACCAGCTGGTTTAACTGATAAAATAATTGAATTAAAACGACGGCGTACATTAAAAGCATTTTTTGTTGTAACAACATTATTTGCAATTGGTCAATTTAGTGGTATATTAGCAATGAGACCATTTATGGTACAAATATTTAAAGCATATAATGTACCAGTTGATCCACATTGGGCAACAGTTTTTATGGGTATTATTGGTTTATTAGCAAATATTGCTTGTATGTCATGTATAAAAATATTAGGAAAACGTAAAATATGTTTAATTGGTTTAATTGGTTCATTAATATGTTGCATTGCATTAGCATCATATGGTCAAACAATGTTTCCAAATAATTATAATTCATTTGATGATAATAATAATATTGAATTTAATAAAAGTTATTTTCCATTGGTTGCCTTCTTCTTTTTAGCATTTTGGACAAATGGTGGTGTTACATCAACACCATGGTTTATGTTAAGTGAAGTTTTTCCGTTCAAGTAATTAATAATTTGTATATAAAAATAATTTAAAAGTCTAAATTGTTTTCTTATTATTTATTATAGAGCACGTGGTATTGCAACTGGAATTGTTGCAGCATTAAATTATTGTCTACAATTTATATCAACAAAATCATATTTAAATTTAGATAAAGGATTATCACTTAATGGTTCTATGTGGTTTTATACATCTATTAATATCGTTGGGTAATTAATATAAATTTATTTTAATTTTAATTTTTAATTAATTATATTTTTTTTTTTAGAATTTTCTTCGTTTATTTTTTAATACCAGAAACAGAAAATCGAACATTAGAAGATATTGAAATGCATTTTTCTGATAATAAAAAAAAAATAACAGATATTAAAATTGCTAAAAATTCATCAAGTAATGAATTAACAATAAATAATAATAAAAATGATATTGAAAATAATGGTCAGGTACCATTACCACCACCACCACCGATAATTGATGATGATATGATGGGCTGTGATAATAAAGCTTTTGCACATTAGTTTTATATTTTATAATCTTAGCATAAGTTATTATTAATATTCTTTTTTTTTTAAATTTTGATTCATTGTCGTTATTAGTTTTTTTTTTTTTTTTTATTGTAATTGCACAAATAAGTATTTTTAATGATTTCATTATTAAGACATATTTTCGTTTAAACTGTATAATATTTAAGAATTATTATTGTTATTTACAATTATATATTTAATGCATAAGATATTCATATAAAATATTTTTGTTTTTAAAATTTTAATTTATAATTTAAATAAATATCGCGTAGATTATAAGAAAATTTTATAATAAAATTAGAAATATAGTTAAAATAAATTTAAATATATAGTTTTTTTTTTATTGTTAAAAATATTAAAACAGTTTATTATCTAGAATTTCTAAATTGATTGATCAAAAATAAAACAGGAATTTTCTAATTAAAAGTAGTTTGTATATGGAAATAAGAAACTCTACCTAATAAACCCAAAATTCGTATAAATTATTTCAAAGCTAATAAACTTTTTGATTCGATTCAAACGAATTTCTGTAAATCATTTATTAAATTAATTAAAAATGTTAATTTTCTAATTAAATTGCTGTGAAAATCTCCATACAAGAATAATAAAACGATCTTAGCATACAAATTTAGGGAAATTTTCCTAAAATTATCTGTGAATTTGAATTGGGAATCGGATAATTACCAGAGACACAAACCGTAATTGACTTTTTAATTTGCCATCTAGTGTGTAGAAAGAAAAGTAGATTTTTTTTAAAGTTGGTATTAGTTTCGACCAGCTGATTTTTATCTTTTTGACATTGACAGAACCCCAAACAATTCTTTGATATTTTTGTGTCTACATTCAACTTCTAGAATTTGACTGCAGACAATTAGAAATATAAATCCCTTTAATTAATACTTCTATAGAAAATAATTAATATTCAAAGTTATCGTGAAATTAAAATTATATTACAAAAATGAATATGCATGGTATTGGACCTCAACAACAAGTTGTTCCACAACAACAGCAACAACAACAACAACCGCCTCAACAACAACAAATTGAAAAATTGGATAATATATCAAAAATAAAAAGTTTTGTTGGTCCACTAAGGGAACATTTAGCAGCTTCATTTAAATCTGCTGCAGTTTTATTACATCAAAATAATATGGCTGATAATCTGTAAGTTCAACAAGTACTTTGTTCATATACTATAAAAACTAAATTTTTGTTTGTCTAAAAAAATTTCAGTAAAAAAGATGGAAATAATCCAAATGCAAGATTTGATAAAAATCTAGAGGAATTCTATGCAACATGTGATCAAATTGAATTACACTTGGTATATTATTAATATAAATATTATTTGCCGATTTACAATAAATTTTAATAACATTTCTCGTTTTTTTTTGTTTAAATTAGAAAACTGCTATTCAATGTATTCAACAATTATCATCATCACAACATTATTTACCAGGACCAGTTGCACCAATGCGTATGGAACCATTTATGCCAACACCAGAAAGTCAAACAACACCAATGTCATATCCACAATATTTAACAACTGTAAGAGCACATATTTCATCAGCTAAAGATATTCGTGATACTTTAATTAGTGCTGCACAAAATATATCACAAAGTGATTGATAAATGGCATCAACCTATAAATATAAAATTATATTTGTGGTTACAAAACAAAACAAAAAAGAAAAGTAGAAAACTGGAGCTGGATGGGAAAATAGGACAATTTTTAATTGAACCTATTATATAAAATTAATAGAATATAAATTATTTTTCTTTATCAATTTTATTGAAATAATTTTCAATTTATATTATTATAGACTCAAAACTATTAATTTAAATGTAATACAACAAATAAAATAAATATAAATTAGTTATCGTACACCAATAGTATAAATACTAATTTTTAATAGAAATCGATTTTAATATTATCGGTAATTGGATTTCATTAAAAATTTCATTAATTTGTCATAATTAATTTTGGCCTATAATATTTTGGAATACTATGGTTCACAATAACAGAGCATCAAGTTACTTTTTCTCAATTTTTTGGTGTAAAATGAATAGGTCGTAAGGTCTATTTAGTACTGAAAAAGACATCAGTCACGCAATAGTAGGCAATATTTAAATTCGGTTGGAAAGCACAACAGTTTAGATTTTTCATTTTCCTAAGTAATCGATTTACTTATACCTTAACCTTTTATGACAATGAAGATATTCTTCCTCTTCTTGAAGATTTTAGAAAATAATATAAATTAATATTCAATCCTGATAAATTTAAATTACTTTATTGCTACCTTAATAAGAAATAACTTTTACCATAGAGAGAAATTAATTGTCTCTATGCTTTTACTTACTGCCAATAGAAAAGTTAAATATTTAAATAAATTATAATTACGAAAATATTCACTCATAATTATCTGAGGTATTTTTCAAGTTGATATTAATTTATTTAGGTATACAATTATTATTAATTTTCATAACAAAATTTATATAATTAATATTTCGTATATAAATAATTTAGTATTGGATAAAAGCTGTTTTATTAATTTAATTAGATTTTATTTCTTTAACCACATTTTGAAAATCATACAATACCTTTATAATTATATTATTTATACATATTATGTACATTATTATTTAGGGTTGGACCGGTCATGCAAATTCCACCACGAAATTTTGTGATACCGGAAAATTATTTTCTATAACATAAATGTAAAACAGCATTAGTTGATTTATAAAATACTGGTCTTTTTTTTCGCATTGGCTTATTACCCATTACACCTCCACACCGGGTGGTGTAATTCAATCTTTATATACTGGCATATTATACATTATGTTACATGTTTTAATTAAGTAAATATGGTAATTAATATTTTTCCTTTGAAAACTTTTGACTGTATTTATTACAAATTGTTGTGAGTTCATAAATTTTTTTTTGCCTATAAAACTACTTGCCTTTTAACACATTATTATTATTATTCAAAAATAATGCAATAAAAAAATTAGACTATTAAATAAAGGTTACAGAGTCGATAATAAACACATTGTATAATATAATGTTTTTTATGGTAATAATAATAGTGTAATTATATATTTTCCTATGTAGTAACATAATTATAATTATAACTAAATATTTATTAAAATTTTCAACCTCGTAAAAAGGTAAGAATAATTTTTTTTTTTAAATATTATTACTTTGCAGCAATAAAACCAATTTTCTATAAGTTTATGGTGAATATCAGGTCATAATAACAAACAGTATTATAGTCTATAAATATTTTATATTATGCTACCACAATTTTTAGTTATTTAATGAAAACAAGAAGGAAATTGTCGTTAATTTTCAACAGTATATTAATTTATGGTATATAACATTTTTTTGGTATTTCTTATTTGTTTTCAAATTTATATAACTTATTTTCTATCACGCCATTTTATTCTTCTTGTGATTTGTTTTTTATTATGTTAGGCAAATTAGTGAGGCAAATTAGTGATTAGTGAAAATTAATTAGGTTAAAAATGATAAATTGTTTATCCAAAATTAATTTAATAAATAATATTTTATCAGTATTCACAAATTTGTAGTCAGTTATACTATTTCTGATTATCATTTTTTCTATTAATGATAAAAGTAAGTATACATTGAGATTGAGTATGGCAATACTCATTACCATCTATATGTATACTATATCAAAATGTAGGTATTATATATAAATTAACTTTAATTCAAGACAGTATACGTGTCCCTGCGACACTCGTAGTCCATACCCAATTGGCTTCTCTAGCCACCACATTCTCTTTCATATATTATCATATTAAGCTTTTTAACGTCAATCTTTCTGTTATTTCATAACCGATTATAATTTAAACTTTTTCCCAATAAAAACGACATTAGGTATTTTTGCTCCTAAATGATACCTACAGGATAACACAAATGACATGACCGTCATATTTCTGTAGTTTCCATAAATTATATCTAATGTATAATTACTGTAATTTTTTTTTACATAATAATATTATTTAATCGGAAATGTTCAAACCCTGAAATTAATAACCAACTCTAAATGCGATAATTAAACATTTTAATGCCAAAGTTTATCAGAAAGAAAATAGACCACGTATTGTAATTTCCTCTTTCTAAATTTTTTACTCCAGTTAAACTTTTTAAACGTTTATTAAAATTTAAATCTTTGTCGAAAAATTGAAACTTGAAAGAGTGTTAATATATTTTTTTTTTATATTTTAATTAGTAGAAATTATAAAACTTTAGTAACAATATTATAAATATAATATTTTAATATATGTATGTGGTAAATATTGAAACTAAAATTAATAACTAAAATTTATGCCACATAGTGTGAAAAATTATATCGCTATAAAATAATTTCTATAATCTAAAAATATTTTTAAAATAAAGAATAATTTATATTGTAAATAAATTACTCTAAGTTAAATTATCTATTTTACAATTAAAAAATAATTTCCTGGCAAAATAAACAAAATAAATAATTAAATTATTATTTTAGATACATAGTTAATTATTGTTGCTGGGTTCAAAATTTTTTGATATTAATATTTTGTATTTATTACATATGTATATAAAATAATTCCATTTAGTTATAATAATTAATTTGTTTGTAAAAAAAATTAATTGTTTTATGCGGTACATAAAAATAAACCTTATCAGAAAATTCAATTAAAAAAAATATTTTATGTTATTACTTTGAAAAATAAAAATTCGGGTAAGTGAAACCGACATACACATAATTTTTTAACTTATACATAAAATTAAAAGTAATAATAATTAATTAATATTTTTTGTTTTTGGTATTATTAAAATAAAAATTACATAATTAAATTTTCATAATAAAAGCATTTCACTTATTGCAAAGCAAAAATATTAAATTATGATATCATGTTTATTTAATTAGGGGTTCAAGAGCAAAAATTATGAAATAACATAACCATTATATATATGAGTACATACATACATTATTTTTATGTTTACATTTATGCTACACAAAAATTATTTATAACTTATTTTAATGTTACGTAAAAAAAAAAGGATAAATTAAATTTTTAAAGATCGGGGAAATTTATAGTGATAAATTACGTAAATTAAATTCTCATAAAATTACCAAAGAAATTTAAATTAAATTAGGTAAAAAGGACGAAATAGATATACTGTTACCTTTGATTTCTGATATTAATACTCTGGTTATCGTAAATTGTTTATATTCAATGATATTGACTTTACTCTCCTTATAATTCTAGTATACCATTTTTATGGATATCAGTATAACCATTATTAGAGATCTTTATCCTATTCAAGGTATTAAAAACTATATAATTAAGCATCCAATACCTTCTACCTGTAGTTAGAAAGACAATATGAAGCATATCACCATATCAAATCTGTAATATCTGGTCTTGAGCTGTACCAATTTTCTATTTGTCATAGTGCGATAATAACTAGTCCTTTAATAATTTATAAAATTTCTGAAATTATAATTAAAATCTTTTTTATCACAAGTACCACAACCTGCTTGTAAAATTAGAAAAAACTTTTTATTACTACTCATTATCTTAATTCATAAATCTATAAGCTTTTTAATATCATAAAGTGGACACAATATATAAATTGTTCCGCATGTGAGCTAAAAGACAAACATCAACTATAAATAAAAAATAAAATAAAATAGCTTTACTAAATTTATGTTGTAACTAATCTTTCCTCCTACAATGCTTCTTATTGTATCTAAATTACATAGCACACAAGTCACAAGATAGAAAATATTAAGGATGTCAAAGATATTTTGAGAATTTATATACTTACTCTGGTCCTCTGGAAAATCTGGAGAGTATCTAATAATAATATAATAAAAAAAAAAACAAAATAAGAAGTTCTGTCGTCATTTATTTAATTTTTTGTTGTTGGTTGGTTTTGTTGGGTTGGTAAAGAAAAAAGGAGCAATGTAAATAAATATACAAAATAAATGGTGAATAAATAATTACAAAAGAAAAAAGTTTATGTAGTATATAACGTATGTATATTACTGAGTATATGTATATACATATTTACTTTGTTGGATGGAAGAAAATGCACGTTTTTTTTACATATACGAATGACTATATAATAATAAAATAAACAGAGAGAGAAAAGCAAAAAAAAAAAGAAAAGCTTTCAAACCAGGTACACAAAATTTTTTTTATATGTCCATAAAAATTTGGTTAAAGTGTACATACCTGTTGGCTCTTTTTTGGAAATGTTCCAATGCTGATTTGGTTTTTTTTTTTTGGTATATAAATAAAAAAGCTAAACAATATTTTTGGTATATAATTTTTTTCCTTAAAAATTTCCTTTTGTTTTGTGTAAAAAAAAAATATATATAACCTAATAAATTGTACCTTGACCCTGTTGCGCATATTCGATGTATTGTATTTTATTTATATGTACTATGTACAGGGTGATTAATATTTTCATTTTTAATAATACATATTACTAAATAATTTTTTAAAGGATTTTCTCTCGACTATTAATAACATTTAAAAAAAAAATAGTTTTTTCGACTATAAAAGCCTTCAGTGAGCTTTTTCGAGATACACATTTAATCCAAATTCCTTAAAAAAGGAATAGCGCTTCAATATAGTTTAAATTCCAAAAAGTATAAGAAAATCTAGTTTAAGTCTTTGGATCCTAAGAACTGGACGACCAAACGAACTATAGTCGGTAGCCAAATAAATTAAATAAACGTATAAATTTTGTGCAAAATGATGAAAAATCAATTAATATAAAGCTTGATTTGTCTGCACTAATGAAAGGTCCTTTTTCTAGAAAAATTTAATAAATACTTGTATCATTTTTAATTGATTTTTTTTTGCATGGTCAGTAAAGTCTCAAATTGGAAATATTAATGTAAGAATATTTTACAAGTTTCGTTTAAGTGTTGTCAATATTTTTGAGCTAATATAATTTATTTTTAAACCAACAATTCTTGGCCAAACTAAACAGTATAAATTACTCGTATAAAATGGGTAAATATTTGAAGCTGGTGACCCAAATAATTGGACAATATCAATACTGTGGTAAAAAGTGGATTTATTAATAATATAAATCACTGGTAATGGTAATTAACAGAAATGAAAATTATAATTAATAATTTTTTAAGAATATCCTTTAAAATTCCTTAAATAGCCCAGTACAAAGTATATTACAATTAGCTTTTTCTGAGAATATTATATAAAAGCTCTTTTTTTTTTAAATATAATACACACAAATGCAATCTGAAAAATTATGTGAATATATTTGTGTTAATATTATTTATTTATCAGTTTTTCTCTCTATACTTATTTTTGTATATAATGAAAAATTTATATATTTTGGATTGTACCTGTTTGCTTATATACCGTAAAATTATTATCATATTATATAGTAAAATTCAGGATCAAAAATTTTCTAATTTTCTTATTTTTATTTTATTTTATAATTTAAATTTCAGTTTAACAGTTGCTCTCGTTTAGTTCACTTGTTCATTTTTTCATTATTACAATAATTAACCAGAGTAAAAATTTTTAATTTTGTGATGTTTTATTGAATTTTTGGTTTTTGGGTGGAAAATCTCAAATAAAAAATATAATATATATAAGAAAAGGTACGAGTATTATCAGGTGTCTGATATTATATAATATTTGTGCAAAAAAAAAAAGGATTTCTTACATACATATATATGTAGATACATAATGGTGTAAATTACCAAAAAATATAAAATATTTAATATTTTAAAAAGGATTAAGAGAAATATATGTATAAAGAAACAACACATAAAAACACACATACAAAAAAAAAACAATTTTTGCTTTTGAGTAAGAAGATTTTTTTTCTAAAAATTATTTATTTAAAAAAAAAATTATAATTAATTAAATATATAAAATATTTATTTGTTCTTAGGGGGTTTAGGGGCACAAAAAAAAAACCTAAAAATTTTCTTCTTGTTGTTTGGGAAATTAAAATTTTAATGTGGAAAATTATAATATACCGCACAGTAGAGTTTATCGTTTTCATTATAATATGGATAATATTTTTGTAACAAAAGAAAAATATTCACCCAGACAGATATTTGATATGCTAACGATTCATCTGTAATTATACCATACTACTATATACATTATATATATTTGTTTCTGATGTAAAAGGACATAAAGACCTTTATCACCTCTTTTTAATATTAGATTTATTTATAGACATTAACAGAAAAATACAAAAAAAAAAAAAACAAAACGGATGGTTGGGTAAAATAATAATGGACACTCTAGAAAAAAAAATAATAAATCTCATCAAATATTCCCTTACAATTTAAATATATTAATAATAAAGTAAGGACACAAATAATAAGTAAAAATTTATAGAAGAAAAAAAATTATTACTTATATTTATTTAGGGTTAAAATATGATCATATAAAAAAAAATTATGTCTGTCTGTCATAAATTTTTCCAATATTTCGGGTTGAATTAATAAATTTTTTTTTGTGATGGTCCTTTTTTTCATCTCAGTAAAGAGTATTTTTGTGTCCTTGCATATATATTTTGTAAAATGCCTTGAATATCCATATTTGAGTATATAGAAAATTTGAAATATTAATGTAAAAAAATTAATGAAACTAAAATATCTGCAGGATATTTTATTTTTCATAAAAATAAATTGTGGTAAAATTTAGTTTTTTTTTTTTAATGTTTTCTTAGGAATTTGTAGGTAATTGGATTCAAAGGACAGTTTATATATAAATGTTTTCTCAATGTCCTTACAAAATTTATCATCAGTCTTCAAAAATTAGTTATTAGATTTGTGTGTACTTGCAAAATACGTTTTAGTTTTGTGTCCTTGTCCTTAAAAGACTTTTTTTTATAAAATTTAAAATTAATTTAATTAAAATTTATTTTATTATGGAAAAATTAAAGCAAAAAAAAAATATAAAATTTATGTGAAATTTTTACTGACCACTACGTTTTATCGTAATATGGTTATTTGAATTAAAAGGATGGTAAAAAAAATAGAAAACGATATTTTTTTTTTTCAAATATTTTAAATTATTGAAAAAAGAAAATTCCACAAACTCCTTTAATGTTGTCCTAGTTATTTAAAATAATTTCTATAATATCCTTTTTCAAATAATAAATATATACATATATATAGAAAAAAATTTTTCAACTTATTTTCAAATAAAATTTTCAAACATTATTTTTTTTTCTATTGATTTATAAAAAGTCCTTTTACTTTTATTACCAACAAAATATAAATTTACCTTATTATACACATACTTTGAATTAGCAATTGTTAAAACAAAATTTATTAATAAAATTTTGTCATTAAACATAATTTTGTTTTTATATTTATTTTAGAAGCTATTTATATATATATAAAAAAAATTTTATGCTGGAAAAATTTTTATGTTTGATAAAAATGTATACACAAAAATTTATTTTTTTTGAAGGAGCCGCAATTACGTCAATTTAGATTTATTGATGAAATTATATAATTTTTTATAGTCTACTTTACTTTTGAATAAAATTTCAAGGGTTTATTTTATCAATAACTTTTTTTTTTGGAATTTATTAAATTTTGTTGGTCCTTAAAAATTTTGGCAGCCAAAAAGAGAAAAATTTAGATTTTTCAAATTTGATAAAGAAATTTTTGATATTAAAACAAATTTTCTTTTTTATTTAGAAAACAAAAAAAAAACGTTATTTAAATTATTATCTTTCCTTTGTATATAATTGAATTTTCAAAATTATATTTTTAATATTTATTTTAATGATGGAAAATTGTTCATTTAACTGGAAGGGTCTTTTGTTTTTTCTTCTTGTATATATTTTTGAAATTTTTATTTTCCTGTAGGTATATACCATAACCATACATACAAATGCTTAGGTCCTTTGGCTATTTTTATATACAATAATGAAAAAATAAAGATCATTAAATTTGTGGGTACATATATATACTATATTATATGTATATAAAATGATTTAAATTAAATATTACGTATATGTTATTTAATTTAGCCTAAAAATATATTTTATGTAAAAAGGAAAAAAAAAAATTTTATATAATTTCAACTGGAAAAACGAAATTTTAGTTTTCTTTAGTTTTGAAAAAAGAATTTAATTTAAATCATCTGAATTTCAGATGAATTTCAGATAAATAGTGGATTGGATTTAATGTAGCTGGGGAAATTATACAGTGAGCATAATTTAAATTCATTCATATACGCAAAATAAGTTAATAAGTTAATTTCTTTAATGGGAAGTTTTAGAAATATATTTTGAAAATTTAATATAAATCTCAATAAATTAATAAAATATTAAATTTTTTAAATTATATTTTTAAAATTAATGAACCAAAGATAGGAATTATTTGCGAAACTTTAAGCTTACAGTAAGGAATTATAATTTTAGAATAAAATTATTATATTACTCCTACTATTTATAAATTATTTTACGAAATAAAATTAAGGATTCAATTAATCTTTATTACAATAAACTATTTTTAGTATTATACCATAAAAAAAGTCTTGTGAAAATTGAGAAAAACAAGAATAAATCCAATTATTTCATAATTCATTTTCAATTTTATATTATTTTTGTTTGGTAATAAATTTCAATTTGATTTATAAATGTAATTCAATCTATGTATAAAAATTTGATATTCTAAATATTCAAAAAAAAAAATTTAAAGAACAAAAAAACATATAAAATTAACGCAAAATATAAAATTACCAATTATAATAATTTAGCCTAAATAAAAATTCAATAATATAGAAATTTTTTTAAAATTTCATAATATATACTCGTACTATTCGTATATTATCGTAAAAAAAAAAAATTGACCTAATTTTAGAAAAATCAAAAATTTGGTTTAAAATAATTATTTATCATAAAAATAAAATTGATTTTAAAAAATATTTGAAATACTCAAATTTATACTTAAAATAATATTTGTTGTGGGAATTACGAAAGAAAAAATTAATTTAATCAATATTATAAAACCTAATCATCTGGGGATAAATCTTCTTTATAATTTTATTTAAATTAGAAATTCTATATATTTTTTTTAATATTCACAAATGTTTTGTAAATTTTTCTTTTTGATATCCTTAAGGTATTTTTGTTTTTGTTAGATATTTCCACACGCGCCTCAATTACGTCACATAAACGGATGAAAAGGCCAATTATTTTTCTTATTCAAAAATTAAATAACATAAAAATAAAAACAAAATTAAATCAAAATATATAATAAAAAAAAATTTTTTTTGATTAAATAATATTTACTTATTTATTTATTTCCAAATAAATAAAAATATTAGTCAAATTGATTGGAAAATATATTTTGAGATTTTGTTGGAATCCGAGGAAGAAAAAATATAAATTATATTATTTTTTTGAATATGTCAAAAAGAAAGGATGTGAAAAAACAATCTTACAAGTTATCATAAATCCTTTTTTCTTTTTAAATATTTAGTGGGTTGTTGTCCATTTTCTTTAGATATATGATTTTTTTAAAAAATCTTTTTGTGATGATGATTTTTATAATAGGGAAATATATATTTGAAATTCAAATTATGTAGAAAGGTCCTTTTTTTGTACCATATACATATTTAAATTTCTAAGTTACTATAAAAAAGGGATCAAAGACAGCTATGAGGTAATAATCCTTTTTTTGTGTTGTCGTTCTTGTTGTTGTTGAAAGTATTTAAAGGATTTACTGAATAACATGAATATTATTAGGTGATTTTTAGAGAAAAAAATTGAAAGGATTTTATTTTTATATTTCAAATTATTGGAAATTCGAATAACTGAAAATTGAATAAAGTTCTCAAATATGACGTTAAACATGTTTTAAATTTATTTCGTATGCACAAGAAAGCGAAAAACTAATAGGACAAATTAATTTTAATGACATTATATATAAGTCAAACAGTCAAACAGTCATATTTAATATTAAAATTTTCCTTTTAAGTTTATTAATTTGTTTTAGTAAACCTTTTATTCCTTCATACAAATATAATTTCATTATTATGCTAAAGATATTGTTTATATGTCATTCCATATTTTCTTTTCATTTCTTACACACTAATTTTTTTTTTATCATTTATGAACTGACATTAAAAAATATAAGAAAATATTCAATGTAATTTTTATTTTATTTTTTTCGAAAGTACATAAATAATAATAAAATTCATTTACCTACAAGCATATTTAATTTATGTTATATTTCTATATAATTAATGTGATGGGAAATTTTGAAAGCATATTATATACGAAGCTCGTATATTATAGTACACATAATGTTATAAATATTTAACGTATATGGTATGTATAAAATTCTCTATAAAGTTTAGTAAAAGTTCATTTAATACTATATAGAATCAAGGACATTATAATTACTTTTAATTAAACTATATATATGTAGATATGTATACCATATTATATATACGCATTGTATATCTAAATGAACGATAATATTACGTTTATATGTTACAGATTTATATTTATAATCTACTTAAAATATACTAAAAAAAATATATTATTATACATTATTTATTTTTTTTTCGTAATATGACTTTTTCTCTTTACTTTATCATATCTCATTTTATTACAGGATGATTCCTATATATAAAATTAAATTTTAATTATTTCACAAATTATATTTTAATTTGATATTTTTTTTAGTCTTCTCAATTAAATTAAAATATTTATTATATAATTTTTATGTTAATTGTGAGTTTTTCTTTTGGTAAAAAGACAAAAATCTTTGCTGATAAAATAATTGTTGTTAAAATTATCCTGGAATATAAATATTTTTCTAAAATATAATAATTGAATTTAAATAAAATTTTAAAATCTGTATATAAAATATGTTTCAGTAACAAAAATATTTAATTAAATAAATTGATTATGTAAATTTTATTTAATTTTCCTTGATTCAAATTAAATTTTGGTTTATACTATATAAATTTCTTGTGATAAATTTTATTAATTATAAATTTAATGAAATATAAATATAATAATTTTTGTTTTGTGGTTAAAATAATGATTAATTATTTATGTAATTAAATATAAATTTTACCTGTAGACAAATATTAAATTTTGCTTATGAAATTATTAAAATTAGTGATAAGAGAGATAAATCGGATAAGTATATACTTAGTGATATTGTTGATTAGTTAACAATTTTTTGCTAAATCATTTTACCATTTATATAGATTAAAATTAAGGCCAAGGTTGGTTTATTTTAAACAGAATACCAAAAAATCTCAAATTTTATTTATTAAATTTAGAATTTCGTAGAATTTACAATTTATTCAGACTTTGTAAATACATATTCAGAATTGTACATAAAAACTTGGTAAAATAATAAATGGGAATTGGTTCTCCGAAATATCAGATTTAGAATTTAATAGAATTTTCTTTTGATCATTAAAGGACACATTATATGGAATATTAATCTTGGTATATAAACTTTGTATTTCATTTTTTTTTGTTATATAAGTTATTGTGGTATAAAATCTATATAAATTTAATTATTAATTAAAATAATTTTTTTTTAATTTGTTATTCAATTAAATCTTAAATTATATTTTCCATAATTTTTGGTTCTAATATAAATTTAATCACTCTGTAAACGTTTTTTGTTTTTTAGATATTTTAAGTTAACAAAAAATAATAATAATTAATAAACATATTATGTGAACTTTATGTAGAACTTAATGACTGTGTACATCGGATATAATTTCTAAATTTATTTTTTTTTGTACCTGGTAAAATATTAAAAAATTATAATTACATGAATATTTTTGTATGCTTGAATAAAAAAAAACAAATTTTCTTATTTATATTTAAATATAACAAAAAAAAAAAAAGGAAATAACCAAAATAAGTAAAAAAAAAAACTTCATAAAATGATGAAAATGATAAAATAACATGAAAGCTTGAAAAAAAAAAAACAAAATTTCGTAAATTATGTACAAGAAATCAAGATATGAATTAATTAATTTTTTATTTCCTTTCATAAATAATTTTCCTTTTCCCAGTAAAATTTTTTTTGACAATATTATGGAAATTAATTTTTGTGTATAGACTTTCTTGAGAAATTTATTTTGCTTTTTGTGAAGAAAATTCTAAATGTCGTTTAACTTTTTTATGGTAGACAGAGACACAAAGTAAATAAGATATGTATACTCAAGAATACGTATGTATAGTATATAATGTATAAGAGATTAAGTGAATGTTTATTATTTCAATATAATTTTGATCCTTTTTAATGGAATGTATAATAGATTGAAAATAATATAATTAATTAGTCAAATAAAGTAGAAAATTATATTACTTTTCATATAGAGGTAATATATTACATTTAAAAGTAAATTAATTTTATGTAAATATTTAATTATTTATGAAATTATAATGAATATCTTACCACAGATATTAATTTTATTGATTCTCTTATTAGATAATAAATTTAATTTGAAAAATATTTACCCAGATTAGGAAATAATAACTAAAAACGAGCAAACTAAACTTAGTTTAATTTTTACAATAATATATTACTAAATTATTGGTTTAAAAGTATGTTGGACATCTTTGCTTTTTTCCTAGCCATTTTTTTCTTCATAAAACGATTTTTAGTTATTGTCCAATAATCCCTTAATTAAGGCAATAAGACAAGGGTATGAATGGTAACAATATGGTTCCAAAACGGATACCGAAGTACATATATGTATATGAAAAATTGTGTAAAAGTAGGCAAATCGACCAATTATGATTACAAAATAAATTAAATTTTTAGATATTTATTTAAATAATACCAAAAAATTTATTTATTTATTGTTGATAAAATTCCATAAAATTACTAAAAAATTTCATATATTAATTAGGATAAAATGTCATTAATTAGATTATTCGCTGGTATACATCTATTTACAATTTTGGTATACTAAAAAAATTAAACAGTTTTTAAAATACAAGTAAGTTACTGAATTTTTCATAATTAATTAAATCAAATATTCATTTTAATATTTTGTATTTAACAAATTGCATTACCCTTTAATTTTTGTTTTGACTTATTAAAAATTTTCATAACAAAAGTTTCTATTGGAAATTTAAATTTTTTTGCAAAATTTTGGAAATATAATGAAATTTTTATTAATTAAATAATAAAGATTATTAAATAAAAGTTTGTCTTGTTACAAGATAATCAATATTTTTTGCAAAATTATGTTTCGTAAATGGTTCAAAATCTTATCTATATATGGGAAAAATTACTAATGGGAATCATTAATGTATTAATTCTCGATAAGGTTCGATTTATCTACAAAACAAATAATAACTAATTTATAAATTACATGTTATACCTTTCGGTTATCTTATTATTTTTATATAAAAAATATTTGTTGAAACATTTTTTTTTTGTTAGAAATGTTAGAAATAACCAAAAAAAAAACCAATTTTGCTGGTAAATAAATTTTGCCTACCACAAAAAAAAAAAAGGAATATAAAAGCAATTTTAGTAAAATATAAATATACAATAAATCGTAATTAATAAAATTGCGACTTGAAATAAATTTATATAATTTTAATTAAACTTTTACTAATTTCACAAATGGACAATTCTCCAACAAATTATAATTACAAAAATTTTTATTTTTTGCGTATTTCAAATAGAAATTTCAAATAAATTTTAATATTTGTTTTTTTTCAATTAAACTTTTAATAATGTAATCCTTATTATCCAACAAATACCATTATAGTATACCAAAAATCAAGATCATCATAAATATGTTATAATACAATTTCAATTTTTTAAATTGAATAGATTTTTTTTTTGCCTATAACATAAAAACAGAAACATAAATTATGTGTTAACCTAAAAGAAGAAAAAAAATACCAAATGGTAAAATTTATATATAAATATTGATAACATAAGAAATGTAAAATAGGAAAATATTTCTGGGTATTATATTATTTTGTTAAGATAAATATTATCCAGTAAATACTTTGTTGTTGTTGCTGTTGGGGTTTTAAGTCAATATAAAGATACGTATACAAAAAGGATCCATATATCATGGATATATACAAGAACCCAAAGATATAACACACAAAAATTGTATATTTAGTGGTATAGTATTTTCCTTATTTTTGTTTGGCATTCTTTAAAATCAACATCAAAATAAATCAAACATAAAATGGTGTAAAATATAAACCAAAAAAAAAAAAAAAAGGAAATGAAATTCACAAAAATATAATAAAGAGAGAAGTTAATTTATAGGAAATGGGGCTAGAAATTACATTTTTCTTCTTTTTGTAGTACAGTACAGAAATTCGTGATTTGATAAGAGGTTGTTTTTTTTTCGTTGTGTATAGTAAGAGTAAGGAAATTCTTGAAATTTTCAAAATATTTATTTGTTTATATAATAATTATTTCGGTTTTATGTGGTAGCAGGAAAATTTAGTTTTCAAAATACCAAATTTTATTTTTGAATATAGCAAAAAAATGTTGTAAAATATAATTTGATTATTCAATATAGAATTTATGGAAATCGCAGCATAAATGATATACGAGTAATTAAGGTTGGTTTGACTTAATTTGAAGTTATTATTGGTATACAAACTAAGTTTTCAATTTTTTGAAATTTAATTATCGAGAAAATTTAAGTATAAAAATGCAATTTTACTTAATTATATAAATTTTAGTTTTCTGGGATGTTTTTTTTTCCAGTTAGGGCTTTAAAAACCCCCCAGTCTATATACATCTGCCCGTATATCCGACACACTATAATTTCAATTTTTGCCAGTAGATGGCGTAACTAATAAGTTTTAACACTAAATGGTAAATGTTCACTGAAATTTAGGAAATATTACAAACTTTTTAAAGTACTTAGTAATATAACTTTATATAATAACTTCAAATTTAAGTAGGTAATAAAATATGTTAGTCTTTTTGTAATTATCCTTTTTTGGAATCAATGAAAAACTAATAATAATAAATATTTCTATAAATTTTAATCTTAAAATAAATATATTATTTTAATTCGTAATAATAAAAGTTTTTAATTAATTTTAATATTTTTTATTTGATTCTAAATTGTTATTTAAATGAAAAAATCATGTAAATTTCATTAAATAACAATTTCCTTATAATAGCGTAATCTTTCTTTGCTTAAAAAGTTTTTTTTGGAATAACAATAATCAAGATATAAAAGTTCTGGTAAAGTATTTAATTTGATATAAAAAAATATAAAAAGTTTATTTAAAGTTTTTCTTTTTCTATATATCCTTTTTTTTTTTTTATAAAATTTTAATATATTCACTGGAATTTCTTATATAGTACATAAAAAAAAAATTGTCCTAAGGCCAAAAATATGTCAGAAAAATGTTATCATTAAAGGAGAAAAACAAAAAATAAAAATTATATTAAAAACTTTTAGTAGACAAATTTAAATAAAAAAAGAATTTCACCGATTTAAATATTTTAAAATATATTATATCAATTTTGTTTGTTTTACGTTTAAACTTTAAAGTGTAATTGATACAAAAATGTCCTGGTAATATAATATCCATCAAAACAATAATATTTGTCCCCAGAATTTTTTGTGTTACGATAATTTGTCTTCTTGGTAAATTCCGTTATCAATAAAATAGAAGAAATTGTTTTTATTGATAATGTAATTATCGCCAGCGGGTTAAGAATATATTTTGTAGACAGTATTGAAATTCATAATAATAATTATATTATTTTCACTTTAAATTAATTAGTGTTTTAATTAGTTCAAATTAGAATATCTAGTCTAGGTAATCCATTTTTTAAAATCTTCCCACCAAAGTCCTTCCTATTCGACTCATTCAAGTAAATTTAAGAGTGTGAGGATCAGTGAAAGTGAAAACAAGCAAGATGAAAATTATTTCTTAGTATACATAAATATTAAAAATTTAAACCAAAAGGATAGTCCGAGAGATTTAAAATTAAATGAAAAATATATATTACTTGAAAGAACTTTCTCAAAATTCTGAGAAAACAAATTTAGTGTCCATAATGGAGCTTTAATTTGAATTCTAATATATACTAAAAGATATACGTAATCAGAATACTCGTGTTGCGACCTAGTAAATTTTCAATATTAGTTGAAGGAAGAATGAAACAAATACCATTAAATACAGAAAAATAAGAGTTTAAATCAATTTGAAATAATATAATCAATAAATTATTCAGAAATGTTTAATTGTTATTCAAAATATTTGATTTAAATAATTTTTAAATTGAAATATTTATTTTTTTTAAATATTTTATAAAAGGTTAAAATTCAAATACTCCTAATATTTATTTCAATTTAAAAAAAATATCCTTGAAAATATGATTTAAAAGAAAAAATATTCTGAGAAGCTATAATTACATTAATTCAATTTTGTAAAAATTCTTATTAAAAAAATATAATTAAAATTCTGCGAAAAATTAATAAAAAAATCTAATTTTTCTATCAAAATGGAAATAGAAAGGATTTCTATTTTCTATTTATCTTCTTTGTATAAATTCAATATTCAAATTTAATAAAAAGACTTAAGAAAGAATATATATATCTTATTTTTTTAACTATTCAATTTTCATATAATATTTCTACAAATATACAAATTTTTTTTAAATATCTTACGATAATAATAATGTTATTAAAATGTAATTTGTATATACATATAAATTTTAATTTAATTATACCAAAGAGAAGAAAATCGAATTATATACACAAAAGTAGAAAATAATAAAGATTCAAATTTTTACTCATAAATAAAAATCATTTTTTGATAGACAAGAGTAGAAAAATAATATTTAGATAATTATGTTAAAAAATATGCTGCATTTAATCTACTGTGTAGATATTTTTAAAATCAAATTATTATATAGTAGATATAAATATAAGACAAAAACATAAGTATTTAAAGAATTGAATTTTTATGTTGTCTGCTGTATAGCATTTTATGAAAAATGATATAGAAGATATTTTATATATTTATAAATAATTCTGGTCCTATATTATATAAATATTATTTATGTATAATATTCTTATGCCAATATGATTCCTGTTGCGCATCCCTTTAATCCAACAACAACAAAACAGCTTTCCCTGTTTTATATCCACATTTTTTTTTTTATGTGTATATAAGATTTTACATCAAAAAAAGGATATAAAATTATTTCTCTGTTAAAGATATTGTGTATATAAAAAAAATGTGCTCTTGATCCTTAATATAATTTCTCGTTTTCTTTTTAAACAAAATTTTACTATACGTAATAAGTATATAGTCCTTGGTTAACAAATATACGTATTATAAAAAAAAAAGCTTTTTCCTTATGTTAATATTTATTTATAATAATTTAAGATTTGATATTTTTTTTTAACAAAAAAGCTTTTTGAATGGAAATTAACGTAAAGCAATTCAACTGGGAGACATTTTTTTTTACATTATACCATAATAGTTAAATCTTTTTATTTAGTAAATAATTTCAAAATTGATTTGCCTTTTTTTTGACAAAATTGTTGAAAATTGAATTTTATAAATAATTTAAATATAAAATTTTCGTCAAATACTCAATTTTAATTAATAAATTATTCATTAATTCAATATAATTTTCTATTTATTTTCAATAATATCCTTTTTACCAATATCCCAGCAATTAAAATACGGACTTGTTGCTGTCAATTAAAAATAAATAATGTTTCCCCAAAAAAGAAAAGAAAATCGAATTTTTATAAATAAAATAAAGAAAAATTTCACTTTCACTTGCCCCAAAAAAGCTTTCTATTTACAAATTTTACTTTACTTTTACAACAAAATATACTATACAGATACCAATTGTAAGGATTTTATATATTTTTTTGTTTTTGTCTGTATGCGTATAAATATAATAAATTTTCTGTATTTTTTTTATCCTGGTACATCGACGAGAGAATAGAATCTCATGCGATGGCAATGAAATTTTCCTTCTTCTTTTTCGTGCTTTTATATAATTTTACATTAAATTTGTAAATAAAATATTTTTTTTTGTATATAATATCCAAAAAAGGAAAGAGAATTGGAAAAAAGAAAGGAAACATTTCTTCTGGTATTTAACAAAAAAAAAAAAAAAAATCGCTAAAAACGGAAAAATTTATTTTTAGTTGCTGGTGGTACGCTATGCCAGGGGCAAGCAAATTTTTTTAGTTGAAAAAAATTAAAATTAAAAATAAAATTGAAAATTTATTTTCTGCTTTTTTTTTTGCTTTTTCAAAAACTTTTAATTTTTTTGAAAATAGTTAGAAAATTTAGAAACTTTTTCGAAAAAGTGTGTGAATAATTAAAAGGTAGATTAAAAATTATGAAAAAAAAGTGTTAATAGTTTTGAAAGTTTGAATGAAAATTTAAAAAAATCTTCAGAAAATTTTAGATCAGTGCAATTGTTTTTGTTATTTAAATTTTTCTTGTTTTTCAGAAATATTTAAAAAAGTAATTTTTATTTTTTTATTAACCAATAATCAATTTTATGAAAATGGATAAAATATAAAAGGATAAAAGTAAAATTTCATAATTTTGAAATCCCATAAAGTGTGTGTGTTTTAAGCATAAATAAACCAGAATGAAAATTATGTTTTTATAATAATAAAAAAAAAGTATATAAAAATTTTACTAAAAAGGAAAATTTAGCGAAAAAAAAAAATCAGTTAAATTTTCATTTTTTTGTACAAAAAAAAAATGATGATCCTTTTTTAAATTTTCATTTTTTTTGTAAAAGTGTGAATAAAAAATTCCCTACAACATTTTTTTTTTTTTTTGAACTTGGGAAAAATTTAATTGTGCAAATAAAAAATTTTCCAACAAAAGTTTTTTTATTTAGCTTTGCATTTTTTTTTTTTTTGAATATTAACTTTTTATATTATTTAATTTTTCTCTGTTTTGTTTATTAATAATAAAAAGGATAAAAAAAAATTATGAAAAACCATAAATAAAAAAGAGAAAAAAGAAATTCACTTAAAATAGGAAAATCTGTTACAAACAGAAAAAAATAATTTTAATTCGTTGCTAAGCTTTTTTTTTTTTTGTAAATTATTTTATCAAAATAGAAAAAAAATTAAAAAAAAAAAAAGAGAAATTATATAAAAAAAAGAAAATAATCATTTTCCATCGTAACAGTAAACACACAGAAAACAATACAAAAAAGAAAAACAAAAAAGAAAAATAGAAAAAAAAATCATGTAAAAAGGATTTGTTTGGAATAAAATCGTAATAAAAACATTTCACAGTTAGTATAGAAAAAGTGTACAATAATCTTTTATCCCCATTTTTTTTTTCATCTTCTTTTTGTTTATTTCACTTTTAATCCCCTGGAAAAACAGAAAAATGTTAAATGATATAAGGAATTAAAAATATTTTCAAAAATTTATATAAAAAATTGAGGAAAATGAGGGAAAAAACCACAAAATTTTTTTTTAAAGAGACAAATTTTGTTTGATAAAAGAAAATCCTAAAAATTTGGAATTTTCCATTTAATAATTTTTGTAAACCAAAAAGGTTTTAATTTTGGTTTTTGTTTTTAGTTAAAATGTAAAAATTAAATAAAATTTCAATTAAATTCGCCATGGTAATTTTTCGATAAGAAGATATTTCGTTGCTTAGCATTTTGAATTTTTATTAAAAATCATTATTAGTGTTAATGGTTGGTAAGAGACTGCATAACCGGTTACTAATTATGTAACAAATTGTAATAATTGATCAATTTTACATAAATATCTGTAGTGGAATCACATAAAGTGATTTGTGACTATTAACTATCACATCTTACAATTGTAGATATAAATTCTATGCAAAATTGTAAAATGTGATAGTTGATAGTCACAAATCACTTTATGTGATTCCACCTCTGCTTTTTTCTATTTGGTTTCATGGGCCTTGGACCTTGCTTATACCTACTTCATCATTTCTATAACTGCTTTCAATAAGGCTTACATGCTTACATCGTTCTATATTTTTTGAGTATTTTGAAATTTTGAAGGGCTCAAAAATACTCTAAAAACTTTATACAAACTTTTCACACTTTTCTAATTTTTAGAGTGTGAAACACAAATTTTCAAAAAAAAAAAACAAAACGTTTTCACTTTTGGTTCCCCAGAAATCAAATCAAATCATGCACACGTGTACTACTCTCCTTGTATACAATTTAAGTTAGCTGCTTAAATCGTGCACATAAGTAGCACATGACCAACATTAGATGAAAAGCACAAGGCACACAACACGGAAAACCAGTCGATTGACAATTTTTTTTCAGTTTTTTACAAATTACAATATCAATCTTACGTTTGTTTTATAACAAACATAACAAAAATTTATGTTCTAATTATGAAAACTCATCCGGTTTTGCGTCAATTAGTATATTTTTATGTAACTATAGTAATTTATCTTTTGCTAACATTTCAATGTCACAAAGACAAGAAAAATTCTTTCGAAACCAAAAAATAAAAAATAAAATAAAATTCTTTTAATTATCTTTTTGTTTTTGGTTCTTGTTTTTTTTTTGATTATTTTCTGAAAACTTTTAAGCTTCTTTACGTGCAAATATGTGGGATTATACTTAATTTTTCTTTTGTCATTAATTTCATATGAAATTTTATTTTCCAAATAGACGCAAAATATAAAAAAAAGGACACATAAGCAAAAAAATATAAAATAAAATAGAAGATGTAATTAGAATTGAATAATTTATATTAAACATAAAAAATATATATACATATGTATAATGTTTATTTCGAATATTATAAGCATAAAAACTAAATTATATATTATTGTGTTGTTAATAGAATAATTTTTAGTCTCTATAAAAAGGCTTTTTCCTACAATTTTCTATCTGATATCTTAATTTGCTGTGTGAAAATTTAATTTTTTTTCATTTTCATTTACAAATTTTACTATTTATTTTGGTTAATTTTTTGTTTCTGTTCGAAATTTTATATACAAATTTAAATTTCACAAGATTTTTATCGTTCAAAAATTAAATTTTTAATGAAGAAATTTCATGTTATTTGAAATGGAAGCATAATTCGAAGTATTTAAAGTATAAAATGAGGATGGCAAATGATTTTTATGATTAAGATAAATAAAATTACAAAATCTAATTAAATATTTACACAAAAATTTTGTTACAAAATTTATAACTCAAACTCTTTAAAAATTAATAATAAAGCTCCAGGATAGAAGTAGTGTAGATATAAACTGAATTATTATTTATTTAAATTCATAGAATCAATAAAAAAAGGATTTATAGTATTTAATAAATCTAAGTTAGAAAATATTTAATATTTTGTTGAACTGATAAATAAATGTAAAATCGAGACGAAAGTCTAAATTGACGACACAACGAGACGAAAGTCTAAATTGATGACATCAAATTTTTGTATTATATAATTTAAATGCTAAACTAAACATCCGAAAACTGATATAAATTTGATAAATTATAAATTATAAAGATTTTTACATAATATTCTATATATTTGTAGCAATAAATATGTAAAAACAAATATTATTACATTTCATATAATTCTTAAATATAAATTTCCATGAATATTTGTCACCTAATTTAGTCAATTTTGTTATTTTACTGGCAAACTTATGCAAAATTTCAATTGGAAAAATATTATTGCCAAATTATAATAAAGTCGAAATCAAAATTGTTTGATTACTTCATATAATCTTATTTATTAATTATCCTTAATGAGACATAAATCGTTGCTAAACCATTGTATAATCTTGCATTTGTTTTGATCATGAAACCCTCTCAATTTTGTGTGCATATATATTGTATCCACCTGATTATGTTCCTTTTGTATCAATCTGACTATGCTCCAATTCCTCCCATTGCGTTAAGGATATACTAACAATCAGTAACTAAAGAAATATCGATTTGATAAGTTTCTATATTCAGTATTGTTTACTCTGTCTCTTCTCTTGACAATATTTTATCAAACTTTTTGTTACCAAAAAATTCTATTGACGTCATTAGTCGGATGTGAAAGGTATCTGACTTTTATCGTTCAAAAAAATCTTTAAGCTTGCAAAATTTCTATAAAAATTAAAAATCTATAAAAACTTTTCTATATTATTTATTTCAATCTTTTTGATCCTTTTTTCTTGTATTATATAATTTTTAATAATAAACTTTTAACTTTGTCCAAAAAATTATTATTAAAAATATATTTTCTTTTTTTTTTTAACTTTAAGTAGTTAATAAAAATTCATTAATTATTATACACTTAAATACTTTCTTTTTAAATATATTTAAATTATTCATTATCACAAAAAAAAAAAAACAAAGTTTAGATTAGTTTTTCTTCCATCATTTTATGTTGTTATCGTAAAAGGTTAATTTTTAATAAACCCAATAAAAATAAAAATTTTAATTACAAAATTCACAAGAAAAAAAAAACGATAAACGAAAATCGAAAAACTTAAGAGTAAGAAAAACTTTTTAATTTTTAACAATTTCTCAAGTTTTTTTTTTATATATATATAAAAAAAACCAGTTGTGCCACCTTTTTTTTTTCTGCTGTGTTTCTCATTGAAAAGGATAACACTTAAAATTAAATTAACAAAGTGTGAATAATTAGCATAAGAAATTTTTGTGTATGTGCTCCATAAAAAGTTGACTACTACTTAAAAAAGGATAAAAGTGGAAAATTAGTTTTGAAAAGAGGAGGAAAAACCATCAAGCAAAGTAGAAAAGTTATATTAGAAAAATTTATCTCAGGAGAGTGTATAAGAATACTTTGAAAGGATATTGAAATTTCCTTTTTTTTTTTTGGTTACGAAAAATTTTTTTCTTTCGTTTTTTTGTGTGCGGGAAAATTTTAAAAATAGTTTTAAATATTTTCTATTTTTGTAATTTTCATAATAAAATTTCCAAACAAAATTCATATTTCGAAATCAGGAAAATTTTTTTTCTATTTTAACTGGATAGAAATATTTCCTTTTTTTCATCCTATTTTACGATTGTAAATTTATTTCTACTGTAAAAAAAAACTTTATTATTATTTATATTTTGTATTTCTGTCATATATCCTTTTTGTTGTAGTTGTTGTTGTTGTTCTACGTTATGTTTTATTGTTTTTAATTATTTTTCTTCTCATGAATTTTTCATTTTTTTTTTCAACATTACAAATATAGAAGTGTAAAATTTTTTTATGTGCGACTATGAATAATTTCCATTTTATTTGCAAACAATTGTATCACTATAAAAGGAATATCCGTATCCGGTTGAGTATACAAAACCGAAAATAATGGTATATAATAACGTATATATAAACAAAATGTAACATATTCAATTGTAAATCATCATGTCTTTTATTTATATTTTTTTTATTATACTTTTTTACCATTTTCTTCTTTACTATAACTTTCTGTTTTCAAGGACTTCTTTAACACAATACATATATGTATATATATAACATAGATTTTTCTTGTTTTATATCCTTTAAGCATAAGGATACATAAAAAATATTCATTTTTTTTTTTTCACTTTTACCCATTTTTATACCTGGTGTTATCTTTTTTCATATATAAATATATGTACATATATGTATGTACATATATGTATATGTAACATATATGTATATAAATTTAATATTGTATTAAGAGCAAAGAAAAATCGCTAAAACTTTTCTTTTTCATTTGAAGTCTAATTAATAATAAATGTGTAACACACAATGAAAAAAAATAAAGGACGATAAATTTTTTTTCTTCTTCTGAGCAACAAAATTATAGAAATCAAGAAAAGATGATGAAAAAAATTCATATATACATAAAAAAATATAATAATAAATGAAATGAGAAAGAAAAACTTTATTTTCAAACAAATTATTTAAAGTATAAGTAAAATATGGTGGCTGCGGAAAATATTCTTGTATATCAAGGATAAAAGTTTATTGCCGCAGTGTATAACGCGATATATATACATACATAAGAAAAAACTTGTACTATAACTTTCTGACATTGTAAATAGCATTATTGCAAGCAAAAAAAAAAGAAACTACATATTTGAAATATTATTATTATATAATGGATAATATATATTTATCTAGATTATTATAAAATCCTTGATAGAAATTTTTAATTTTATTTCGTTGCACACAATTTACTCTTGAAATAAAGTAAAACTTTTATAATAATATATTTTTTTATGATGGTTGTTATATAATATAAATATTTAATATTTTAATTAAAATTTACCAGATATAAAAATTATAAAAGTATGTATATAAATTTTATATGATCAATAATTATAATTATAAATGATTTTTGTGGTTTTATTGATATAAATTTATAATGATTTTAATATGTAATTATGATAATTGTAAAATATCATTGAAAATGGTAAATAATGTGAATACTAAAAAAAGGATTTGTGCGGTTATATATTGGAATTTATAAAGTAATCTATTATCTGATTATCTGTTCCTTTTAATTAATTTTAAAAGCATTCATAACTTAAATTTCTTGTTACAATAATGATTTTCCTTCAAGCATCTATAAAATTAAAATATCCACTTTGGTATATAAATATTATTTTAAAATATGTATAAAGTAATTTTACAAATTTTTACCATTTATATTTGACATACCTATAATAGCTTTGAATTATTTGCACAAATCCTTTTTATAGATCATCAAAATTTAACATTAATTTTTACGTCCATTTAACTATAATATTATAATAATATGAAAAATTATAATATGTCATGTCAATTTCATCAAATTCCAAAAAATATATAAAAACCCTTACACGCACATTAAATACTAGAAAATTTCTCACATCATTATTTACATGGAAAAAAAAAAATATATACATACTTTATAAAAAATAAATTTCTAGAAAATTAATTGATCGTTATCGTAAAAAGGACCTTTTTCTTTCATCATCAAATCAATCATTTGATTTGATTATAAGTATATATGGTAGATTGATTTATATAAATCAATCTTCTCCTTTTTTTCTGTTAGAAAAAAGAAAGTATTAAAAAAGAAAAACAAAATATATTTATTAAATACAAATTTTCAATTTTCTATTTGAATTTTTCAATTTTTTAAACTATTTAAAAATTTAAAAAGAAAATTTATAAATAATTAAAAATTTAAGTTGACATTTTCATCATAAAGGACGTTTTATTCTTTCCTTTCATATTTTATAAGTATATATGATTTTTTCAACACAAAATAATATTTACGACAGAAATTTCTATTATTCATCATCAGTAAAAACTATATACCAAAAAAAAAAAAAAAATGATAAAAAGGAAAAGAAATATTATTCATATTTAAAAAGGGATATTTAAATTTTTATGAACGTAGTCCTTTAAGAGAAACATGTGTCTTACAATGTATAAATAAATAAATATGTTGCACAATAACGAAAAAAAAAAAAAAATTAAATTTCAACAATTTTTCAATTTTACTAAAGGTATACTAAAAAATATAAAAATTGCCATGATTTTTTTTTTAGTATTCTCGTTTTTACTTTTTTATGAAATATATTTTTTAAGCTTTTCGTTCTTTCATCGCATAAAAGGTTATATTTCATATACATAAAAATTACAAATTCATAAAAATATAAGAAAAAATAATATAGCTATATTTTTTAACATGGAAATTTATATAATTTTGTGAGCTACATTATACTTATATATATATATATTTGTTTACATATATTATTTATATGTATTATATTCATCTCTGTAATTTAATCCTCTTGGGGGATTTAACATTTATGTATACAAATATATAATCGTCTCTATATACTCGTATGTGTGTAGAAAAGTCATCAAAAAAAATGTTTCTTTAATATTATTTAGAATTGGAATTCTAGTTAAATCCTTTTTTTAGTTTAACCTTATACATATTTTTTTTTTAAAAAAAACATGATAGATTACCATAAAACTAAATGGGTGGTCTCTCTTCTGCACACAGTTGGGGTATGTTGAAATTTTTTTAAAATAATAAAATATAATATTTTCACATAAAAACAAGTCTTATATTACAAATTCAAAATTTTGTTAATCTACAATTCGAATTTATTAATTTTTCCAAAATAAACTACAAACATTTTGAAAAATAATAAATTTGGTAAAGCAAGAAATTTGATTTTCGTAAATGAAACAATTTGAATTGTTAAAAGACTAATTTGACATGAAAATTTATAAATGATTTGTTAACTTATAAGATAGGAAATTTTCGAAATGATTAAAAAAATATTATTCAGAGAGAAATTTAATTACCATTTTAATTTTTTTTGAAATTACAATATTTACAATATATTTTAAAATTAATTCAGAAGATAACGAAAAATTACAGAAAATCAATTGGGTTTTTATTTCGTCACTTAAATCCTGTAAAGATCTATCTCAGTGTGCAACAAAATTAAATTTGATTATTCATTTATATTATTATGGAATTCGAGTATATAATAATCTACTTCTCCCCTAATCGTATACTATTAGTTATAACTAAATGAATATCATCGAGAACTAATGAATATGTCCTCTGAATTTTAAATGAGATTTAATACGATGAAATAAAAAAAAAATATTTGTTAATATACGTTAATATATTCTGGAAAATATGTTTGAGGTCTATGTATAATTTTTATGTATAGTAACTAATTTTAATATTATGGTTTTCTCTTTTTTTCTCTGATTTTTGGACTACTACAAGATTAATTATACATTGTATAATATTTATATAATGAACGTGAATAATTAATTTTTAATTAATATGTTTGCAGAGTTCAATTAAACAAAATTATTTACAAGAAAATATTTAATTTGAAATGGAAGCTTTTATATTAATACCATTTTTTTATATACAATTATTTATCTATATACTTTTTTTATTATAATTGCAAATTGAGTGTAAAATTATATGGTAAAGAAACATGTTAAATTATATAGTATGTATGGGATGAAATTTAGGGAAAATTACAAAATTTTTTAATAGTGTAATTATTAACCAAATTTTACTATAATTTTAACATAACAATTTTTTCTATATTAATTATTTAACTATATATTTTTCGTTAATTCTGGAATTTCCCTCAGGAACTTAATTATAATTTTATGTATACATATAATGTAACCTAGCGAAAATTTCCCTATAATTAAATGAAAATTGAAATTTTTACAAAACAATATTTAATGTTTTGTGAAAAACAAATATTTATTGTTCACAAAACAATAATTTACTTAAAACCAATATGAATATATTGAAAGAAATCAAATATCCTGATTCATTAATATTAATTTGTTAAATTTTCATATTAACAGGCTTAATGCTGTGCCTATAGTGGTGGCCTTTTGTGGTCATTTATGCCAAATACATAAAATATAAATTGAAATTATTATTGTTACTGCGTACCTATATTATTTTAATTTGGTAATTTAAATTATTATAGGAGTATTTATTTTCTCAATTATAATTTCAAATTTTTGACACATTGAAATTTCGATTTTCATTTCATTTCTGATAAATAAATTTATAAATAACATTTTCAAACATTAATTTAACAAATATTTGAATTAAATTTACAAAAAAAGAAAATATTTACAATCAAAATTAAATTATAATAAATAATTTACATAATTTCTTTCGATAAAATGATTTCTTTCAAATATAAATTCTGCAAAATTACACACATTTTAAAATATGGCAATAAAAGAATAATTGAAATGATAATAATTCGATTTAAATTTGAATTGTTATTACAATTTACAATATTTTGACAACTTGTTATATACATTAAAAAGCCATTTTGGCCCAACAGCCATATGTATGCCTAACTGTAGGACAATTCCCCAGCATTGTGTCATGTGGGATCAAATAATATTAATTAAATTTCGAATCTTAACAGAAAATAGTATTTAATTGCATAAATCATTAAATGGTAAGTTAATTATTAACAGCAATTGGACTAGTAATTTATCGAAAAAGCTAAGTGGTGCAATAATGGTTAGAGCAAATTATATGGGCATGTCAAATTTTTGAAAGAAATCGTACGCCGTACGCTTTGATTTCGGGTAGCCGGTAAGAACTTTGTATCTGCTACTTTAATACCGGTCAAATTACCATGCCGTATCCTAAAAATTCCTTTAAGTCCATATCCCACTCTTCCTCGTAACCGAAACAATGTTCAAATTTTCTCTAAAGATTCGTGTCCCCTTACGTTCAAACTCCCTTAAAAAAATTTTTAGAACGACATCGAAGAATCAGACTTAAATCACTCCACCAATTACATTACAACTGTTAGCCCTTGCTCCACCACTGAACATAGAAAATTACTTTTTAAACGTACATAATTTCACAAATATACATAATATACTTTACGTAAATATATAAATATTTCTTGTACAAATATATTTATTTTTTATTAAATCAATATTTTTGGTGTAATTTAATTTTGTATCTCTGAAAATCGTGATGATTTCTTTTCTTTCTTTATTTTTTTTTTTTTAAATGTTATCTTCTTTTTATAAAATAATAATAATATTCCTTCCTTTCATTGTTATAAGGATTATTATATATAAGTATATATAAAAAAAAAAGTTTAAAAAGGAAAATTTTTCAGTGAAATTCAATATTTTCTTTTTCAATTTTTTTCCATTCTTTAACAAAAATAAACGAAAAGAAAAGTCGATATTACCGTCAATTACATTTATCAAATAAAAAAAAAAAAAAGAAGAAAATTTATATAATTTTCCTCTTTTGACTTTTTTGCTTATAGTGAAAAAAAAAAAAAACAAAACAACTTCTATACAACATATTTTATAAAGCTTCTAATATTCTCACGGGGATTTTATATCCTGTCTTTTATATACATAAAGGTAGTTATCATACGTGTATAGATTTAATATTTTTTGGTAATTTATAATATGTATATTATAATATCTTTAATGTTTTCTGTCAATTTGAAATTAAACATAACTTCAAGTTTATTTATGTATATCGTATATGTATATTATACATAAATATATAATCTTTTGCGCTCATGGGATAGTAAATGGGACATTCATTTGGATTATAATGGTTGATAATAATAATAATAACGATAATATAGAGCTTAAAAAAAAGCAACATTCTTAAGATTTTCGATAACAAAAAAATTGTGATAAATGGTATATTCTTTCAACGTTTGACTATAGAAATTATTATTTAACAATTTTAACAATTTCATATTTGGCGGATAAAATAACTGAAGTGCGAAATTTGAATTTTGAGGACATATCATCAATATTATAAAGATATTGATGATATTTTACTATATTTTTTTTTTTAAATTTTAAAGGATTTTCGGCAAATTAATATTGTTGAAATTTTCATCACGAAGGAAAAGAACTACGAATATGAAGGGAATATATAGAGTTACACAAAATATTTATTTACTATTATTATATACTCAAATTGAATCCTTTTTTATCTAAAGAGTCAAATAGAATATCAATTATCGTATTATTTCTATATTCGATGTCAAATCATGCTCAAATTTTGGTTGACCATAATTTATATTTTGTTATAATCTGAATGAATTTTCGCTCGGAATTTTCGCTTACTGGAGCATCCTATCGGGTCTAGGCCCTCATCAGGATTCATATAACACCTGAAATCAAATTACTCATGAAATTATGAAACATGAAATTGAAATCGTATACTTATAAATTTCAAATAATTGAAAAAATGGCCAAATACCACACATGCAACACCGAGTACATCTGCTAGTTATGTATAGAAGATAAACAAATATTTTCAATAACTTGTGACAAATTTTCTTCATATAAAAAAATTCGATTTCAAATAACGATGACGACAATAGCTACGTTCCTTTTGGCTGCCAGGAGTAGAAAAGAGTAGTTAGGACTAGGTAGGAGTAGTTACTCCTACTCCTCGCTATATAAAGGAGTAGTTTCCCAGGCGTAGTTGGGAGTAATTACGCACAATTTTTCCTATAGAGTTATTTTAGTTCCACAAAATCTGAAAGATGGCTTAAAGAATTTTAAGGTTATGAATTTTGGTGACAGTTAAATTATTTTATTTTCTTATAATATTTTTTTTTCTAGGCATACTATAATTTTATATAATTTTCTATCATATGTTGCTGTGTTATATGATACAAAATTTTGGTTCCATTCAAAAACTAATCCTATCTACTCCTACCTATTCTTTTCTACTCCTGATAGCCAAAGGGAACGTATAGGTAATAACACAACTGGTCAATATTAACACAAATCGAAACACGACTCGACCATATCAATCAACAATTATTCTGTTCACCTCATTATCCAATTTAAGTACCTATAAAAATTTTTAACACGAATATTTTTAATTTTTCACTTAATTTCTTTTTAAAATATATAATATAATAAATAATATAAGTGAAATATTTCGAAAGAAAATTGAAATTAATTATTTTATTTTTGATTAATTAATGAATAATAAAAAAAAAACGTCTGCACCCTTTTAAAAAGTTATATTTCATTTTATTTTTTAACACGCACAAATTTTTTTTACAAGAAATTAATTATTTCTGTCGTCAAAGTTAAAAATTATTTTATATATTTTCTTTCGGAGAAAATGTTGAAATTTAAAAATTATTTATCAAAACCAAAAATAATGAGGTTTTTACTGCCATCATCAACAGTAACTAAAAAAATAAAAGTAACAAAAATTCTAAAAAAAACATTCTTTTTAATGGTTAGACAACATAATTTTGTTGTTGAGAAAAATTGTCATTGATGTCGTGGTATATAAATGGTAGAAACACCATCATCTCTAAAACAGTGTATACACCAGTTCCACTTTCCACAGTATAATTCTTTATTACTATATTCTAAATAAATTCTATACCTTTTAATTTTTTTTTATTTTTAGAGAATCAATTATTATTTTGTTTACGTTTGTTATTAAATATATTTTCTATCTACGTAATTTTTAAAAGATATATTTATGTTATTTTATATGTATATGTATGTTTTAAGATGATTTTTATGTTTTCTGTTGCGGCGTGTGTTTTTCTTATTCCACAATAAATAATTTGAAAATGAAAAAAAAAAATTATACATATACTTTTAGATTATATTATTATAAAAGGCAGTAGTAGTGGGTATGGTATATGGTATATTATTATTATTATTATTACACGCGAAATAATAAACCTGGGCATTTCAGTATATTAAAAAACAGATTCCAGGTAAAAAAAAAACTTGGATCAGATGAATTATTTTGTTTTTTGCTTCTCTTCATTTTTGGATAAAAAACAAAAATAAATTTGGATAGTCAGAAGTATTTTAGATATTATACACTTTTTCTTAACGTGTACAGAGATTTTTTTTTCCAAAAAAAAAAAATGAAAATGAAAATTTTTTCTTGGGTTATTTTTATGTGTAATTTTATGGAAATTATTTTTTGTTTTTGTGTTCAGAGAAAATTTATCTTAAAGAGATGGAAAAAAGTTAAAAGGAGAAGTTTTTTTTTATTATATATCGACTTTCTAAGAATGGCTTCTCGTCTTTGGGAAAAATTTTATTTAAAGGTAAAAAAATATTATTTGTAGATTATATAATATTAGTTACTCCATCGTACCATATGATTTTTCTTATTTCTATTTTTATAATTTTGAAAAAAAATGTTGTGTGTTGTTTTTTTTTTTTGGGATTCTGTGTGTAAATTTAAATAGGATAAAATTTTCTTTATTAATTTTAATGACGTCATTTCCTAATTTTAGAATAAAAAAGTTAGAAATATTTTTTTTATTAATCTTTTCTTTTTTTAAATATTGGAATTTTATTTTAGAAATTTTTAATTGGGTCTTAAAATTAATGGAGAAAGTTTTAATTTTTTGTTATGGAAGTCTAAATTTATTATTTAAATTGTTTTAATTAATGATTTAAATTTAGGAAATTTGGATGTGAAGAAATTAGATGAAATTGTTACATAAATGTATTTGCATTTCAAATTTTCTTCTTAGATTTACTAAAAAATAATGGAAATATTTTTGTTTCTGTCCCTGATCATTTCCTCACTTTTAAATTTTTTTCATTTATTTGGTTTTTTGTACGTTAGGATTTTGATGAGGCTATTAATTGATTTGATTTTGGGTTAATAATTTGTTAATTTTCTCTTATTCAATTCAATTTCTTATATATATTGAGTTTTACATAATTTAATTGGCAGAGTTTATAGGTTAATTAATCCTTTACTGACTGCAATATTTACTAATAGAAAGACTATAGTAAAACTACTAAATTATTTAGTAGATTAGAAAAAGAAAATTTGAAAAATCACTTTTTTGAAGCAAATTTAAAATTAAAGAAACTTGAAGCCATATAAGTACTTAAAATAATATTCCGAATATTTTTCATAATTATATGTAATTTACTTTCAACTCTTAAACTTAACTTCTAACTTAGCTCTCCCCTCTCCTTAATTTCAATCCTACATAAATCAAAATGCGAATAAACCTATTTCTCAGCATAACAAAAAAAAAAATTCTTATTTAACTTTTATTACCCCCCAGTAATTATCCAAAAAAAAACAAAGAAACATTTTTTTGTTATATACATAAATAAATATGTATGTAATACCAAAAATTTGTGTATATATAAGAAATTTTATGGTCTCTTAAGGATGTAATTTAGTTCATTGTTTTGGTAGGTTAATTTTCTTGTAATAAAGAATAAATTAATTTTATTTATTAAGAGAATATAATAATAAATTATTTGATAATATAATTTTAAATTATTATATGATTTCTTTAACAAAAAAAAAGCTTTTCAGAGAATTTTTTATGTATATCTTTTAATTTACCAAAAATACTATACATAATAAAGATATCTATCAAAATAAATTTATGGTTCTAACCTAATAAAAGCTAAAGACACAAAAAAAAATGAAGGTTTTATTAATGATGTTAATTTACCCATAATTAAAGCATTATATAAAATTTACGAGCAATTATTAAAATATCTTATAGCAAAAAAAAAAATATATTTGATTGATTTTTAAATTATAAATAATCAATATTTATTTATATATAAAAAAATCATTAATCATTTTCCTTTTATCTATAATTATTATATTTATCCATGTAAATTATATTTTATATATCAATATTTTTCCATATGCGGTAATTAAATATTTTTTTTGAATGTCAAATTCCAATAATGGTTTTTTTATAATGTTGTAATGCATAACCACAATTTGATTGATCCTGAAAATATATAAGTTATATTGAATTTTCTATGTTATTTTTCATTGTAATTTACATAAAAATTGAAAAGTTTTCGTATATAATATTTAAGCTTAATAAAATATTTTGTTGATTTTAATTATTAAATCAAAATTTTTTTTTTTATGTAAATTGTAAACATAACAAAATAGTTTAAATTCAATATTTTGATTTGATATCAACAAATATAATCAGTATTATATAGCTAACTATTTGAAAAGGAATTCATTATACATAATATAATGTTAAAGCATAGTACACACTGTATTAATAAATTAACACGTTTAACTGGCAAAGGATATTATTTTTTTTTTAATGTAATTTTTGTTAAACCAATTTTCTGGAGATTAATTTCATTTCCAGTTTGAAAAATTTACATATAAATATTGGCCACATGTAAAACTAATTAAGTAATTGACTTAAAAATTTTATTTTATTAATGTCATTCGTCCTTTGGTCTTTATCATTTACTTATACATACTAAAAAAATCGTTTTAAATTTGTGCTTGTCATTGAAATTATTATGTTAAATGATATGGTATACCACACTTTTAGTAACATATAAATAAATTTTAAAAAAAATTCAAATTGTGGTTAAAATACATGATAGATTCATTTATTTGAATCGTCCTTTTTATACAGATATTAATTTATAATTATGTATATATGTATTATTATTATTTTTTGGTAAATTTCGTTACACTTTTACAAAAAAATTAATAATAAAATTTTCATGTTTCTATTTTTTTTTTGCAGGTTTGAGTGGAAATAAAACATAAATAATATTTATTTAATTTGAAAATTATAATAAAAAAAAAAGAAAAGTGATAAACAATAAAAATCATTTAAGAAAATGTTATTTTGAAGCCGGTCTCCCGAGGGGGCTGAAAGAAAAAGTGTTACATTAAAAAAAAAAAACAAATAATAAACGAAAATACAATTTTCGTTTATTACAATTTTTAATAAGAAAATACAATTTAAATATAAAAAAAAAATATATCAAAAGGCAAAAAATTAATTAATTAATTAAAATCTGGAAAAGTTAAATAAAAAGTTTACATATAATCTTAAATTTTTGTGTTATAAAAAATAAATGAAATTTTTTAGTAAGTTGAAATTAAATGTTGAGTCCAAAGATGCAACGGTCCGTTCGTGTGAACGAGGCTCAGCTTCTTATGCTCTCCGATCGAGCACAATACGATCATTCAATGGTAAGTAAAATTACAATCATTCTTAAATTTGATTTTAATAATTATAATTAATTTTTCTTGTACTTTAGACTGTAATATAAAATTCATATATAAATTATGATATTTTGCTGGATTTATAGTCTAATTTGCAAGTTAGATTAATTTTAATTTCAAAAAATATAAATTTTCTTATTACATTTTCTTTATATAAAACCTAAAAACCATATTTTATTTATAAAAATTTCCAACTAATTTCCTCCTTGTTATTTCTCAGTAATAAATAAATTTACATTTGAAATTTTTTTTTTGAGCTGGAATAAATTATTCGATATACTAAACCTAAATTTTTGTCAAATTAAAAATTAAAAAATCCACAAATCCTGGATTTTTTTTTTCAATAATTGTTAGTATTTTTCAGAGAAATAAGGTTTCAATTAATTCCAATTTTGGATTATTTTATTATTTATTTCAAAACTTATGTCTATAATAAAAAAAAAATTACCTATTGACAATTTTCAAGGATTTGAAAATATTGATTTTTTTTTTATGTGGTTTTTTGTTGAAATTTTTAAGCTTGTCAATTTCAATTTAATTGAATTTTCTTTTCTCTTTATGACCTTTTAATACTTTAGTAAGTTATTATAAAAAAAAAGGTTTTTCATGTGAAAATGTTTATGATTTTTAAATGTTTTTGGATTTCCTTTTTTTTTTTTGTGTGTTTGGATGAAAAGCTTAATGTAGAAAGTTTAACAATAATAATGTACGATTATATATGGTCAAATGATATTATGAAAAATGAACCCTTAAAAAATATTATACTCGTATAGTAAAATCTGTTTTTGATAAATTATTACACATAAATTATTTTCTATTAATATAGAGTAGTATCTAAAAATAATTGAAAAAATTAAATTTTTGGTTGATTGAATTTTGGTTGTTATTGATTGAGGAAAATTTTATTTTTACAATTTTACTTTTCATTTAATTTTATAGTTGAACTATTTTTTTATTATCAAATTGAAATTATTTATAAAATTTTCGAATTTTTATATAAAGAAAAGTAATATCCTTTTTAGTTTATAAAAAAAAAAAATAATTTGAAATATTGAACGGATGAAAAAATATTACTAATAATTTTGCAAAAACTCCAGAATTTATTAATAGAGTGTATAATCATTTCTAGTAATGTTTAATCTGTTGTTTTAGTATTTTTTTACATTCCATGTTTTTTTTAAATATTTTTTTTAAACCTTTTTGTGATTGAACTCGATTCGATATTCGCCGACTCAATTATCGCAGTTTGGTATATAATTGAACATTCCATTTATCTCATCGATAAATACGATAACATTTAAGCGAAATTATTCAGTAAAATTGAACTCAGAATATAATTCGTTTTCATCAATCACAAGAGTAAAATAGTAAAAAGTATGAAGCGAATATCGTGACGAATTCAATCAAAAAGGTCAATTAAACAAAATTTCCTGATTAAACAATTTTACTTGAATTCAACCTTTTATTTAATGAAAAAAAAGTAAAATATATATAAATAAATTGTATATATATAAATTATGTAAATTTTATGTAATATAAAAAATAAAAGATAATTAATATTTAATATTATCCTGACAACGTTTTCCGTTTCATTTTTTTGCAGATCCCCAATAATATTAGGATGACAACATTAAGTAAACAGGTAATTGTTTAAAATGAAACGTAGAAAATATTGTTGCAGGTAATATATAAATATTAATTTAAATTTATTTATATATACAATATATTTTTTTTGTTGTTGTTTTAGATTAAATTAACCAATTTTAATATAAAATTGATTTAATAAATTTTCTCTTAGACTGAAAAATATGTATATTTCAGAAAATTTCTAGACAATTTTCTGGGAATATTTAAAAAAAAAAATCTAATTAAATAAAACATTATTCAAAATTATGTAAATTTACTGATTAAATTTCACAAAATATTTAATTAAATATTAATTAAAGTACAGATTTCTTGAATACTAATAATTCAATTTGGAAAACGATTAAAAATATCAGGAAAAAAATTACTACAATTTTTTTAGAAAATATAATTATTATTTTAGTTACTGAAAAATGATTAGTTTTATATGAAACATGACTGATATAATATGAAAATTTTATGCATGATCTAAAATATATTAAATATATTTCAACAAACCCTTATAAACAAACATCATTAAAATATTTTGTTTATTGGAAATTAATTGGAAAAAAAATTTGCTATCATTTGCAAAAAAATTATATTTTCTTTTTATATACCAAATTGAATATTTAAATTACGGAAACATAATAATAAATACCAATGAACCCAAATTTGATATTGATTCAAATTAACAAGGTATTTTGTTGTTTGCTTATCAAAAAAAAAAGAATTAATTTGAAAATGAAACGATCTTCTAGAAATATTCATTCCATTAAAAATATTTATATTATTAATATTTAAATTAGTTTAATTCATTTTATTTAAACCAAAAGGTTTTTGATGAACGCGTAAATCAATTATTTAAACAATTTTTTTTATATATAAATAAATAAATTGATTAAATATTGCTAACAAAACAGAAAAATTGATATTGGTATATAATATTGAAATTTTATTTTTCTGTTTTACTAAAATAATAATAATAAATTTTTTCATAAGAATTTTTTCAATCCTACACAAAATTTAAATGTTCATAAATTCAAAATTTATTTTATCCATTTTATGGAGTATTTAAAATTCTAGTAAAAGTTATTTATTTGAAATTTTTTTAGTAAGTTAAAATTAGATTTCTATTTATAAATTTTACGAATAAATTAATAGAAAATCAATTAAATTTCTTTATATTATAAAATTAATAATATAAAAATCCTTTATATTACATATATCCTTTAAATTATAAATTAAAAAAATCAAATTATATATTCTTAATAAAATTTACATAAATGTTAAATATAAATTTAATTAGCCTTTGAGTCGGTGCGCGCACACAATTGTGTACATCACTTTGTATGGCGCATTCGTAATTTTGTATTGGTAATTTTGTTCTTTGGAGTACATATATGTGTATAAGAACTCATAGAGAACACTCCAAAGAACAAAGTTACCAATTTATATGTTGTCCAACTCCAACATGAACAAATTTCAATTCTACGCGCCCATACAAAGTGATGTACGCAATTGTGTGCCAAACTCAAAGGGCTAAAATATTATAATTATTTAAATTTATCAACATTAAGTGCAATTAATTAACTAAGAAAAATGTAAACCAAAATTAATGAAATTTTTATATATTTAATTTGGTATATGAATTAAAAAAGTTTAAAACATTTTCAAAACTTTTATAATCTACTTTGGTTAAGTATATTTTTTTTGTCAAAACTTAATTGAACACCTTCAGAGCAGAGAAATTTTTTTTTTTGTTGATCTAAAAAAAAACAACCATTTTTATATTTCTTCGAAGGTTAATTAAAAAAGTTTTTGATTATACAACAAAAAAAAATCATCTTGAATTTTACTTCACAATTTTTTTTTTTTGTCCGGGTTTGTGTAGTGTGTCAAAAGCAATAAAATATAATATTGCCGGGGAAAAATTAAATATATATAATTATTTATTATATAAATATTTATATATTATATAATAATATTTTCATTCAAATATCCTTGTTACTTATCATAGAGTAAACATTCACGAAATAAAAACCATCAATAAATTTTCTCTAAAATTTATTTTTGATTTTTCAGAAAAAAAAAAATTGAGAGAAATATCCAATCACGTTTTATATTTATGAAATTATTAAGGGACATTGGGATTTAAATGAAAATTTATTACATCAAATTTTGATGTTGAAATAATAAATAAATTTATATATATATATAAATATATATACATATAAAAAATTCTATTTTCATTTTTTACTATGAATTTTTCATATTTTTCGTATTATACTATTTTTTCTATTTTTACTAAAATATTCATGGAATTTTGTATTTTTTTTTTTTACAATTTGATTTTGAAATCAAAATGTAGTAAAAAAAATCTCTATAGGTAATTGAAGAGGTAGAGAAATTAAATTTTTTTTGATTGAAATATTTCAAGTGTAGAGACATTTTGAAATAGGCAATTTTTTTTTTATTTGCTCTGAAAATTTAATTTTTTTTAAGGTTGGATTTTTGTAAATATTTTTTCTATCGAAAAAAAGATTTGTTAGATTTAAATTTTAATGAAAAAATTTTACTTTTCTATATTTTCTAGCATGGCTATTTGCACAAAAGAACATCCGATAGTAACAAATGGCAACTAAGATGGTTTATTCTATATCAGGTAATTAGTTTTTCCATTTAAAATTATTGTAAATTAAATGTTAAGAGATTGAATCGCATAATGTAGTGAAAAAATATATTCTGGATTTTCATTCCTCTTTTTTTTTTGCAATCTAATCCAAATTTACACAAATAGGAAATTTACTATATAGTTAAAACTCCGTATGCAAAATGGAGCGTAGCGAAATTTCCTATATAAAAATGTCATCATGATGAAAAAGATTATTGAAAAATGTCGCTGATATTTCACTGGATTGGTTCTGTTGAAAAAATTAAAAAATTTTGAGTTGTAGAGAGATGGGGTCTAAAAATCTCTACATATTCACAATCTCCACAAATTCCATTCTAAAATAACTAAATTGTAAAATAAAACTATTTCTCGACGGAAAATAGAGTAGTTCCCGGTTTTTTTTAAATTCAATTTAATTTTCACAACTTCACTTCACTGATATTTTGGATATACCCTGTTAAAATGTCGCTATGCTCGAGCTGCCCAAGAGCTTTCGGTATAAAATTTACTAGTTAAGAAAATAATAATACCAAGTTTCAGAGGAAATTTATTACAACTTTTTCCATTGTCCTCTCTCAAAAGCAATCGGCTGTAAATCTAAATTTTATTTACTATCATACCAAATCTTTGTTATCCAGATTATGTAATGCATTTTATTCGAAAAATTGGAATAATTTATGATAATATGCAATAATTCCAGATAAATTATTAATTGGACATTACGAATACATATATGTTAAATTAATTAAATTTATTTCAGTTTCAATTTCATTAAAACATGTTCAATTGACACATTACATTAAATTGTATATACTTGAAATAATTTTACAAAATATAAATATTTTCATAAATTTAATTTGTATAACATAAATTTATAATTAGTTTATTTACATATACAAATTAAATTATACATATATTTCATATGGCCATTTTGTTTATTTATAATAATTATTAATAATAAGAAATTAAGGTGTTAAATATTGCATTCAACCAAATCATTTTTTCAAAATTATTAAATCATTTTTTAATTCTTTTTGAATTCTTGCAAATAAAAATAATAATATTAACAATTATTTATGAAAATTTAAATTTTCAATTCAAATATCAAATTCAAAGAAAATCAAATATCAAATTTCCCATTTTGAATAATACAAACAACAAAATTTTTTTCTTTATGTATGTTTGACTTGAAAAAATATGAAACTTTTATTAAATCTAATTAAACTTTTTAAAATTATATTTAAAAATGGAAAATAAGAAAAATACTAAGAAAAATTTATATACATTAAAAAATTGTTCATCAGAAAATTTTAATATATTTTCATTTTGAAAAAAAAAATTAAAATAACAAAAAACTTCTTAAATTTAATCCGAAAAAATGAAATAAGGATATTTGTTCTTTATAAAATATTCTCTTTTTCTCGTTTGAAAAAAAAAATTGTATATCTACAAAATATTAAGATATAAAAAGAAAATGTTCAAAAAAAATTAATAATATTATGAAAATTTTATATTTCAAATATAAATAAATAAACAAACATTCAACAATTTAAAAAAAAAAAATATTTGTTTGTATAATATTTTTATTTAAATATTCTACAAAATATTCATAAATATAATTCAAAGTGGTATAATAGCTTTGTTAAATGAATATAGAATTTGGGTATATGTATATTGTACAGCGCGGAGTGGAGAAAGTTACGAAAATTTCAAAAGAGTTAGAAATTGTTTGAAAATTCTTATGTACATAAATTAAAATTCCTATAGAAAAATAATTTTAATTTTACTTATCCCAGAGAAATAAATTTAATACAAGTTTTGGATATTGCTAAAAGTTTGACTATAGAAAATTGTACTGTAAAACGATTTAGAAATTGGAATACTCTAAGGCAGAACAGGACAATAGACAAAGAGTTATTTTCTATATATATATTTTCGGTATAGTAACAATGTTTTAATTATTCATTTGTTCTGCTAGAAATCATTTTATAGCTTAGATATAGTAAATTAAAAATGGGGAAAATTCATTTGATTAAGTTAAATTTTTCTATAAAGATCTATTGGTATAGGAAGATAATTTACAACAGTAACGATCTGGGGAGGAATCAATATTTTATATAGAAATTTTATTTAAGAGTTTAAAGCTTTCTTAAACACAAAAAAAAGCTATATTCTGAAACAATATCTCATTTGATTTGTAATTTCAGTATATAGGTTATCGCCAAAGGATTAATTAATCTAAAATTCTACACTGCTTAAAACCAAAATTTACTTCATTATAATATTCTATTATATTTTCAACAATAATACTAAAAAAATTTCCCAAAAAAATGTACTCCAAATTTTGCACCAGAAATATTAAAATTTTTTTTTGTTTTTGATGGTTTATTATTATAAATTGTAATAAAAATCAATATTTTCCATTTAATTTTGTTGATTATATTTATTTCCTTTTTGTTGTGGTGGATTTCAAAAATATTTACCTTATTTATTTAACATTTAATTTAATTTAGTAAATAAAAGTAATCGATAGCACTCAAAAATAATTGAAATTGATAATTTTTTAAAAAGAAATGACAATAATTTTTATAATAATATTTTTTTGTTATTATATTACCAAATAATTACAAATAATTAAGTATTAAATAAAATGATTTTTTTTATTTATTTTTATTACAGAATTTATTATTTTATTATGAAAATGAAGCATCCCAACGACCATCTGGTATAATATTTTTAGAAGGTTGTTATTGTGATAGATTTCTTTCAGCCCCCTCGTGTATTAACTCCCTAAGTGCGTCGTCAGGTCAAGGTTCTAAAGTATCTAAGGAGGATAAACTTCAGGTAAATATGAAGAAAAAAAAAATATTATATGTATATATTATTTAAAATTCAAAATATGTTTTTCAAAATTTTTTTTTAATTATTTGTCAAAGAAAATAATCAAAAAAATTATATTAAAAATTATGAGGTTTCTATTTCATGTAGAAATGTTTTAATTAAATTATGGAAATTTCGTAATTTAATCAATAAAGTTATTCCTAACTATATAATTCAAAATTTGATTGCCTCGCCTCGACTGCGTTTGAAAAAACTTCAAAGTAGTCAACAATTTTGACAGTTGTTGTGAAATAAATAAATTTGTTCTGAAATAAATTGTATTCTAAAAAATGGATTCTATAGAAAAATCAATTAAATTAATTGATTAATTACCAGAAAACTCAATTAAAAATTAATTAATTGCTTCGAATATGATATTACTTATAACTTTTGGTATATATTTTGATCCATTATGACCAAAAGGGTTAAATGTGAAAGCAATAATTTCCACATTGTATTTGTTTTCTAAGAATATTCAACAGTTTTCTAGTAATTTTATTAAACCATTATAGAGATTACTATCAATGTGCATAACATTTTGATCACCATGGACATTTCATTAAAAACTTTTTATATATAAACAAATTAATTTGACTTGTTCTAAGAGAATTTGTTTTACTTTTTAATCTCTATAATAAAAAATCAATTAAAAAGTTTTAAAAAGCATAAAACAAGTAATAAAACCAAAAAAGATTAATTCCAAGATTTTAAAATTACCAAAGATTGGTCATATTATTTCACATGATTTGGTGCACGTTTTTTTTTTTTTGTGTAAAACTTTAGAAAGAATTTGTTCCATTTTCTCAAAGTACTCGAAGCCTCAGTAATGATAAACATTAAATTTTACCTTGAGATCAAAGCTTTAATTTTACTTCAAATTTATGTTATATAAATATTTATCATTCTCCCACCCCCACAAATAGCATTGTTTTTGTATTTCATTCCGTCGGGAAAATCAAAGACAATATGAATTAAGAGCAAATACAGAATCTGAATGTTCAGCATGGATATCATCGATACGGGAGGCCAGGTAAATAAAAAATTATTTATTAATTCAATAATTTTTGTTCATTTTAATTTCCATTATTTCCAGCTTCAATAAACTTTTATTACAAAAAGAAGAATTAGAACAAAAACATGTACATTTGTTACAAGTTGTTGAAAGTGAAAAAACTGCTAAATGGCAATATACACAACATTGTGAAGAATTGGCATCAGAAATAAAAAAATTAAGAGCAGAGGTAAAAAAAAAAATTAAATTAAACTAAATTCAATATTGAATTTCATTCATGAAATTTTAAATTTTAATCATTTATTTTTTCCATTACGAAATAGATTTGTGCTTTACGTAAAGAATGCAAAACATCTGTATCAAGTACACCAGCAAGACGTGAAAGTTTTGCAATTGTATGTGAACCACCACCATGTGATGAAAATACAAATTTACAAGGACTTTGCTCTCAAGTTCAGGATTCAGTTGAACTTAGGAAAATAAAAAAGGTAAAAACATTTTTTTTTTTATATATCCTTTTTTTTTTTATATACATACATAAATATTTATCTGGGGTACGGAATCTGTGCGTGTATATGTGAAAAAAAGGCCAAAATAAAATACATATACATACATTAAATATATATAAATTAGACCAGTGATGGTTAAAACGTCTGTATTTAATCTTTTGGGGTTTTTATGTGTTTTCTTTTTTATTGGAAAGATTAACAAAAAAAAGGAAAATTATTTCTTTTTTATTAAATTTTTTGCAAATTGTTGAAAAATAAAATTTCAATTTATTTTCTCTCCAAGTTTTTTTATAACAAGGATTCATTTTATATAGAGCGCTACAGGAAACGAAAATATGGTAGTTCTAAAATCGGGGAAATTTTTTTATATAATAAAGCATAAAAGATAAAAAACGATTTATATATAAATATTTTTAAATTATGTATTTGAGTTTATATTTAATGTTGCTAAATTTACATGTCATAATTTATAAATGGTAATAAGGTATACTAAGTTTTAAAAAGGATATAATCAAATATTAAAGAAGGTTACAATTTGAAAACCTTGTCCGTTTTTTATTAATAAGTGGAATATAATTCTGATTTTTTGATAATGTTTTATGAATATTTATTTCCGTCTTATAAAATGTGACGATTTAAATTAATTTTGTAATAATGTGTACAGACGATCACTAATATAATTTTCGTTGCCCAATATAATGTATATAGAGTAAATTTACTAAGTAAATCTAATTTGTAATAGAATTTTTGGTTAGGTAAGATAGGCAAAAGCTTAAATCGAGCTGTCGTATACTTTTTACAGATGATATATAAAAAAATTGCATTGGCAATACTATTATGAAGTCAATAAATTTATATTTCAGTTATTATTTCTCTAGTTATCTCTCTGGGGGCCATCTTAATAATGAATTTTCCATAGATTCCAAAATGGAAAATTTACTAAATAATTATTATTTGTAATGATTAAATTTAACACGCAATTTACTTCTACTTAAAATAATAATCCTTAATCTTCTAATTAATATTTTTATAATTTAATCCAAATATTTTTACCTATAATAAAGTATGATGGAAAGATAAAGCTATTAGCAAAATATGGTGAATTAAATATTATAGTATATATTGAAAAATAATTACTACTGTAGTACAAATTCCAAAATTTCATATTTTCTAAATGAAATATTACGTCAAAAAAATATTATTTACATTTTATACCAAAAATAAAGTTGATTAAATAGTTGAAAAAGTTTCAAAATCATAGATTAAAATGGTCATGATTTTTATAAATCGTTTAGAAATTTAAGCTGTTTCATTTTGCAGTAAATTTTGTCTATAAATATAATTGATTATTAATCGATATTCCATGATGGATGACTATTAGTAGAAGTCAATTTGCAAATTAGAAATCTGGTTTTTCTTTTTTTTGAAATCTCAATCTTCCATTTTATATGCTTGCAAAAATAAAACCAAGAATGAATTTATTTTTAAATTTAACAAGAAATTTAAATTATCATATATATATAAATAATTTATAAGATTAATATAATAAATATTTAAATTATATTTATTTAATTTTATTGAAGTCATATAAAATATAATTTTAATGTACATAATCATAAATTTTAATTTCGAGCAATAAAAAAAAGACTTATGTATATTTATTTAATTTTTAACTAACCTTAAAAAGCTTATTTCATTTATAGTTGCGAAAAAGTTGAAAAAAAATCTGATATAGAATGATTTTTATCTAGTATTTACATTAGCATTTGACGTAAAACTTTAGCATTTGATGTTTGATGTAAGTTGTATAATAAAGTTCAGTTTATCTGCCATCATCACTTTGTAGATCACGGTAGACGGTCAGTGTTGTGCCTCTGCCTGAAGAATTTAATTGCCACTACAAAGAAAATAATTTTTTTTCTTCTTTGAAGCCATTAAAAAAAAAAGAAGAAAAGTTTATCTTTGTTTATTTAAATACTTAGAATAACATATAAAAAAGCATTATGGGTGGAGGTTTAGGAGATCCAGTTAATTTCCTAAAGGATTTTGTCGCTGTTGGTATTTCAGCTGCTATTTCCAAAACAGCTGTTGCCCCAATTGAACGTGTTAAATTATTATTACAAGTTCAACATATTTCTAAACAAATTGCTAAAGAACAACAATATAAGGGTATGGTTGATTGCTTCGTACGAATTCCTAAAGAACAAGGTGTTGCTGCTTATTGGCGTGGTAATTTGGCTAATGTTATCCGTTATTTCCCAACCCAAGCTTTAAATTTTGCATTCAAGGATAAATATAAACAAGTTTTCTTGGGCGGTGTAGACAAAAATACTCAATTTATGCGATATTTCCTTGGTAACTTGGCATCTGGTGGTGCTGCTGGTGCAACATCATTATGTTTCGTATATCCTCTAGATTTCGCCCGTACACGGTTAGCTGCTGATATTGGCAAAAGTGGAGCAGAACGTGAATTCTCAGGTTTAGGCAATTGTTTGACTAAAATGATCAAAACTGATGGCATTGGTGGTTTATATCGTGGTTTTGGTGTATCAGTACAAGGTATTATTATTTATCGTGCAGCATATTTCGGTTTCTACGATACAGCTCGCGGTATGCTTTCTGATCCCAAAAACACACCTCTTTATATCAGTTGGGCTATTGCTCAAGCTGTTACAACTGTTGCTGGTATTGTATCATATCCATTTGATACAGTTCGTCGTCGAATGATGATGCAATCTGGTCGCAAAGCGACAGAAATCGTTTATAAGAGCACAATTCATTGCTGGTCCACAATTGCTAAACAAGAAGGTACATCAGCTTTCTTCAAAGGTGGATTCTCAAATGTATTACGTGATACTGGTGGCGCTTTTGTGCTTGTTCTTTATGATGAAATCAAGAAATTCTTGTAAATTATTATAAATTGAAAAGTAAAACAATTGCTAAAATAATTTTAATATTAAACTAAAAGTGTTGTCAATTCGTTTTAGGATTGTATAATTAGAAATATAACAAGATTTAAAGTTAAAAGTCCAAATTATGTCAGAGAGAAAGTCAATATAGCATCAAAAAAAATTAGAACTTTTATATTTGTGTCGTCAACATTTATATTTTTTTTAGCTATTTATACACAAAACATTTTATTCACATGAATTAAATATGTCCCCAAAAGAAGAAAAATGTAATTTAAAGATTAAGAAAAATAATAAAAGCTTCTTTCTTTTTTATCTAAAATGTATTTAAGTTTTTTGCTTATAGACATGTGATAAGAATTATCTTCACTAGAGATAATTATGTCCGTATATAATTAGTATACCAACTGTTGTAGTTCCTAAAGATTGTTATTGATATTATGTAAAAATTATCATTTAAAATATAAATAAAATATTTGGGCAATCATTAAGTTTAAATTTTGGGATGCCAGAGATCTAAATAACGAAAATACTTACTACTATATGAATCAATCAAAAGCCAAAATATTAAATATTATGTTCTTCAATTTAAAAGCAAATTAAAAACTCATTTATATGCTTCATTTAATAAAATATTTTGTATTTCTTCACTGTATAATTATTATATAAATAATTGAACATTGAACACTGAAAAAGGCTCAGAAGGACAATATATTTATACTGTTGTGGACACTGTACTAGATGTGGACTCTGTAGTAGATGTGGACGCTGTAGTAGATGTGGACGCTGTACTAGTTGTGGACGGTGTAGTAGTTGTGGACGGTGTAGTAGTTGATTCTTCCGGTCTTTCTACACATGTGCATTCACGTGTTCCCCTATTACAATAACCACCAATAAATCCAGCAGGTTGCCTTAAACAGCTTCTAACACAAGCTCTATTTGCAAATCGTGAATCTGGTGTTTGTCTACAGTTGCTAACTAATTAACCAACGTGAAATTTATGAAAAATTTTAATTAATATAAAATAATAAACACACATAATTTTTAATTCCAAAAATACTTACACCAAGACAAGAAAAATTTTGGTTTACGACCCCCCCTGATCTCAGACGTGTCTTCTGAATCTAGAGAATCCTCAGAATCAGAAGATTCATTTTCAATTTGTCTGAATAATGGAGGTGGTAAATGATTTCCATTAGTTCTGCGTTCAATAAGAGATTTCCCTATATTGAAAAATATTGAAATTATATTTTTCAGCTATATTTGGCTAAGTATAGTTGATTTTAAAAGTAGCATAAGTCACTTTTAATAGCGACTCATATGTATATACATTTCACTTACAATCACCTTGATGATTCCTTATAATTTCATTTAAATCAAAATTTACTGGTCCTGATCCATGATTATTATTATTTTCACCATCATTATTGAAATCATGTCGCGCCAATGCTACTCCAATTATAGCCAATCCAAGTAATACAGTAATTAAATATTGCATTATTAATTATTTTTTAAATTTCTATTCTTGTTTGTTAGAATCGTTCGTACTAAAATTCTTTAGATAACTCATTAAAAATATTTTATGTCTGAAATTTTATAGGTAAATTTTTGCAAAGATTGTTTTTTTTTTTGTTTCGTCATTGTTATAAGATAAAAGATATAATAATGATAAGATTGTATTTTTAATGATTTCGCCAAGGATTAAAAAAATATTAATTCACTGAATAATAAAATTTTAATATAGTACAATATTTTTTAGTCAATTATAAAAATGCGTGTAAATATTTGAGTGATTCATTTTTTTATTGTTCTATATTAAATCAAATAAACAAAATATAAGAAAATATTTACTTAAAAAAAAAAAAATGAACAAAAATTGTCTAGAATATCACGTTGATAAGTGAGAATAAATTTCTCAGAACTTAAAGCTTTCATTATAAATTTATAATAGAAATGATCTTACAAAATTTAATCTTATTTTTTAAGCAGCATATGAAAATTATTAAGAATAGAAATTAATTTTTGGTAATTCACTGGAAATTTTTATCAAGAAATTATTTTTTAAATAAATTTATATGTATGTAGGTAAAATTATGTTTTCTTTATGATGTTTTTTAAAAAAAAAAATAGATTTATGTACCTAGTCTGATTTTTAAGCGGTGATTTCCATTTATTTTGTTTATGTCTGATTCATATTCAATTGAATTCATTTTCATATGGTTTAGGTGTTATCTATAGCTGAATTAGTCAGAATTTGGTCTTAATCTCAATTGAATAGTCTCAATCGCTAATTCCTAGTAATTTCAAATAAAAATTTATGTAGTTCTAGTATTCAATTCATATTTTAAATAATTAATCACAATTTAAAATTGAAAATTATTTAGAATTATAAAATTTTAATAAATTCTATATACCATAATTTGAAAAATGAAAACATAATTTCACATTTAATTTCTCGTTATTTCATAATTAAATTTTCAAATTTCAAAAAAAGTAACGAACGAATTTCATAATGGCCGCCTAACAAAAATCATGATGGCTGCTCGACTTTAGGATTAGAGAAAAACCGCAAATTCCATGATGGCCGACTATATTACAAAAAGAAAAAACCAAGTAAGCACCACCCAATTTTTTTAATTAATTGTCAATGTAATGTAATATATGCAATGCAATATTCAATTCTTTTATTCACTTATTTACTTTAATTACTTTAACTTGAGAGGGACTCATATTTATGTGGTAACGGGGTGCGTAAAAGTATTATTGCGATTTAAATATTGTACTCTAAAAAATTTATTCCTTCAGAGGATCTTAACAAAAAAAAAAAGATTACCTAAAATTGAAAACAATTTATTATAATTTTTTTGTTTTGTTTTGTTTTTTTTACATTTTTACATTTTTTTTATTTCATTTCAGGTGCAAAGTTTTTTTCGTGGTTGGTTGTGTCGCAGACGATGGAAACAAATTGTCGAAGAATACATTAAATCACCCCATGCCGAAAGTATGAGAAAAAGAAATCATTTGGTATTTAGTATGGTAGAAGCTGAAGAGGAATACATGGAACAACTTGAAGTAAATTATATATATAAAAAAAAATATAATAAATTTTTATTAGAAAATATTAAACAGAGACTGCGAATAAAAAATTAATGTTTTATGTGTTGTTTTTTTTTTGTCTTCTATACTTTTTCTGTTAAATATCTTTCTCTTGTCTCCAATTTATCAATTTTTTTTCTTCTTCTGTTTTTTTTAAGACAAATTAACTGATGTTTACTTTTTTAGCTTGTTTTGTTAAAATTGAAAAAAAAATTGAATTTTCTAGACAATTAATTTTAAAACTTTTAAATGTTTTTAATATTTTAATTTTTTTGTTTTCAATTTTTGTAAAAGTTAATTTTAATATTAATAACTCATATATTTTTCAACATTAGTTAATTAATTAAATAAATATATTATTTGAGTTTTTATAAATTTCATAAATTTTGTTACTCTCTCATTTTTTGTATAGATATTAGTATCATGCTTTTTACGACCATTCCGAATGGCAGCTAGTTCAAAACGACCACCATGTACACATGAAGATGTTAATTCAATATTTTTAAATTCTGAAACAGTTTTATTTTTACATCAGATCTTTTTAAAAGGATTAACATCACGTTTAGAATCATGGCCAACATTAGTTTTAGGTAAATAATTTAATATAAATTTTATGGAAATAATTACAAATATAGAATTTAAGTATGTAAATTAACTTAAAAAATTATTTTAATAAATTTTTCGAGTTTCTACAAACAAATTAAATATAAATAAAATTGATTTCCATATTCGAAGGAAAATTTATAGACAGATTTAAAATTATATTTTTTCTTATTATTTGGCTTAATTGCTTTTGGATGTGATTGAGATTTATTTTCTCACTACTGAAGAAAATCTTAATAAGGATTTCGAAATTATTCCTTTTTGTAGTTGAGAAACAAATAAATTGTAACAAGCAAATGAAAATCAGTAGTGAGTTAATTTTTATACTGAAATAAATTTGACCACATCGATGCCATATAGAATTACTTACAAAGCTGAAGGATTTTTCATAATTCTAAAATGTTAATTTCCTATATTTTCAATTATCATTAAATGAAAATTTCCTAAATTTTCATTATTTATTATTTATCATCTTAAAAATGTATTCTCATTTATAGTAAATTTTGTCTACAGAAAACTAAAAAATAATCTAAACTAAATTATAAAATTGATTTTCCAACTATTTTCAAATCCAGAAAAAATATATTTTGCATATTTCGTAAATAACAAAAAAATTATATTATTTTTCAATAAATGTAATTAAATTTTTCAATTAAATAATGAAATTCGCCTTAAAATATAAAATTTTGATTATTTTTTATCTATAATTTATTATTTCTAACATTTTACATCAATATCAAAATAATATACTATTAAATTTATTGATGATTATATTTTTTTTTGTTGATGTATACATAAATGATTCTTATATACTACACGAAAATCATTTAATTTATGCCTCTTATGTGGAGATAATTTTTTCATCCTATATCAGAACTTGAAGTGATGTGAAAAAAAAAATACATAATCTCTTTATGGGTTATAATCATTTTGAAACATAATTTATTTACAAGTTTTCTCTACTATACGGTATATTATACCCAATTACTTAAATAAATCTTAAAAATTTAAGTAGGTAATATAAAAAATTTTATTTTTTCGTAAAATTTCGAGTTGACATTAAAAGAAACATTAAGAAAATTTATTTATATCATAAAAAAATATGCAATTCAATTATTTGCTCGTTATACCTAATATATTATAGCTTTTTTTATCATATTTAAGAGTGCAATAAGATTGTTTTATATATTTTATAGCAGTAAATTGTATACATAAGAAAGTATAATCCTTTTTAAAAGGATAATAATAAACTTTCACTATATTGTACATTATATCAACAAATCATAAAATTTATATAGTAGAAACTATAAAATTGTCTTGAACTTTTTTTTACTATTTATTTGTTAAAAGCTTTTTGATGATAATGATGACAAATTTTATCTTTTAAATAATTTCCTTTTGAAACTATATTTTTGATATTTGTTTTATATAAGAATTGTCAATGATGCATTTTAAAATTTCGTCAATTTGGAAATTGAATTTATAAAAAAAAATAATTAAAATTGAATTCAAAATAATTTATATTCATTCATAAATTAACTAATGATCTTAGGTAGAACTGAATTGGCTTAGTTTGTAGTTTGAATAACTTTAATTAAATATTTCACATTAATAAGTCCCACTCTTTAAGCAGAATGTCTGAGATAAAATCTATAGGACCACGTATATGGAATCTCTGATGCGGACTGGGATAAATCTAAGCACACAAAAGTGAAAAATACTCACAGAAATTTTTTTTCTGTGATTTCATAAGAAATTTGAAATTTTCATTATGTAATTGTAATTTCACAAAAAAAATTTATGTATGTATAATAATCTTATTTCTTAATGTCAATTTTATTGATTTATTACCATAAAAATAATTTATCAATATTAAATTGTTATTTAACATAAGTTTTTATTTTTTTTTTCCAAAGCAAAACAAAAATTATTGACTAAATGTGCGGAAATAAAAAAAAATATAATGTTTTTTTTTGTTTACCTTATTATAATACAATTTTCCGACAATTGTATTGGAAATTCGAAAATCAAATTAAAATGCTTTCATTTCCCAGGGCAAAAAAAGAAAAGTGGTTTTTTTTTTGTTTAAATAAAAAATATGACAATAATTTATTTTGTTATTAATTTTTCTGTTTCAATCAATCATTCAATTATATTTATATACCAAAATAAGAGTATTATATACATATATACCAACCAGGAATTATTAATGATATGTTATTGAGTCTTTGCCTTGTTTTGCTTTAAGTAAAAGTTTTATTAAAAAATAATATTACAAAAAATTTTTTCGATTATTAAATTGATTTTTTAAAAGTTTCTCTAATAAAGTTGAAAAATTATAAAATTAATGATAATCCAGAAGAGATTCAATTAATGCCCAACTGTATAGAGTTGAAAGTTTATTACAAATTTCATTTTGAATTCGGAAATTTTCCCAAACTATAAAATTATCTTCAAATTGTATTTGTTCAGAAGATAAAAAAAAAATCAATTTTACTTTTAATAAATTCATTTTCTGATTCATTTTAATATTGAAGACGAATTTTTTTTTTTTTCTGTATATGTATGAAACGTGAAATAAATTTTCATATAACATTAACATAAATTTATTTTACATAAATTCAAACTACTACTCATCAATTTTTCTTATAATAAAATCATATATTTTGTATTTTAAGGTGATCTATTTGATATGCTTCTACCAATGTTAAGTATATATCAAGAATATGTTAGAAATCATCATTATAGCTTACAAGTATTAACAGAATGTAAAAGTAATCCAAATTTTGCAACAGTATTAAAACGTTTAGAAGCAAAACCAACGTGCCAAGGAAGAAGTTTAGAAACATTTTTAACATATCCAATGCATCAGGTATGTAAAACACGTTCATAATTTGAAATTTTGAAGTTTATGTATATATAAAATTAATGTTTTAGTACAATGTAAAGGGTAGAAAATTACCTAAAAATATTTATGTGTTGATCACGTTTCTTTCTTTTTGTTTTGAAAGGCAACACTTAATATAATATTTTTTTGTTATGATTTTAAAGAAAAGAAAATATTTATATAGTAAAATTTTTTTTTGTTAAAACACGAATTTATTAAGATGTTTATATCATTATTTATTTTGTAATATACAAAAAAACAATGAAGCAAATGTGTGTTACCACCAATTTTCTAAAAAGCTTTTAATTCCTAACGAAAGTGAGAAAAAAACATCGCGAATTTTTGGGTAATTTTAAAAATTCATGGTAATACAAATATTAAATTTGATAGAAATTGAAAACAGAAATTTCTTCTTTTTAACTTGGCAAAATTTATTTTCTTTTTTTTAAAATTTATTTCGTTTATTGAACTCTTTCGTCTATGCATGCTAAATTTTATTTTAAATTTATAAAGGAGAAATTCTTCTAGTCTCTATACAAAATATAAATTAAATTAAATTTTTATATTACATTAAATTTTATATAATACAGATACCAAGATATATTATAACATTACATGAATTACTTGCCCATACTCCGCATGATCATGTTGAAAGAAAAAGTTTACAAAATGCTAGACAACAATTAGAAGATTTATCACGTCAAATGCATGATGAAGTTTCTGAAACAGAAAATTTACGTAAAAATTTATCAGTTGAACGTATGATTGTTGAAGGATGTGATATATTATTAGATGTAAATCAAGTATTTGTTCGTCAAGGTAAAAAATATAATAGAGAAAAATATATAATATAGAATGAAGATAAAAGCTTTTTTTTTTAAACAAAAAAGCTTTTTCGAATGAAACCCTACTAAAATTTTAATTAATTTTTTTTTTTCTTATATCAATGATATTTTTAAAGGAAGTTTGGTACAAGTACCACCTGGAAAAGGACGAATTCGAAGTCGATTGGCATCATTTAAAAGTGAACGTGAAACTGTACGTCAGTGCTTTTTATTTTCGAATCATTTAATTATAGGAACAAGGTAAAAAAAAAAAAATTAAACTTTTGAAAGCTTTTTATGGTAAAAAAATACTTGATTTTTGGTTAAAAATTTTAGAACTTCCGGTGGTCGATTACATTTACTACCAGATGTCGGTAAAATACCATTAGCTGATGCAACATTAATAGAGGATCCAAGTGATTCAGAAAAAGAAGATGATGGTAAATAAATATATAATAAAATTAATTTATTTTTTTATAATTGTAATCTTATATAAAATTTGTGTCACTCAATCTCTTCAACAATTCCAATTTTTCTCCCTTTTTTTATCAAGGAGATGGCAGTAGTTGTTTAAGTGCTAATGATTCTGTAAATAATAATCCAAATCATCGTGATTTTAAAATATTAATTGATACAAAAAGTGGTGCACGTCATTGTGTTCATTTAATAGCTGCAACAGTACAAGATAAAGAAGCCTGGATATCAGATATATCACAATGTTTAGATAATATACATTTACATTCAATGTTTTCACCTGGATTAATTGGATCATCTGGAGGTGAAGGGTACAAATATATAATAATTATTTACATGAATATTAAACAAAATATATTTATATTTTTATTTACTTTGAATTTTCAAACAACAAAACAACAACAATAAATAATAAAAATAAAATATAGGTTCGATAGTACATCATCATGCTCTGAGAGCCGATCCACGATTATTTAAAGATGATGTTGATATACGTTTTTCTAGAACTTTAAATTCATGTAAACTTCCGCAAGTACGCTATGCTACACCAGAAAGACTTCTTCAACGTTTAACCGATTTACGTTTTTTATCTATCGATTTTTTAAATACATTTTTATTAACATATCGTGTATTTACGGATGGTGAAACAGTATTAAATGCATTAAAAAAAGTCTTTTATGATCCACCAGTTGATCAACAATGTGATTGTGATCAACAGGGTGATTTTTTAGATATACCTGGTTCATTTGATGGTGGTTATTCATTACGTAGAACATCTGGTGCTAGTTCTGTTTCAGGTATATTATTTTTGATATAATTTCAAAATGTATTTGTAATTAGAATTTGTTTATCATTATAATTTTTTTGAATATATTATAGGCTATTGTTCAGAAGGAGCAGATCGTGATCGGTCATGTAGTACAGATTCATCATTTATGCGTATTCGTTATCGTAAATTAGTACATCAACAAATGGGTCATCATAATAGTTTTAGTAGTCATCATCATCATCATGATAATGATCATTTAACATGGATACCAGAACAAACTGCTAGTTCAATTATTGTACAAGATCATAGTAATAATCAATTAGATAATAAAAATTTAATAACATCACCAAAAAATAATGATAAATTTATAATAACAGCAACAACAACAACAACAAATTTATCAAATAATAATAAAGATACAAATACAAAAAATAATGTTGATGGTTTATTAAGTGTACCAGCAACAACAATTGCTGCATCAGGTAGTTCTGATACACTGACAGGTAAATAAATTGATAACAATTTCCTTTAAATTTATATGTCAAATTGGTCTTTTACGAAATTAAAATTGAATTTTTCCAAACCAATATAATAATTCGAATTGAAACAAGACTATTTTCAATTGTAAAAAGACGAATTCGTTCTAAATTTTTTTTTCTGTTCAACTTAAATTAATTTTTTTAATGTATTTCCTCAATTTTTTTTGCATTTTCCCCCACCAGAGAATACATTAAGTGGTCCATCATCACCATCAAATTTAAGTTCACATACATTAGTTGGTTCAACTGGTTCCGGTGGTTCTGGTGGTTCTGGTGGTAATGATAAAATAGATGATACATCTATATCACCGTCATTTGATCAACAACAACATTTTAAATATACACAAACAACAGCACCAACAAGTCCATTACCTGAACGTATTAATATACCAATTGTTAGGCAATATCATCAGCAACAACGTAAAATGTCTGAAAAAGAAAATATTGTACCAATAAAAATAACAACAGCAACAGCAACATCAGCAGCAACAACAACAACTGGTTTTGCATTAGTTAATCCAATAACATCAAATATATCATCAACATCAACATCAACTACAACAGATAGAAATACATTATTTAATGTGCCAATTCCGCCAAATCAGCAAAAACATTCACAGCAACAGCAAAAACCAAAACAGCAACAACAACAACAACAACAGCAACCACATCGACAATCATTACCAACCGTAACAACAACACTTTGCTGTGAAAATCAAGGAAATGTAGGAAAAATATTATCACCATTATCACCCGGTAGTAGTAGTAGTAATAGTGGTGGTGGTGGTGGTGGTAATAATAATAATAATAATAATCCTGGTGGTGGAGGAGGTTGTATACAAATTTTTATATACAATTGATAAAGATAATCATTTAATATTTTGTTAGTAATACAGGAGGTGGTCGTAATAATAATAATAGTAATAATGGTAACAGAAATATATCATTGTCATCAACATCAATATTAACAACAAATAATCAAAATGATAATATAACAAGTCCATCATCGTTATTATTATTAAATAATAAATCACCACCATTAACACATCAACAACAACAACAGCAAGGAAATAATAATAATAATACTAGTAGTGGTTTAACAACATCAATATCACCACCAAAAATGAATTTACTTATAGATAGACGTCCAAGTGCTGGTGCTAATGTAATACCACATGCAGCGTTATGTCAGCATCGACATAGTTTGCAAATTAATGGAGATGGTGGTGTTTGTAGGGTAAGTAGAATTATTATTCTTGTTGTTAGTATAGAAAATTGTAAATCTACACTATAATAAATGCTTATACAGACATAAAATGATTTTCTGTTATTTTTTTTTTTGGGGAAAATTCTAAATCAAATTTTCCATTTTTCTCTTTTTAGTGTAAAAATATAAAAAAAAATATTTCTATTTCTATTCAATGAATATAGGGTAGTAAAAAAATGTTTCTCTATTTATATATAGATAGACATAACTATATGTATATATGTAAAATTATGATTTACTGTTATGGAAAATTTATTAAGATTTATGATTATAAAGAATAGAAAATTTATTTATTAAAAAAAAAAAAAATAGAAGAAAAATTTGTTGAAAAGAAAAATTATTATGAAATTTTAAGCGATATTGTGTTGAATTTCCAATTAATTATTAAATCCAATTATATATACAATTTTTATTATTCCACTTTTAATTAATTTAAAAAAACATTGGCGGAAAACAATATGCAATTTTCCTTCCATTTTTTTTATATAGTAATTTTCTCTTTTTCTCTTTTTTTTTTTAATTGAAAATGAGGGTTTTTTTTTGTCCAGAAATTAATGTTTTTTTTTTTTATAAAATTTAATTTAATTTAAAATCTAAAAGAAAATAAATTTATGGTAATATTTTTTCTTGTTTGATTTGTGAAATGTGAAATAGAAAATGTAAACGATTATATTTTATGGTTAAATGAACTGATAAATGTCCTTAATAGCTCTTCTATTTTCATTTCCATTTTCATTAATTCAATTTAATTTAATTAATAATATTTTTATATATGTATGTAAATGTATATCTAATTTCAGCAGAATGTCCAAGGTATTGATCGAAATAGTAGTCCTCGTGTTTCGCATAGAAATATTAAAACACCGGAAAAACAAAAGAAAAATTCATTTTGTTCACCACAACGAGAACCACCAAGGTATCTAAAAAAAAAAAAAATAAATAAATTTTAATTATTTATTTAAAGCAATTATTTTGATATAAATACTTAATTTAATTTTTTGTTATAGTAAAAAAAAATTTTTTCTAGTTTTGTTTTTTTTTTTTTTGTATCATTTTGAAATTTTGAAATTGTAGCGTAGCTAAAAAAAAAAATTAAACACTTTAAGAGTATAAAAACATTATAAAGTGCAATAAAAAATTTTTTCCATATTCTGGCGTATAACCACAAAATTTTAGCACTCATTTTCATTTGTATAACAAAAAAAAAACAACAATAATAAAAAAATTGCACCATTTAATTTTCCTATATATTTGGTTTATATTTTATTTTTTGCACAATTAACTTGAAAAGAGAAAACAACAAAAATTTATGATATTATATTTTAATAAAAAAAAAAAAAAAAACGAACGCCGGAATGTATGCAATAATATAGAAAAAACGCCAGAATATATGCAAAAAAAAATATTCTATTTTCAATTTGCTTGCGAAAAAAAAAATCATCATTTTTCAATTATTCTTTTTTTTAATAATATTTATTTTTTTTTATTCCTTATTTGCTTTTATTGAAGTTGAATTTTACGTTTTATTTTGGTTTTTTTTTGTTGGTCGGAAAATGTATATAGCTAAACCCACACTAGTCAGCCCCCGTGTATCTGCAATTATTATACTTTATAGAAGCAACGAAAAAAAAAAATTTTCAATTCATTTGAAATACATTAAATTGAATTCATCCCCGTGCGCGATAATAAAATAAAAATGAAAATTCGCTGTAAGCGCAAATTTACCAAAATGATTTCGTTTTTTTCGTACTATATTTTATTATTAATTATATTTTGAATGGTATAGAAAAAAAATGGGTTTTTTTCTTCTTTTACTTGTGTTTAAATTTAAATTTTTAAAAATGAAAATCTAAAATAAAAACAATTTAATGTGTGGTTTTCTTTCCAATTGACTATAAATTAATTTAATATTCTTTTTTTATATTTCGGAATTTTGCTGGTGTGTGTTTTTGTTTCTCTTTAAATGATTGATATTTTTATTTAACAAAAAAAAAATCTCTAGTCAATAATCAATAACTTTAGATTGTTTTAAATTGATTCGATATTGATATTATTTTGGTGGAAAAAAAATGGGATTTTCTTAATTCACTAATATATAAATAAATTCATTATAGACAGGAAAATAATACGAAAAATCTTTGAAGAAGTATAAACATTTATAGTGACTGTAGAGAAATTGCTGTAAATGACTGTATGTCTATATGCTATTCCAGATTGAATAAGAAAACTCTAGAGATCTAGAAATTTTCGTATTAACTTCGCCAAATCGAAACCAATTTTTAAATTAATTAAATACTACTATCGTATGTCAAATAGCAATTATTGCTTTTTACTTACGATAGTAGAATCCGGTGCCATCGAATAACCCTATGATTTTTGACATAAATATTTTGATTATATATTTGACTAAAATGTATTAAAATTAAAAGTAAATTTTCATTAGCAATAAATAGATTCGCATTAGATTATATTCTAACCATAGTATACGTTCTCCACCAATAATTTCAAATAAACAAGTTTCAAATTACTTATATTTCTCTCTAACTCTAAGTATTGTTCTTAAAATGAAGTCTTTTGGTTAATTATAAATCATATATCGAAATATTTTATACCAATAAGTTATGTAATTTTCCTTAGTAAGTCAGTGTTTTGTTACAGTGACAACCATAAGCTTCCATAAATTATAAATTTCTGTATATGAATATAAAGCAAGGAAACATTTAGTACCATAATAGATATTATTTTACTTACATAATTTATATATGTGTTTTTTATGTATACCATATTCAGTCAATGATACTACTTACTATATTCTACATAATATGTAATTAATTTAAATATTACCATAAATTCGATTTTAAATATTTCTTTTTCAATTTTTTTTTTTTTTTCATTTATATACTCATAATAAACCATCTAAACCATCCATTACTATATCAACAAATCGACTAAAAATAATTAAAATTAATTAAAAAAAAATTAATTAAATCATTTTAACAAAATCAATAAAAAAACCAATCAAAATTATACTAAAAAAAAAAAAAATGTTAAATAAAAAGACGATTCTCGGAAAGTGATGATGAAATGTCCTCATCAATTTATACAACACCGAGAGGTTCATTAGGTGGTGCATCTCTCGGTACAATATCATCAAGAGCATCAATGCAACATGATCCTGGTACCCATTGTCCTAGTAAAGTTGGAGTTGTAATTACATCTTATAGACAATCACACCGCAGGTAAGGACAAAATTTGTTTTTCTTCTAAAAAATTTATATTAATTATAATAAATAATTAATTAAGTAGTCTTCATAAAAAAAAAATAATTTCTTTACTTTGATGACTAATCAAATAAATTTCCATTTTCGAAATTTAATCATTTCCATAAAATTGTTTTTCAAAAAAAAATTGATTATCTTCTTAAGGAAATTAATATTAACTCCTAAAATTATGTAAATTTATTGAAATTGTGAAATTACATATAAATATAATTAATTAGGTTTGAAGTTCGTAATAATTTTCTGTAATATATTTCAATCCGACAAATTATTTGTCGATAATTTAACCGAGTCTAGTGTCTTCTTTACGCCTACAAATTATAATTAAAGTTATTAAAAATGAATTGAGGTATTTTTCCTTTTTTTTTCGTCCGATAATATAATCATTTCCATCATATATAAATTTTCAAATTTAATATCATTTTATTTACATTTTATAGCACTAATTTTTTTGTCCTCATTTTTTTTTCATTCTTGATTGTAACTGCAGATGGTTTTGTTGGTATGATGATGGTATATATATGTAAAACGTTTTATACGCTTTTACGTATCCATTTATGTACAAACGAAAATTATACATAAATATTTTGAATAGCCCTGAATAATAAAGTGAGAAATAATAAGGTTAAAAATGTAATTTGCCTAAATTGCAGTAAATGGTAAAATTCGTTTAATAAAAAGCTTATATCAAACAGAGTTACAAATTTGACAAAATAATTTATTTTTCTTTAAATGAGATTTAAAGATCGTTTGTATCCATGGTAGAATTTATTTTTTCACATTGTTATTTCGTTGCATTTTAATGTACCAATATTTTATAATCATGCAAAAACTCAAACTTCAGTTAACTTTCTTGATAAATAGCTCAAATTTTCATTTAGTTTTCTGAATTTTCTGATAGCTTTTTAAGAAATTAACTTTGTTCATAATTTCTGCGTAAATCAATGTTCAATTTCGACCGCAATTTAAAGAAAAAATATATATATATATTTCAGCTTTAAATTCTTTCTAATTTACAGCTCTTAAAAAATGGCTACATAAAATTACAAGAGTAATATGCCAGGATTTTTTTTTTTTATTTCACCCTTTGTATCAATTGAACATTATAGCAATTAGGTGATAGTATAATCATCTAAAAATTTCACGACAAATTTATATAAATACCATATACCATAATGAAAAAGTTCAAATTAAATGCCACTGCATTTTGAAAATTTACAACAAAAATAAATTATAGTTTGTATATTTAGGGAATGAGATATTTTTAGTTATATATGTGTAGATTAGTTATGTATTTATTCAACTGGGATAACTATTATAACATACTGTAGGTTATTGGTAAACCTTTAAGTGTTTATGTAAAATAATATATGTACAAAAATGTTAATGGAATTTGAGTTTTATATATATTAAAGTTTTATCAGTATTTATAATATTAAATTATTATCAATTGATGCGCCTTTGGTGTTTATATATATATTTTTTTTTGATTATACTAATTATATTTTAGATAATTTATGGTCCAGGTTGTTAACTAATAAGTATCAGAATTATTATTATAAATAGCTATATAGTACAGAGCTGTTATAATTAAATAGCGTAGAATTATCTGAAAAATTAATATCGATTAACATAAACGATAAATATTATTTATATCAAATTAAAATGAATTTTTAAATTTTATTTAATTTTTATTTGATTTTCATATTTACATTTCGATTTAAAAAATTTTTTGTTTAAATATTTTAATTATGGAACAAATTTTTGTTGGAATAAAACAGGATCCATTTTCTCTCTTGTATCCTCTATATATATTAATTTCATATTTTGGTCTCAAGGATTTTTTTTTTTGGTTTTTTTTTTTATGTTAAAATAATTAATAAAATATTTCAATTTCCAATGAAAAATTAATTTTTATTAATATATTTTTGATTATCAAATTTGTTACGATACATAAATTATTATCAGTATGTGATATTTTATAATTTTCCTCTTTACTTTTAGGTGAATTGTGCATAAATTATTTAATTTGCATATAATTTTTTTTTTTTTGATATATTTAATTTCACTTATTGCATTAATGTAATATTAATACTTCATTTTGTTTTTTGTTTTTTGGTTATATTCAATTCTCTGTATATGTAATTTTATTTACATACTTCAAAACTATATACAAAGTTAAATGAATTTAAAAAAAAAAATTAACTTTCACTGTTTACCATATAAAATATAAATATATGGGATAAATATTTTGTGAAATTTATTTTTAATATATATAACAGAGTGATTCGAAATTTTGGGCAAGGAATTTTCATAACATTATTTGTTAACTTTCTGGACATTGGTGAATATAGAAAAAAAATTCTGTGTACTAAAAATTGTGTTAACAATTTTTTGATGCTAAATATACTATTAAGAGGCTAACCATGGCAGACTTTTGCTGGATTAAGTCAACGTACGATTACATGTAAAATGTATACGGTGCGACCATACAGACTTATTGCTCAGTTTCGTAAAATTTCCTTAACTTACGTTGGCTTCAGCAAATGCGATTTCATTCGCACATTCCGTGTCGAAATTTGACAGTTCAAAAAAAAAAACAAATTAGACTTGAAAAACTGGACTTAAAAGCAAAAGCCCGCACTTAAGTTGTGAATGGGTAAATTACAGCAAAAGTCTTCCATATGGTTAGCCCTTAAAGCTTAAACCATCACCGTTTTTACCTTAGTTTTAGTTAGCCAAATTTTTGTCTTATTTATGGATGTTGTACACACCAAAGAGTAGAAAATTTGTCAATTAATTAATTTTTAATCGACATTTTATGTACATCTGTATGCAAGTTCTAAGCTTGTGATATTTGTGTCAACTCTTTTTTCTCTTAAAGCGATAAGGACAGAAATTCGTTTTTTTAAGTAAAAGAAACAGTGTAATCAAGTAGTAACTAATCTAATAAATGTAGACTTAATTTCTTAATTTTGAGAAATTTAAAATTACATTAAAAACTAAAATTCTGTCGAAATGAAAAATGTTGATCCTTAAAAATTTACTTGAATCACACTGTAAAATATATTAATTAATAAATTTTTTCACTTGTTTAAAGAAAAAATTCGCTATTTATATATTTAATTTTTCATTTATGATATATATTTTTTTTTTCATAAATTCATTTATGTTTTTTTTAAATATTTTATTTATATTTTTTTGCATAATTATATTTTGGATGATTAACAATGCACAATATATCCTTTAAATTCTATTAAAAAAACTTTATTTTAATGAAAAAAAATCATTTTTTATGCTGTAAATACTATTTTTTTTTTTGTCTTCTTTTAAATATTTTACAAAAAAAAAAACTATAAAAATATGAAAATATTGGAAAATTTATTATTTATTATGTGTTTTAAAAGAAAACTATTATACTTTTTTAAAAATAGTATGGGACCAGATCCACTCTGGTAAGTTTCCAAAAAAAAAAACAAAAATACAAAAAAAATTTAATTTCAAAATAAAAATTTTCTTCAATATTTTTTTTGAAAATCTCTTTTATTTCTTTGTGTGTTTTCTCTCCTTCAAAAATAAAAAGCTTGCTACATAAAAAAAAATTTACACACTACCAAAAAAAAATAAAATTTCCTTAATATAATAAATTGTATATTAAATGAATTTTTATAAATTTAGCATGAAACTTGCATTAATTATTATTATTATTATTTTGTTTTTAAATATTTATAATTTTATAAAAATTTTTTTTTTATTGGTTTTGGTTTTCTTCAAATCCTCAAGTTTCCTTTCCCTCTCGCAATAATAATAAAAAAAAACACAAACCTCCAGGATATTTTGTTTGCTGTAGAAAGTTTTGTTGATTCACACCAAAGAGTAGAAAATTTTTTTATATTATAATTTACTAATGTAAAACAGAATCCTTTTTTTTTTTTAAAAAAAAATTGTACATAATAAATACTACCCCCTTAATTTACTACCCCTTATAATTACCCTTTTTTTGTATATATAAATTGTAGTAGAAATTTTATTATTAAAATGTATATTATAATACAAGCAGTAAATAAATTTGACAGTAGATCAAAAAATTTTTTTTTTTGAATTGACAATCAAATAAAACCTTAACACGCTCCTGTAAATAAAATGCTATATATTCATTACACAATAAAATCCTTTTTTAGTATACAAAATAAAATTAATTATACTAGAAAATTTTTTTTTTAAATTTTTCCAGGCACTTTTAGAAATTTAACAAAGTATTTTAGCAAAATAAAAAAAAAACACTTAAAATTATTTTCACGTAAATAAAGTGAATTATATTAAGAAAATTTATAAATGCAGAATTTTTGAAAATTTATTTATATGCTATTATATACGGTACTTATAACTACCATTAATTTACATTCTGTGGCTATTTGTATTTCTGGCATAGTCAGGAATCAATTGTCTGTAAGTTCAAATTAATGTTGTCTGTAAAAACGATAATAACAGAATGTAATTTATCGGGATATTAAATTAGTAGAGTGCTTTGGCATTATGGCATTATATATTCAACATTGATCTAACTTAATATTTTCAACATTGATCTAATTTAAATAACATAACTGAGCTAATCTAATGTTCTCATTGATTTCCCTGTGTTGAATTTTTTTAAGTTTCCCCCAGACTCTAAAGCCAGCACTCTACACCATCTTTTATCCTACAAAATTATGAAATGCATTCAAAATGTCGAAAACAAACTTTTCGTAATAAAGAAATTAATAAAAAATAATTAGCTATACGCTATACGCTACTACTTTTATTTAAAAAAAAGTTTCAATGACTATTTAGAGAAAATATTTATCAACACTTTGATCACATTTATAATTTAATAATAAAACTACCAGGTACTTATATCTCGATTTTGTTTCTTAAATTCCGAGAAAACTAATGAACAATTATATAATTAAAGAAACCAAAATTAATTAATTGATATTTTCTGTATCCTTGTAGTTGCATTCTTATAATAGAAATTTATAGGATTTCATTTGAAACTTAACCAAACTTTTTATCAGATCTGTTGATTAACAATTAAACAAACAGTTGGTATACATATATATAATTTTTTAATTACTACAAATTTTAAATTAAAAGAAATAATTTCAAAACTTTTCCATTTTTTTTTTTAGATTTTTAACTTCAAACTTTTATCAATTTCACAATCAATGATAGTTTTTTTTTGTTGTCTTATATACGCGAGTATAATTAATATTAAATTATTTTAAATTAATTTTATATTATTTTTATTTCTCGCAGTTTGGTAATTTCAAAAATTCTGCATTTAATAAAGAAAAGTAATTAAAAAAGTTTTTTTATTAAATTTTTTTTTTTTTTTTGAAATGACTGATTTTGAAGTTTGCTATTTTCTGCTTCAAAAAGAACAAAAAAAAATATAAATTAAAATTTGTGCAATTTCCGATTGCAATTTGAAATAAATACAAAAAAAAAAAATTAAATTAAAATATTTTTTTAAATTTTAAATTGTGGCATAAAAATTGGAAATAAATTTTATTTATATTTATTTTATTTTATTTTTTGGTAATGAAAATGCAAAATTTGAAAAAAACATAAATATGTAATTGTAAAAATTTAATAAAATTAATTGAAAAATATTTAAAAAATTAAAAAAATGTTTTAATTTAAAAGTAATATAAAATAGAAATTTGTTTTTTATAGATAAAATTTTTTTTTAATTTAATGAAAAATTAATTTGTTTTTGTTGAAAAGTTTAAATATTAATATTTAAATTTTGTTTTTCTTCCAAAATTATTTTATTTTTTGTAGGAGTAGCACATCAACAGCAGCAGCAGCCTTTGCGATTGCAACATCAGCTTCAAGTAATCCTCGGGATGAGCCCCCTGAGATTGAAGCAAAAAATCGAAAGGAATCTGTTGTTAGTTCACCTGCTACAATGCGTGTGTTAAATGTACTAAGGTGATTATTTTTTATGAAAATAAATTAAAATTAAAAAATTTCATGATAGAAAATTTTCAATAATGTTTGTGTTGTCATGTTTCGAGTTGAGAACTGAGAATTGAGGTCTTGGTCTCTTCTAATTTTCCTGTTTGATTAAACTGGGTTTTTGATTGTTATTGTTGAAATTTTCTATTAAAAATTTTCTCATATTTTAATTTTACACTATAATTAGCCAATTCACTGTAACTCTATGCTAAAGTCAATAAATATTTAAACTCTGATTGCAATCAAACATTATGACCTCTAAATTTTATTAACAATTTTCTATTTTCAATTCGTTTTTACTTTTTTTTTCTCACAAAATCATTAAAATTTCAATTTTATGTTGCTAAAGTTCAAAAATCAAAATCATAAAAACAAATTCATTTTTAAGTTGATGGCTTCTTATTTTTCCAAAGGACTATAATATAGGACACAAAAAAAATATAAAGCTTTATAGTGTAGAAAAATCCACTTTTGCTAAGAGTAGCAAAATTGATTGTACCGGATGATCTTATACTCATTAATCATGTAAAGGGTTTCTCTCTTCTATGTAATAAAAAGGGTTAGGACTTAATTTTTTGTTTGGTTACTGATACTTTTGTAACCACAAATTTTGCTAGTATAGTAAAAATTTATTAAAATATAGATATAAATATAGATGGCATGTCATTAATCAGATTTTAAAGTCAACCTATTGATTTTTTTTTTATAAAATTAAAGGAAGTGAAAAGGTTTTCATAATAAATATTTTTTTTTTTGCCAAAGGACAATATTATTTTATTTCAAAAGAAGTTTTTCAGGATATCAGGAGGTCATAAAAAAAAAATAGGAAAATTTTGGTTTATTTATAACCCAAAAACCTTTTAAATTTGTACTCAACCTTTGACAATAATAATTGAAGATGAAGACAGTTTAATTTATTAAGTTTTTTTGTGATTATTAAATTTATAATTTTCGATGATGCTAACCAATTCCGAAATGAATTTTTTTACATTTAATTTACTAAAATTACAAATTTTACAGTCAACAAAAAATCGGATAAACTCAATAATTTTATTACAATTTCATTTTCAGACATTGGGTATCAAAACATTTTCAAGATTTTGAACAGGATGCAGTGTTACGTTCACAGGCAATTGCATTTTTAGATGATATTACATGTAGTCCAAATCTATTGCCATCTGAACATAGGGCTGCATCCCAATTATTACGTTTATTATGCCGAGATGATTTAGATTCAAATGTACATAAATTAGATATTATTTTAACACCACCAACGGTTAGTAAATTATAACTTTACCAAAATTTACCAATTTGAAATAATATGTAATTTTTTTTTTAACATATAAAAATAGATTTCTAGTAAAGAAAGTATTGAAACATTATCAGCATTAGAAATAGCTGAACAAATGACCTATTTAGATCATCAAATATTTTTAGCTATTCGGAGCGAGTAAGTATACATATAATGTATTGTTTTTATTTTAAAAGTAAATAATGTATATTAGTTAAGTTATATACCAAAAATTTATATTTTTTAAAATGGTGATGGGTTACTACAAAAATTTTGTACATAAAATAAATAATATTTTTTTTTGTTTTTTGTATATTCACAGAGAATTTTTAGGTCAAGCATGGATGAAAGCTGATAAAAAAGAAAGAGCTGAACATATAATATTAATGACGAAACGTTTCAATGATGGTTCACGTTTAGTTTCATCTGAAATTATATCGAGGTAAAAAAAACAACAAATAAAATTCCATTATAACAGGTTTAAAAGCTAACAAAAATATATACAAAAATTTCATCAATAAAATTTCCATATCAATTTAATATTTACTATGGTTTTTCTTTTGGGTGGAAAATTTAAACAGATTTTAATTATTATATATTTTTTTTTTATTTTAAATTTCTTTCTGTATTTTTTTTTTTTTTGTTAAATCGAGGACAAATATGTCATCGCGTGTTGCTGCAATTGAAAAATGGACAGCAGTTGCAGACATATGTCGATGTTTACATAATTTTAATGGAGTTTTACAAATTTGTGCAGCATTTACAAATGCAGCAGTTTATCGACTTAAAAAAACTTGGGATAAAGTACCAAAAACAGTAAGTACAGAAAAATATTTCTATAAAAAAAATCATTTAAGTTAATATTTTTAATAAACAAAAAAGGAAATTAAAGGATGGAAAATGAATCCTTTTTTTTATTGTATACAAAAAAAAAATAATAATTTTTTCAGACAAAAATTTTCATCAATGAAATTAATTTTTAATTATTTATAAATTTCGGCACGAAAGAAAAAAACGAAGAAAGATTAAAAGGATAAATTGTAATTACACAAAAATAGAACTTTTTTAAGGATCATTTAAAAAAGGATAACTTTTAAAAAAAAAAATCATTTTTGCTTATTTTGTGATTAATGTAATATAAAATTCAATTATAAAAGTTAAAAATTTTTTTTTTTTTGGTAATTTTATTACATTTTACAATCGTCGCCCAAGTTGGGTTTATTAAATTTGTTAATTTTCTTTTTTGGTATTAAGTTCAATTTGTTTCATAAGTAAAAAATTAAATTGTTGGCGAATATTCGTTATAGCTATATATATCGTTGGTTAATTGATAAATAAAAGGTACATAAAAAAGTTGTTGTAATTGTTATTGCTTAAATCGTTATAGTAGCAGTTTCTACCTAACAACTAATTAAAGCCATTATATTAAGTCAAATAGGCAAGTATTATATTCATGAATAAGTACACGATATTTAAATTTAGAAAAAATATAATTGATGGACATTCCGGTCAGTTATCCTCCGAAATGAGAACTCTACAACATATTCATAAATTGTGAAATTAAAAATGTTTGTAAATCAATTATTTCCAAAAAAAAAACAATTATAAAATATAAATTAATTTTAAATAAAATTTATTACATATTTATATAAATTTTTAAAATGAAATTATTAGAAATTTAGGTAACCATTTAACCAATAATAATCATAGTTGTAACCTATATCGTAATATTTCGTTCTATAAATTTTTAATCCCAATATATTACAAATATAATAATAATAATAATTATTTTGTTGATAAATAATAAATGGATAGATATCGTTATAAACAAATATTAAATTTGATTAAATTTCTTTGAATTTGAATTTAAATATTTATAATTTTATTTTCTTATTACCATTTTTATTTAAATTGAATATTTATAATATTTTTTTTTAGCCTAAAATCACCTCCTACAGTGATCATCTACAAGTGACAGTCACCAAAGGTGACAGTCCCTTATTACTTATTATTATTATTATTATTATAGGTCATTCAAATTTTTGTAAATCAACCTTAATAATTAAATTGATATTATAGATATTGTGACATCCTTAACATAGGTGTATATATATACCATAAATAATATAATGTATATCCTTTTTATTAGGAAAATATATCTTAAATTTTCATAACCAAAAAAATGATTTTTACATATCACAATTTTAGATACCAGTATTTCATATATGAACAATTTCAAGTGTTATTATTTTTATATATATTATTTTGTGGTACACATAAATTGTCAAAAATTGAAAATGTACTTTAACCAAAATATATATATTTCTATATATTTCTTGGAACAAAAGAGGAAAAACATATAAATATATTTGTAAATGACATGGGTTATAAAAATTATTATAAATTTTTATTATTATTATTATTATTATATATGATGTATATATGTGACAAAAAACTCTCTAAGGATTAAATCATTATTTTGAAGTGCCTTTTGTAGGGAACAAAAAAATATATATTTCCTAGGAGGTTATCAATGTCAAGATATTTAAAAAAATATGTAATACACAACATAATATATATATATATATATATATATATATATATATATATATATAAAATTCTAACAAGGGTCAACAATGGATATGCAATACTATGTTTATATTTTTTTTCTAAATAAGATTCTTGATTTCCAGGATTTTGATTGTCTCATTAAATTTATTAGAATTTTTCTCTATTTATCTACAGAGATTATAGATCAAAAATTTATTTAATCCTTTTTTATATTTACGTACGAGTATATATGTATACATATATATATTTTTTGTATTTAGATAAAACAAACAATTACTAAATTACAAGCAGTTGTTTGTTCTGATGGTCGATTTCGTGCTATGAGAGAAGCATTACATCGTTGTGATCCACCATGTATACCATATTTAGGAATGTATTTAACAGATTTATCATTTATTGAAGAAGGTACACCAGATTTTACACCAGATGGTTTATTAAATTTTTCAAAAATGAGAATGGTAAGTGAATTAAAATTATGTATTTTGTTATGTTTGGTTTTTAAATCTCAATTTGGGGAAAAATATTAATATGATTTTTTTGTTTATAAATATTATAATTTAAAATTTTCGGTTTTTGTAAAATTTAAGAAAATGTTAAGATTTAAATTGCATAATTGGATAAGCAGATAAAATGAGAAATTGCTAATAATGCGAAAAAAAGCGATTAAATTTTTTGTTCATGTATAGTTTGTCCTTCCAGTGTTATATTAATTGAAGGAATTTAAATGTCAAAAAAAAATACTTTTCTAATAGAGAAAATTCAGTAATTTTTAATAATCTCTTGAAAATTTATTATTAAGTTTAGAATTTAGTAAGAGTAAATTATTATTTATTATATAATTTTGTTGAGTCAAACAAATCCAAAGTTTGAAATTCATATTGAAATTTCTTCCTTGTAGAAAATATGATTTAATTAGAAACTTAATTTATGACTTGACTAGAAACTTTCAATTCAAAATTAATAATAAATAAAATATCCAAATTTTTTACTGTAATAACTTTATCCTTTTTATTACACAAATCCTTATACTTTTTCAGATTGCCCATGTAATACGTGAAATACGACATTTTCAACAAACTCCATATAAAATTGATCATATACCAAAAGTAACTGGTTATTTATTAGATACATCATTATTATTGGACGATGATGATTTATATTGTAGATCATTACAAATTGAACCAAGAAGTTCACGTTTAAGCGCACCAAATACTCAAGCCGTCTAAATTAAATAAATTTTTGAAAAAAAAAAACTATATTAAAATATTATTATTATTATACAAAATATAAATAATATATAGAAAATTAATAACAATAAAATGACATATCATTTCAAAAAGTAGTTCATTGATGATACAACAAATTGATTCAATTATACAAAAAGGTACGTTTGTAAATTCATTTAATATACATATATATTATAGTAATGGGAAGAAATAATTACAAAATTGCAAATAAATACAATCTAATTTACAAAAATATTTAAAAACTTTACAATAATAATAAATAAAATTTAAATATTAATTTATTAGTAATCAGAATAATATTATATAGTAATGTTACCAGTAATCAATATTCAATTTTATTCAATATTTTTTTTAATTTTTTTTTTAAATTATTAACCTTTTTTTTTTTTACTAAATGCACAAAATTAAAAATTAAACATTTTTACATTTTTAAATAAATTTTATTATGAAATAAAAATTTTTCCAAATTTAAATAAAAAAAAAAATATTACAAAATATACACAAAATATTTCTATTAAATATAAAAAGTATATATGATTATCCTTTCTAGGATTATTTGTAATTTTAATGGTAAATAAATTTTCGATCATACTCCAAAAATCAGCAAAATGATAAGTCAAATTTATTTATTTTCTCAGAATAACAAAATTAAAATTGTCTTAAAATTCATGAAAAATTTGTTGACTTATTTCAATTTTTATCACAATTTAATTCAATTAATATAGATTTATTTAATTTTGGTTCTTTTAAAAATTTAATTCAAAAAATAGAAATAGAAAATCGATTAGATTCGTGAAATATTCTTTAAATTCAAATAGAAAATCGATAAGATTCTTGAAATATGAAAAGTATTTTTCCAATTTTGTAAAAAGATAAAAATTTTGGACATTGTTAAATACGCCGATTAGTAAATGACAATCTTCTTCAATTTTCAAACTAAAAATGTACTATTTTGTCACTATATATTTTGGTATACAATATTCAATTAAATTCTTTCATAATATTTCATAATATTTTCTTAATATAATTTAAATATTAAATAAGAATTTAAATAGAATCTTTAAATAAATATTTAAATTAATTTAATTTCTTCTTTGCAATGATTAGAACATATCAAACAATTTATATTAATATTGATTTTGCATATAATGAAAAAAATCATTTTAAAAAATTATTTAAAATTATTATAGAAAAAAAAATATATGAAAAATTTATGGAAGAAAAAAAGAATTCTTGAGTAAAATCCTTTGAGTTTTTTTTTGAAATAAAGAAAATGCGCTTAGTAAAAAAATTTTTTCCAAACCATAAAAATAATTTATATTATTGGAAATAATTTTTTTTTGAAAAATTGAATATTAAAAATTAAAATGATTAAAAAATAAAAGTATTAATTATTAAATTTAATTTAATATTTAAAAAACAAAATTGTACAGAAAATGTACAAAAAAAAAAAAAAAAACAATTGTGAATTTATTGATTTGAAAAAATCATATATAAATTTTGTTTGTAAATAAAGATGTATTTAGGATTTACGTATAATATATTTATTTAAATGGGGTTGTTGTTAATATATATAAAAATATTTAGTAAATTAGGAAAAGAAAAAATAAATATTTATTATGTTGTTGTCATAAATTTATATAAATATTTTTTTTAAAAAAAACTGTAATTAAATTTGGTGGATACCCTCTCTCTCAATTTAAATATTTATTATTATTTAAATTTTTTTTGTCAATAAAATAAAATAGAAATTAAATATTTTAGGATTTAGTAAACTTTTGCTATGCGAAACTTTTTTTTTTCTTAATGAATTTAATTATAAAGGAAACGAAAATATCTCTACTATATAAAGGATGACTTTTTGTACAAGGAATATTAGCTATAGTAAAGATTTTCTAAATCAATATTTAATTTTGATTCACATAGAAAAAACCTTCAACGAGCAGCTAAAAAAATAAATAAAACAAATGTCTATAAGATTTGACGATTAAAATTTAATAAGTAATTAAGAAGATTATAAAAATTTGTATCTATGTGAAATTTATTGTAATAGGTAAAATCTAAATTCAAATTTAAAAAAATTAAAATTTTCTTAATTTAAAGTTAATATAGGATAATTAAAGTAAGAATTCAATAATATATGAAAAATGTCAAGTTTTGGTATAATGAAAAATTGCGATAATATTAATTATTTCATGTTTTTTTTATTTGTTAATGTGAATTAAATTTCCTGATGATTCTGTAATTGGTTGTTATAACTATATTGAAACTAAATAAATGAATTTTTTTCGGCATATTTTTTCTGTTCTTGCACTTTTGCTCACTTTCCTCTTCCTCTACATACTGAACCAAAGACAAAGTAATAAAAGTCCTATAAGAAATTGATTTTAATACAATGTTTTAAGTAATTTAGAATTTTCGTCTTGAATTTGTATAACGTTCGTATTCGTCTTTTTAAGGTTCAAATTCGTCTTTTTGAAATTTCAAATTCAACTTTAAAAACTGCATTATACAATGATAAACTATTATTTAACTGTTATGGATTATTCAGAAATATTATTTAAACTTTAAAAAATTTATTTTACATTAATATTAAGTCACATTTTAAAAATGATTACATTTATTTTGGAATCATATACAAAGGAAAAATATTTAACAGAAATAAAAATCAAAAATTTGAAATTTAAAAAAGAAGAATTAGAACCAAAAATTCTACATAAATTTCATAAATATGTTTCTGATTAAAAATTGGAAATAAAAATAATTAAATCCTTAAGAAATTTATATAAAAAATTATGTGTATATTAATAAAAAAGGGTATACCACAAAATTTAAATAAAATTTCTATTAATTTTAGTTTAAATTTTTCATTAAAAAAAATTAAAATAAAATAATTTTCACAATTAATCATTATTTAAAAATAAGATAATATTATTTAAAATATTTAAAAAAAATAAAAATAGTACAAGCTCAACACTGTCTACAAGAGTTCAAAATGAAATTCATTAAAAATTTACTTAGCTTATATTTTTTATACTTATACAATATTGACTGACACCTTGTAGTCTCTCCCAAAATTATATTTACATATATCAAAAATGCTTAAGCACAAAAATTTTTTTTTTTGTATATAATCACATAAATCATGAATTCCTTTCGGAAGATATTTCATCGGAAATTTCCACTCCGACAGAGAAAAAAATGGAATTCTGATATATGTACCTCGGAATCGTATAATAATTCAGTCACATATTTACGACAAGTTAAGTACCGACAAGTTAAGTATAGTAGCCATTTTGACGTTTTCATATAATTTGCATGAAAAATCGATTCACATAGTGAAGTCACATAGTGCGATTCGAATCGAATCGAATCGAAAGAGTTGAATTGATTTCTACTTTTGCGATTCCACTTTTCCAAACTTTTGAGTTTGACAGATAATTTACACTATATATATATATATATTATTGGTACTCCTTATTTTCATTTTAAATTATTAAAAATAGATTAAAATTTACTTTAAATTAAAGAATTCAAAACAATATATTCACAGAAAACAAATTTTCGATATCCCTCTAAAATATTTTTGACAGATACTTGCGATTGCGATCGATAGCTATGTGACCACTCTACTTTACGAATCGAAAGGCTACTTTACTTAACTTGTCGTAAGTATGTGACTGAAGCTTTACTTCAAATTCAAAAATTAAATATTTTTAAAATATTTTTTCCATACAAACTTGATGAAAATTATTGTAAAAGTATTAATTTCTGAATTTGTGTATTGAAAAATGTTTAAAATGAATAATGTTGGGTTTTTGTTGGAACTTATTGATGAAGAAAACTTAGAAAATTTTAAACATTTAACAAGAAACATTTTAAACCAATTTTTTTTTATCACAAGTTGACTTTAATTTCAATTTCCGCAATTGTTTTTATTCGGAAATTTTTTGAATGAACTCGACATTTCAATCGTAATTTAAAATACAAAAATATACGAAATGAAACGGATTCGAAAATGAATAATATTCCGAACGGAATTTGGAATTAAGAAGTCTACGTCGGAGCTAAAATCGAACATTTCTCCGCTCCGAATGGAATTCATGATTTATGTGATTATTTCTTAATAAAATTATTAAAAAACATTTTCTTAAAAATTTTAAAATAAATTATTGTTAAAAATATAAAAATATATAAAAATAAAAAATGTTTGCTCTCTTTGAGAATTTTTTGAGCTCTCTTTTTTATATTATACAAGAAAATTTTAAATTAATATTAATAAAAATATTAATCAATAAAATTATTAAAAATATTAATAATAAAAAATCTTTTTAAAACAAATTAATATACAAAAATAATTATTAATAATAATATTAACAAATAACTAAAAAAAACATTTATATATATATAAAAAAAAATAATTTTTCGACAATCTTATTAATGCAGGTTTTATTAATTGTTATTCAATTTGAAATATTTATATATAAAATAATTATAATAAAAATAAATATATTTAATTTTATTTTTCATAAATTCAATTACAAAAAACAAAATATTGAATTAACTATTTTAGAATTTAACTAAATAGAACATAGAAGAAGATGAAAAATATTAATGATAATCTTATGAATCAAATATTTTAAGTATATAAAATAAAATTTACCTTTTAAAAGGACATACAAGTTTTTTTAAAACAAAAAAATTACAAAAAAAAAAAAATTAAAATCTTGTTAGTAAGTTTTATTGTCTGTTGTAATATACAATTAAAAATTAATGATTATTTCAAAAATTAAATTTAAAATATAATCTTTTTGCGAAATTGCAATTAAAAGCAATTTTTTATATATATAAAAATATTTAAAGCTCATAGTATAATAGCTACAGAATTAACCCTTATACTACATATATAATCGAAACTTAGCACATTTTAGCGGACACAAGAAACTTCAGGTGATTCAGCAAAAGCTGAAACAAAAGATCGCATTATCAGTCCACTGAAATTTCCTGCGTGTTAAGATATTTTGAAAAAATATCAGGTATACGATGATAATCCTATATCCTATATTTATTTGTTTAAATTCTGAAAAAGATACCATCAAATCCGTATATAATGTATACAGATTTCGGTATCCTTCTGCGAACATAAATGATAGCCATAAATGCACTGTCAATGGAAAGTTTAGTATTCTACTGTCTAATTACTGAATACGGAAAAACTGAAAATATCGAGAGGAGACGAATTTTACTTATATGAGAAACACGTGAAACAAAAAATGTTAAACTTTAATAATGTACTTTAACAGAAAATGCCACAAAATAAGATAAATTACTATCAAAATTTTTATTTTAAAAAACTTTGAATCATTTTTCTGAAATACAAATTTGAATTAAGATAAGTGAAGAAGCTTCAAATTACGAAATTACTATATTTTCGATCCGTCACCAAATTTTTTTAAACAATCTGTATAAGTATTATTTTTTTGGTTGTTAATTATGAGCTTTAAATATTATAATGTTTCGACAACAAAAATATAAATTATAAAAAAAGAAATGTTTATAAATATATTTTAAAAGTTTTAGAAAAAAAAAAATTCAATTAAATTTATTTATTTTTTTAATATATTCATTAAAATTTTTCCTCAAACTAATTTACAATAAATTAACAAAATAAAAATTCGTGGTCTATTAAGAAAGCAAAAAAATAAATTTGAAAAAATAAAATTAAATCCTATTAGGAAATAAAACTTGAAATATTTTATTATTAATAATTGTTAATTGTAGAAAATTTTGAAAATTATTATATAAATATATTTAAATATGTAAAACAGTATTATTAATTTAATTTTGAATAATTAGTAACAAAAAAGCAAAACAACTAAACTTCTGAAAAAAATGAGAATATACAAAATAAAATGTAAAAAAAAAAAAACAATATTTTTGAATAATTTAATTTATTTTCTAGTGAAATTTCAATATCAGTAAAATAATTTATCGTTAGAAGTACCAAATTCAATTCAATATTAGTTCAAGGTCTTTTCTAATTGCATATAAATAATTACCTTGATTTTTACGAACCTTAATTCAACCCTGCCCTAAATTTAATATACCACTCCTATTTGGAGTTTGTAAGGCCTTTACCTTTGTCTCTGTTCGTAAATCATACCCTAAAATTGCAACCTAAAATTAGATTTTCCTTTTTGACAGCCTCATACAGAATATGAATTTAATTTAAGTAGAAATTATCATATCCTTTTAGATTTAAAAATATGTTAGAGTCATACTTACTTTAATCATTAATAGAAAAAATACTGTATTTGGTGTCGCAGGGACACGTATACTATCTTGAATTAAAGGTAATTAAAATACCTACATTTTGTTGTAGTATACGTATAGATGGTATTGAGTATTTCCATACTCAACTAATAAAAAGCCACAAATTCTCTTTAATTATAATGTCCTATTAAATTTTCTAATATTTTTCGAAAAATACCAATTTAATTATAATTATTATGGAAATTATAATTAAGGAAATATCTTCTTCACAATATTGTCAATTATATTTTACAAAATTTAATTAAACACAAAATTGAAAATCGATATTCCTGGTCTAATAACAAATTCTTTGATACCATATAAATAAGTAATTGCTACCAATATATACAGTTCTTTACATAAAGTAGTTTTACACATATAATTTTTTTTAGACATTTTGTCCTGATTTTGGAATAAGCTAACAAAAAAAAAACAAAAAGGAAATACCGAGAGACGAATTTTACTTATATGAGAAACACGTGCAAAATTAAGCTTTAATATTGTACTTTAACAGAAAATTCTTATTTTTATTTTTAAATCAACACCTTTACAAAAAAGGATAGAAAATTTCTAACGATTGGTCCTTTTTTGTGTGTACTAATAAGAAAAAAAAAAGGATCAAAAAATATCATGTGAAATTATATATATATAATATGTAAAAAGTGAAGTGTTGATTTATTCAACCCTTAGGAATATTTTTTTTTTTTACATATATAAATATCCTGGAGTTTTTGTTATAATCTGGAATGACGATAGTCTACTAATAAATAGATCGATTTGGGATATAGTCATATCGATAATATAAGTAGTTTTAGTGATAAAAATCTTACAGTTTTTAAAATTTACTACTATATATAAAATAACTTGAAAATTTTTGTAAGTCATTTAAATTTTTGTTTTTTTTGTAATTTTTGGTACCTAAGGAAACGATTTACGAAAACCTACAAAAGTTAATAAATCCAATTTTCCATTTAATCTGAATTTTAAAAAAATATATAATATGTTGACATATTGGTATCTAAATTGAAATTTGATATGAGCAAAAGTATACTTCAAGGAAATCATTGATATTTGATTTTGTTATATTTAATAACAAAAAGGATTTAATTAAAAATATTATTTAGGATGAATTTTAGAATAATTTTCGATTTTCAGACACAGTATAATGTTTACAGAGTATTTAGAAGCAATTGGAAAGCATATATATTATTGTCAATAAAGTCCTTATCAGTAAATTTATATATTTTTTTTGGTAGGCTTATGTTATAATGTACGTCTGGATTCAAAATTTTTCTCTCCAATTAAATAATTTATGTATATTTATGTTATGTTATTTTACATTATTTAAATAAATCAAAAATTTATAAAATAATTTTTATGTTTGTGTGAATATAACGTGTGTGTGTGAGTATTATATAAATAAAATCCTTTTTTTCTCGAATTTTTTTTTATGGAAATGAAAATGAAAAATACAATTTATACCCAATTTTTTTGTTTTTCTTATTTTGTTTTCAGTTATTTAAAAACATAAAAAATATGAAGGGAAAAAAGGATAAAGAGGACAATGTAATATTTTATTACAATTTGTTTTATTTTATATATTATTTTGTTTGTGGTTCGGAAATTTACTTATATACCAAAATAACAGAAACAATATTTTGTGTAATATTAATTCCTAAAATTGGGTAATGTTCAAAATTCATTTTAACTAAAAGACCAAAATCTTTGAATATTGTATGTACAACTATTTTGGTATATTCAGTAAATAATAGAATTTGTATTACCTTCTTTTTTGCGTCAATTTCTCATATTTTTAAATATAATTTGATTCATTATATCCTTTTTTTTCCAAGTCAAGATTGGTTCATATAGGAAAAGTTCACTCAATTTTGTATACATTAAAATAACTTGTGATCGGAGATAGACTGTGAATTGTGGACAAACGAATACTTTACATACTTTTATGAGTAAAAATATTCTAATAAATTCCATTAAATTTAGAAAACTTTCATTAAATCATTTTCATCAAATTTATAAAAAAAAAATAATTGAATAATTTATTGTTATTTGTGGAACCTTTCAATTAGAAAAAAATAATAATTTGAAATTGCAAAAACACAAAATAAACTCAGAATATTTGCTTTAAAAGTTTAATGTTATATTGTCTAAAGGTAATTGTACACTAAAGCAACATTTTTCTATATCATTGGTTGATTAAATTAGTCCTTTTTTCACAATAATTTATCTTTTTTTTATAGATATTATTTTTCACATAACAATGTTTTGAAACTATTCCTATAATAAATTAAAAACTAATTTTGAACATAAACTTTTCATATATACTACTAATAATATTTAAAAATACTTAAAAAAAATATGTATACTATTTAAATTAATTTCTTTTCTGAATAATTCTATAAAATCTTTTATATAGAATTTTCCAATCAAAACTAATGTAATAACTCTAAAAACTTTTTCAAATGATTATCTAACAGAAAAAAAAAAGAAAATTGCAAACAAACAAATTGAATTTTCATTTAATTTCATTCCTATTTTTTTTTATATTTTTGTAAAAAAAAAAGTTTTAATCGAAAACTATTAAATTTTATTTTTGTTAAATAACGTAAGGATATATAACAAAATTTTATCTATATGTATGTGTGTTTAACTACAAATAAAATTTTAAAGTTAAATTAAAAAAAAAAAATTTCAAATTGTAAATAACAAAATGTAAATTATTCTTCCAAAAATTTTTTTTTGGAAAAATGCACATTCATAGTGTGGCAAACAAAAAAAAAACTATATGGAGAAAAGATAAATTTTCTTAAAACTGCAATTTTCTTCAACAAAAAAAAAAAAAGAAAGAAAGAAATTTACCTAAGAAATATAAATAAGAAAAACTTTACCGGGGAAAGTTTTTTTGGAAAAATTCTTTTACTATATTTTTTTTTTTTTGGGCAACATCAAAATGATAAAATTATATTATTTTTTTTGTGTGTTATTTTTGCAGTCTTTTAGGTAAAGTTTACAATATTTTATGATATTAGATATAATTTTCCGTGTAACTCAATTTGATTAAATTGTTATGATAAAAGTTTTTTGGGTGCCTCTTTTTTTTTTTTAATAAAAGTTTGTCTCAAAAAAATATTATTTTTAAGTATGAAATTAATTTAATTTCTTTAAAAAGAGGTAAAAAAGTTTATGTATATATTTTGATTTTCAGATTGAATAATTAAATTATATCATGATTTTTTTTTGTGTGTGTTGCAATTTATATAATGAATTTTATGCTGCACACATATAAAAAGGAAGAAAAAAACTTTGAACTAATTTTACAAAAAATTTAGTTTTTCATTATAAAAGTTTTAAGGGCTAACCATGGAAGACTTTTGCTGGCTTAGTAATTTGAAAAGTCAACGAAAAGCCAGGTAAAGTCTTGTCAAAATCGTAATTTACCCATGTACAACTTAAGTGGCTTTTGCTTTTAGGTCAGTTTATTAAGTCTAATTTGTTCCCTTTAAGAAAAGCGAACCCTAAACGAACCGCCAGCAAAGTCTTTTGTTCATATATGAGTTCGTTTACGAACTGATTTTATTTCTAGATATAAGAAATACGGAAAAGTAATTTTTTAATTTTTTTGGCATTTATTTTAATAAAAAATATAATTTTTACCAATAAATAATAACATTATCATTCAACAATAAATAATTATTTCACCACTTACTTATTAATAAGAATTTTTATCAATTTTATTATTTAATTTACAAAATTACTTATTAATATTTATTTTTATTTAAACACAATACTTTTATAAGACACAACTTTCTTCACTCGCTGTTTACTTTTGTTATGAAATTATAAACTTTATTAAAAATGCGTTACTTATCCAGTTCGTATACGGTTCGCCAAAAGCGAATTCGCTTATTTTACTTAAAGGATATTTTTTTTTGAACTGTCAAATTTCGACACGGAATGTACGAATGAAATCGCATTTGCTTAAGCCTTAAGCCAACGTAAGTGAACGAAATTTGACGAAACTGAGCAATAAGTCTGTATGGGCACACTATTCATTTTACATGTAATCGTACATTTCCTTAAGCTGACTTAATCCAGCAAAAGTCTTCCATGGTTAGCCATTTAGTGTTTCGATTTTGTGAGTTTGTAAAGTTTCTATTATTCAATTTTATGCAATAAGCTATAAATAGTTTATATTTCCTCAAATAATTAGTCTCCTATGACTAAAGATTACAGTCTGGGTAATCACAGTAAAATTATATGAAATCCCGGAATGATTTAAAAATTATCATAAATATAATAGTATTTAAATATTATATATATTTTTTTGAACATTAAATACTTTTTATATAAATTTCATTTAATATCATTAATATAAATCTTTTTTTTTTGTTTTTTTAAAAAAATCCTTTTTTTTTTTTAACTGACACATGTTATTTGTTAATTTCAATGTTTATTGCTAAATAGAAAATCCTTTTACACTCATTTGTCATTGATTACAACTTCTGGTCTTGACATCAGAACTAAAAACTGACATTATCTTTAACATCTTGATATTATGGGGTATAATTTGCTATAACAAATATATGTAACATATAATATATATGTAAATATATTTCCATGAAATTGTCGTAAATCTATCAGATATATAAAATATGTATTTATTATTACATAGTAAAATATATGTAATATTATTATGTGTATATATATATAAATAAATTTTTGGGGTATTAAAAGGAACGGTAGCTAAATAATTTTCATGCAGATCAAAAGGACAATTGTTTCTTATAAGATTTATAATTTCTATAGCTTTTGTTTATGGCTTTCATTACAAGACCATAATAAATAATAGGAAATTTTACTTTTTTTTATGCTATGTCCACATTAATATATGTAAATTAAATAAAAGGATATTTAGTAAGGATATAAAACCATATACACAATATATAGTTTTATTCATAATTTAACGAAAACATTTATAAGGAAATATAAATTATATTTTGCAGTTTTGTTTTAAACATTTAAGACTTTTGGATTATAGTTTTCTATTTATACCACATAACATTTTCTTCATTTAGGCTCGAAAGAAATACATTAAGAATTTAAGAATCATTTGAAAGTTCCTATAGGACTGAAAATCTGAACGAATGTATTGCCATTTAAATAATTTGACTTGATTTATTTTCAGCAAAAAATTTCATCTCAATGATATTTAGCCTTTAACTATGTTAAATTTTTTATTTTTCTTGCTGAAAATGAATCAAATTTGATTTGAATCTGCAAAAGTTTGAATTTTATTTTCAAAATTATAGTTTAACAATTTAACAAGAATTTGTTTTATGTAGTTTCTATAAGAAAACTTTACAAAATGATTTTTATTTCTTATTAAGTAAATATTAAATACAATAATTTCTTATTTTAAAAACATTAATGAAAATCAAATTTTAAATAAATGATTTAAAATTAAATTAACTTAACACAATTTTTTTCTTCTTTTGACTTAGGATCATTTGTAGACTGAGCTGCTTTATTGAACTCTAAGAAACAAGGGTACTGGCCAATTAATGGCCGCGGTTGTTATTGGGTTCCAATTATGCCCAGCCCTTACTTTATTCTAATTCTTATTCTAGGATTATAATTGAATTAATTCTGATTCACCATATGAATCTTAGAAATTATGTCTACAGTTTTATAGTTGAAAAATATATAATTTAAAATTCAAAATATATTATGAAAAAAATTGTCATTATTATTAATACATATTACCACTACGAATATTCATATTAATATTTACTCAAGTACATAATAAATACATAAATTTTCATATAACATATTTTACATAATTTTAAATAAATAGCTAATTTCCGTAATTTGAACTTAAATTTATAAATCATCTTTTAAATAGAATATTATAACACTTATACATATACGAGTATTATATGTTATCTAAAAATTCATATTATAATTTCTATAAATATTAAACTACATATCTAGAAAATTAGAAAATCTTTGAAAATTTATAACGTTTAGTATAGGAAATATTATAATACACTTTATATTTATATAACCATTTTTTATACATAAATTGTGATAAATTATTTTTGTATTTTAAAATTTAGTTGTGAATAAAAAGCAAACCATTTATATAGTACATATTTAGATCATTTTGTATATAGTTTTCTAAAATTGTTGTTTTTTTCCGTTGTGAAAAATCTATTGGGGGTTAACCCGAAAAAAAAAATTTATTACATACAACGATATACCTTTTATGTGGGATTTAAATTATACGCTATATTATATAGTGAAAGCATATAAGGAAAACTTTCCTTAAAATTTTCTATTTTTATGTATATTTGTGTGTTTTTAAAGGAAAAACCTTTTTTTTTTATATAAAGATTATTTATTATTTCAAAGGCTTTAGGCAATTTTCCAAAAGAAAAATTACTTAGTATATACCTAATTTAAAAAGAAAATGAGAAGATATATTTAAACTGAGATTTTTCTATTTTAGGCCAAACATAAAATAATTCCGGGATAGTAACTGATATTTTTTTTGTTAAAGTTAAATATTTACTTTTATGTATTTTATGTATTAATATATGTTTTTTAAATAATATCCGATGTCTATGCACTGGGGCTAATTTTGATTTCATATTTTGTAGTATAAAATTTTCAGGTTAAGATTTGTAATTTTTACAATTAATTTTATAAATGCTTAGAAAGCTGTAATATTCTAATTGTTATGAGCAGAATTGAAAAAAACTAGAATTTTTGGAGAGAAAAATAAATAAATGGAAATAGGCACAATTCGATCGGTTACCTCTATGCAAAAGAAAACCACCGTGCACCGTCGAGCTTCAACAATGTTGCAAATTTACGAAAATTCTAGTGTTCAGAAAATTTTATTTATATACATATTTTGCTAAATTTATACAAATCAATTATATTACAACTCAGATTTTACCTATATCAGTAACTGTCAGTATTGTGCCATGTATTTTCGGTTAGAAAAAAAATTAAATCTACAACTTCCACTAAAATTCTGTATGACCCTTTAATTCGCTGACGAATTTAATTTGAAAATCGACGAATTTGATAGAATTATATTAAGAGAAAATAAGAAAATATAGTTTTGAGAACCAAAATTTTAATGCAAATTGCTTAGAAATATTTGCCAATCATAATCAATTTAATTATTTTTTCCATAATAAAAAAAAAAAATTAAAAATAAATTATTAATTAAAATAGAAAATTGATATTTTAATGTCATTTTTCTTCAATCCTTATTAGTTCAATTTTAAAATAAATATAAATAAACTAATTTATATTTCAATTCTTCCAATTATTGACATCATCAAAAAAAGGAAAATAAATTTGAAAATAAAATGGAAAAACAATTTCAGTTTATTTTTTTTAGATTTAAATTTAATGGCATATCATTAGAAAGATAACAAAGAAAAAAAAAAATGAAAATTTGAATTTACAATAAATTTTTTTCTTATAATAATAAAATAGGAAACAATTTTCTTGTTTATTAAGAAATTTTATTCACGTAACATCACTCACTCTTTCCATATAATATACGTAGTATCTTCTCGCTGAATTATACGCTGTACAATATACGTAAATACGAAATTGTACTTTACTATATTTTTATATGATATTATTTTAAAATATTTTGTTTGTTGCTTATGGGGCTAAATAAATTTGTTTATATATAAAAATATGTATGTACTATGTTCGGGAAATTAGGTTGGTGGATTGTGTTACGCAATTTAAATAAAATAACCTTAACGAAAAGGGATTTCCGAGAGCATAATTTAGTAAAATACTTTTTATATTTCTTATTATACTTTTATATAGTAATTTTATTTTTTGTTTTAACAGTTTCGATTCAGAACACACACACAAAAAAAAAAGCAAGCCTTCTCTCTCTGTAATCTTTCCTGAAAGCCTCCTGATTTATTGGCTCATTTTTATTTCTGGCTGTTGTGTTGTTATTTTGTTCAAATGTAAAAAAAAAAAAAACTAAGTAACAAATTTCACTTTTTAAATGTATAAACACTTAAAATAATGTTAAACAATAATTTTCCACTTTTTTTTTACAAAATATATAAAAAAAAGGATTTTTGATAAAAATGTTAAAATTATTATTTAAAAAATACTTTTTTTTTCACTTTTATAATTAATTACTTTGAGTGTTGGTTTTTCACATAATGAGAGCGTAGAATTAATACTATTTTTTAATGTCCTCTGTGACTGAGAAAATGTTATTTAATAAAAAAATTAATCAATTTAAATTTATTTGTTTCCGAGTAGCTGCTACATAAAAGTACCTACCACATAATAATTTTATTTTGCATCATCTTCTCAGTAAAAAAAAACTAAAATCAGGATCATAAAGTTAATAAAAATTAAGAATTAAATAGATTTTTTGGTAATGGAACAAAAACAAGGATATTTTGGTAATGGAAAAAATTGTATAGAAAATTCTCAAAAATTCAATAATAAATATTGGAAAATTTTAATATTTCTATAGAGTTTTCTTGGGTCTTGGCTCAGCAGCAACACAGTTACATCTTAGCTCAAAGTTATTCCCCCGTAACAAATTTGAATAAAGGTTCTACTCTTACATTAGAATTTACATGTAACGAAAATTGACTAAATGAGCTCAAATTTTTTTACTTTCGTCCATAAAATCGTCCATAAATAAGTTTATAATTTTATATTATAAGTTTTATACAAAGTAAAATAAATATTTCCAATCAAACAATTTTCTGGATACAAATTAAATTTTACATAAATTCATTTCACCATATACATTATATTCCGAAAACATATAAATTTGCTGAACCATACTGTGATCTCATCCTGAACATATGAGCATAATAAATATTATAATTGACCCAAAATTCATTCAATATGACTTTTGTAATCAAAAAATGTATAAAATGAAATTTAATGATTTTTGACATATATCCTTTAACATTATATTTATGTATACATAATTGTTTTTGTGAACAAATAACCCAGAAATGAATTTATTTGAAGGATTTATGTTTAATATTTATAATAATTTTTCAGGATTCAACAAAAAAAAAAGGAAAAATTTATATATTTCAAAATAATTGTTTAAAATTGCGTAAATATTATTAATTTGTTTACTCAAAATTTCGATGTTATTAATATTAATTATTATTTTCAAAAAAAAATATTATAATTATGTTTTTATGGTTTTTCTTCTTTTTTAAAATTTTATGTTTTTGTAGTTTTAAATGTCCTTAAGTGCTATTTAATTTAACATGGAAATTTACACAATTTTCATGTAAAATGGATTGACAAATTAATTTTGTATAGAAACATATTTTTTTTGTTTTATATATTTTCTGTTTTTCAAACTTTTTGTTGTATATAAATAAATTGAAAAAAATGTACATAGAACTTTTGATTAATGAGCAAACAATTTATCAGAAATTAATGAAATGTTATTAGTCCAGATTTTTATTGTATATTATATTGAAAATATTTTGTACACTTATACCCTTAGCTATATATACAAATACAAAATGTACGTTTCTGTAATAAATTATCATGTTAATTGAAGGTTTAAGTTTAAATTTATGTAAAAGACATTTTTTATTATAAATGTTTATAATTAACAAAAAAAAACAAAAGATGGAAAATTCGTTTAATTTCAATTTTTACATTATACATTTTTTTTTTGTTTTTGACAATTAATTGAAATTTTTGTTCGGAAATCAATAAATTTTGTTGAAATTGAAATTAATTTATGTATATATACGGTTTAGAGAAGGATATGTATATATAAATGAAGAAAATTGATGAATTTTGATAAACTATCAGTTCATTTACTGATATTGTTATATAAAAATTTTGTTTGATAATCAATCTGTATTAATTTTTTTTACCATTTCTCGCTTAACTGACAATATTTTCTAGATACCGTGAATTTTAAAGTGTTGATAAAATTTTTATTGTAAAATTTTGTATTTTACATTAGACTATAGACGACAATATAAATTGAAGTATCTGTGATATAATCTAGATTTTAAAGTATACAAGATTTTATCTATATTTAAATCTGTTACTAATATTAAATTAGATAAATGTGTTTTGGCAAAGATTCCTATCAACAAATTTAAAAATATTAAATTATAAATATAAATTTAATAAATTTAATAAATTTAAAAGCAAAGTTTATATTATAATATTATTATTTTCAAATTTAGATTATGTTATATTCTCAAACCAAATTAGTCTTTTTACGTTTAAAATTAATCTTTTTTTAGAAATTAAATTATCATTTTTGTAAATATTAAGTCGTCATTCTTCAAATGAAATCCAGCCTTTTTGGAAATCAAATTCGATTTTCTTAATTTATATTATACGAATTTAATTATCATTTTCAAAATTCAATTCAATTGCATATTATTAGTAATAAAGTATTAGACTATCAACTTAAAATCAACAAATTTATATTTGAATGTATAAATTACAATTTTACCACAATCTTCAATAATTAACTTACATATATGTCCTTTTTCCACCTCAATAGATTGATTTCCTACCCTCCTTAATACTTTTTGATATATTAAAAAAAAAAATCAAATATTTATTTATTTATTTTTTTGTGCTAAGTAAAGTGTATTAATAAATTTTGTAGGATCATTAAATTTCTTATATATTTTAAGCTAAATCATTCCTCCAAAAAGTAACAAAGAAATACACAACAAATTATTGATGAACATTCAGATTTTTATTAAAGAAGTGTTGTTGGGTTTATTGATTTTATATTATTGGAAAAAAATAAATAAATATAATATTAATTTCAAAGTGTTAAAAAAAATATTATTATAAATTTAGCTCAAGTCATGCTACAAAAGGTAATTTTCCTATTGATAATACTTTATTTAAAAGGTAAGATTGATTATATATTAAGAAAATGAGCATAAATATGTGAAAAAATTAATGTTTGGTAAATAAAAATAATTATGCTTATGTATGTGAAAAATTCAAATCATTCTTTTCAATTTTTGAAAGTATGTTATTAATGTAAAGATTTATTAAAATAGAATTTTTATAATTTTGAGAAGATGACGGTTAAATGTAGTTTGTTTTTATAAGGTAAAATTGTTGATTTTATAGAAAAGTTTTATATGAACTTTTAAGTTTTTAAGTTCTCCTTATATTAAGATGTAATATTTTTACATTTCAAATTAAAAATTCTAAATTTTTGTGCAAAAAAATTGTTCATTTTAGTCTAATGATGAATTTTTTTCATATTTTTTATATAAAATCGTAAATTTGAAGTAATTTTCGTATCAAATTAAAAGTATTCGAATTTTTTTATATAAAATTATAATTTTAAGGCTAAATATTATATTTAATACTTAATATGTATATGGTCTTTGCTATTATGCTATTAATGCTGCAAAAATATGAATATAATCTCAATTAAGTAATATCATAGAGATTAGATGGGACATTTTTCATACAAGGTTTTTCAACGTATATAGCTAACGATATATATCTAATTGATGGCAATAGTATGCTCTTTTTACAAAATATTTTTGATTATTTATAATTTTTCCCATTTCTTACATATTTGTTTGTAGTTCGTGTTACCTCTTCTGGGTAACAAAATATTTATGTGAATATTTTTTTGTGAAGCGGCCATAAAATAGTATTTTGTCATAATTGGAAAAAAATCCACAAACTTGTTATTTCAACTTTCTTAACAAAGATATTATATATTCACCAGGGCGACCTAATGTTTTCAGTTTTTCAAGTCTTTTTCAATTTTTTTTTTCGGCTTTGCTCGTAGTACATACCCATGTTATTCATTGGGTACATACCCATGTTATTCATATAATATAAATATAGTATTTTTCTATTAATGGTGAAAGTAAGTATGAGTTGAGTATGGCAATGCTTGTTACAATCTATTCGTATACTATACCAAAATGTAGGTATTTTCATTACCTTAAATTCAAACCAGTATACATATCTATGCGACACTCGTAGTCCATACCCAGTGGCTTCTAGCCACCACATCCTCTTTCATATATTAACATTTTAACTATTAATCAAAGCCGTATATAATATAAAGATATTCAAAAATTGAAAAAGACTTAAAAAAACTGAAAACATTAGGTCGCCAAATATGAGTTCCCCTGGTGAATATAATATTTTTGTTAAGAAAGTTGAAATAACGAGTTTGTGGATAAGACCATAGATATAATGGTAATATATAATTAGACTACTTTCTATATGAACATAATATTTTATACGAGATATTTCTAAAACATTGCAATATTTTTAAAAAAAAAACATAATCGTGAAAATTTTAATCTTTTTTATTTTAAATTTAACTATTAAAATAATATTTTCATTAAAATATCATTTAAATTTTCACGGGTAGAAATAATTTATTTTTTTTTTTCATTTAAATAGAAAAAATTATGTCTGCAATTTTAAAAAATGTCAACAAATATTTGCACACTCTTGAAAAACTAGATGAAAAACTTTTTAACATTTTTTTTAAGTACATATTCAATTTTGTTGTTGTTGTGTTGTTATTATGTTTCCGGCATTTTGTATATAACATAATTTCCTTTTTTTTTTATTTCCATAATGTAACATATAATTAATTATGAGTTAAGGTTCACAGCATATTGCATTTTTCTCTCTATCTTTAGTTTTTTATTTTGTTGTTCTTATTCAACATTTTCTTATATTTTCGTACATATTTGTAATTAATTGCAAAGTGTTTGTATAATGCTCTTAAAAAGTCAGAAATTGTTGATTACTCGGCTAGGATAAAATGAAAGATGAAAATAAATACGAAATAAAGAAAACTGAAGTATAAACTTTCTATACAAATTAATTTTCTTATGTGTTAAAATATCTTTTTATATATTATTTATGTTTTTACTGTGAAATTTATAATTATTTCCGATATAAAAGATATAGAAAGTTTTATATAATGTAAAATTTAACTATTCTTTTATTTATTATGCTAAGATATTGAATAGAAATTTACATTTTACAAAAATTTTATATGTACATATATTTATCTTCAATTGTAATTATGCAGTTTCCGAAAAGTTTCATACACAACTCACTAATACTTATTTCTATCTATTTTCATCCATATACCAAATAGAAATGAATTATTTAAAAAAATATATATATGTTATTGAAGTGGGTACTCAGGAAAATTATAAAATAGAATTTATAAAAGAAAATTGAATTTTAAATTTTATTTAAATGAAAATATATATTTTTGTTGAGAATCTACAAAATTTTACATTATGTATACAGTATATACTACCTATATACTTAAAACCATTGAAAATGATTAACATTTGAAAAAGGATATCATATATGATATAAAATGTATAATCTAATTATAAAGTCACTTAAAAAGCTATGTCATAAATTATATTATTTGAATATGTTAATAGTTCATCAACATATAAATAATTATAGAAATTTTAATGTAGCAGGTTATTCAACACAAATTTGATTTCAAGGATTATTATTAAGGATTCGTTTTAAAAAGTTTTGTGATATATTAAAGTTTTTTAATTTTGCAAACGATTTAAATTTTGGGAATTTAATTTTCTTTATTGAAATATATTGAAAGCTTTAGATCTGTATATAAATTGTAATTTTCATTTTTAACTGAAATATTATTATTGTGAAATATTTAAAATGATATTTATGGTTTCGACGATACAAAAATTCAAATTAAACTAGATATATTTTAATTTACTTAATTTATCCAAAATTTAAATTTTTCATTTAATAATTTTTCTTTAAAGTTTTACACTTTTTTCCCATTTGAAATTTAATTATTTTGTAATATTTTTTCTATATTTTTTAAAGTTTTGCAAAAAACTATAATTTTAAATCTACCCTTAAGACTTTTTATCATTTATACTTTTATATAGTTAACAGAAAACCAAAAGTAATCGAATTCTTATTTTATTTCTTCTAAACTATATACAAACTTTTATTAACATTATTTAAATAAAAAAATTTCCCACATTAAACAACAAAATATAAGAAAAATTATTGTAAATTTTTATATAGCTAGAGAAAACTTTTATAGTTGTAATAATTTTCATAAAAAATAAATATTATCTATAAGTTGGATAAAATAAGATGTTAATCTTTTGTTATAGAAAAAAGTGTCAGATTCAGTAGTACATAAATATTTCATTTTCTATGTTATAAATATATAAAAATTGAAAACTTGAATTTATTTTGTCTTCAATTCAATTTTTGTGGCTTTGGCTTTTTATACAAAGAAAGTTTTTCGAATTTTTTTTTATACTTTGGGTTAGAAATGATGTTTTTGAAACTCATGTTTTATGCATCATAAAAAAAGAAACTTTTATTATATATTTTTCTACAAATGATAGAAGAAAAAAAATTTAACTTTCAAAATGTACTAAAATTTATTTATATATAAATTTTTTTTAAGATACTTTTTAGGAAATGAAAAACTGAATCTAATATACAAATATATTTATTACTATTATTATTATTATTTTGGTTATCAAATAAATAAAACTATTCTTGTTTTTTTTTTTTGTATATATAAAAGATCGACTGCTGAGTTGGAAAAGCTCTTAATGTAATAATGCGCGTGTTTAACAATCATTAATAAAAAATAATATATATAGAAACATTTATATAAACTATACTATAGTACGAGTATATAATTTCGCCAGTTAGCATGTTTTTTGTAAATATTTTTTCTATCTAACTAAAATATTTATGAGAAAATCTTCAACAACAAAAAAAAAAATAATAATATTAAAAATAAAAAAATATTTTATATTTTTTGTTTGTTAAATTTATCTTTGAATTACCTTCATAAATATTGGAAAAAAAAAAACAAAAAGAAGAAGAGACAAGAAAATAAAGTAATGCTGAGATTTAATTAATGCTTCGATAATAATATGAAAATGATAAATTTTAAATAATTTATAATCATAATTTTATTTTTGATAAAAAAATAATAAGAATATTAAATTTGTTAAAATCAATCATAAAATCTTCTTTTGATTGCATTTAATATTTCAAATTATATTAAAATTATGAGAAATTTCATTTAATTAAGAAAGAATAATTTTAGTTTCTTATTAGAAGAAAATTTGTTATTGAAGAATGGACAAATTAATTTTAAAAAATTCAACATTTTTTATATTAATTTAATTAAAATCTTAAAAAAATTATCTTAAACTATTTAATTTTTTTTTATTACAAAAAATACGAAATTTGTCGCACAGATTCTATGAATGAAATTGCACAATTTTTTGATTAATTTATTCTCCATTCTATTTTTTTTTTTATATTAATTTCCTTGGTGTAATTTAAAAGTTTCATCTAATTGTTTTAAGAATAGTAAATTTTTACAATAATAAGGACGAAGGACCATTTTGAAATTGAAAATAGATTTGAGAAAGAATAGATTTAATTTGGGGTATGTTAAGGGTAAGGGGACACATTTTTTGTAGACCTGTTTGTGGTGCGAATATTATTATATTTACTTTCTACATTAATGGTCCAACCAAACGACATAAATATAATATTAATCATGAAAAATATTTATTTAAATCATTATATACATTTCAGTATCTGTAAAAATCGATGTTATAAATTTTAACAGATCTGCAGTGTACTAAAAAAATAATTTTCTCAGAGTGCTTTAATTATAAATGTAATATTTATTTCACTATACGGCGACGGCCATTTTAAATTAAGATAAAATAATTTTTTTCTTATATTTCTTCGAGCGTTTTCATTAAATAAATAAATTTCTTTGCACGTTTTGATTTAATTTGCAATGAAATTCATAAAGTTTTTATATTTTCTTTATTATTTTTTAATGTCAGAGTTTTTCGTAATTATTTCATTTCATTTTTTTCGGAAACACTTAATTTTATACCGAAGAAAATAGCTTTTGATTTCAGTATTAATGTTCTAGGACTTTGAAAATGTAAAGGAATAAGAAAAATGTTATATTTTGTTCATAAAAATATAAATATTATTTTAAAATGTCTTCATATTTTGTTGCTTATCTACTTCTCTTGACTCATAAAGTCCGATTTCCATAGTATATTATACAAAATAAATCTAAAATTAATTATAAAGTGATACAAACTACAAATTCGGTGATATAAATAATATTTTTATATAAATTTATATTTTTTTTACAAAATTTGTTGATTTATCTTATAAGACTTTTCTGGTTCATTTAATTATTAATGGACAAAATTCCGTCGTGAAAAATAGAATTCAAATTTTTTGCTGATATTTCAGAGAATTGGTACTGAGTTCATTTGAAATCTGACCTACAAATTCACCACAAATTTTAATTTAATATTAATCAGGATATTTAGTACGACAAAAAAAAAGGATAATCAATAAAAAAACTTTTCAAAAATCTGCAAATTCAATATTCAATAATTTTTATGCTACTATGAAAAAAAAAGTTTTCTTTAGTTATAATCGAAATTGATTAGGACCTTTTTACCTTTTTAACCTTTTTTTTTTTTTGCTATATAAAAAATTTAACATTTATGAAACTTTTCACTATAAAAATGTCTAGACATTTATTAAATTATTAGAAACAATTTTTTTTTTGCTTATTAATAATTAATTTTAAAGAAAATTAAAAAATTCTAAATGAAAATACTTTTATTTGTATTTGGTTTTACTATAGTTTCAATACAAATTTACCACGCAATTAAAAATATCGATTAAATAATATTTTAATGTACCAAAATTTGTGGAATGTTTTAAATTATTATAAATTAAAGTATTTTTTTTTTAAATAAAATAAATTAAGTAAAAATTACTTTTATAATTTTTTAGAAAAAACTTTCATTGGTTTAATTAAGTCTTAATACCATTTACAATTTGACATGCCAAAAATTTATCTACACTAATATAAATCCTATTATAGTTAATTTTCAGTATAGCTAAAATTTCAAATCAAATCTTTCTCATAAGAAATTTATATAAATCAATTTTTTTCTAATTAATATTTCAAGGATAATCAAAAAACCCACACACACATAAACCCAGCAAAATAATATAAATCAAATAGAAAATTTTCATTCTAACAAGAAAATTTTTTAACCATTGGCAATTTATCAATAAAAATTTTTACTCTCTATAGCATATCCTTTTATTTTTGTTATATATATCCTTGTTTCAAAATATATCCAGAAAAAAAGATTTATTATTTTTCTCTATAAAAAAATTTCTTAGATATATTTGTTACTTTTATACAATTTTACACAATTTTATATTTATAGCAATTTTTTGTTCAGATCGTAACAAAGAGTGTAGTAAAAGTTAAGAAGAAGAAAAATGTATATAAATAAATTTATCCCAAAGGAATTGTATATTGTAACAATTTTCATTATTAAAAAAGGATTATAAAACTGTCCCTTTAAAAGTAACTATATATATATACTTACATATAATAAATTTTCTATATGAATTTTGTATTAAAATCAATGCTCTATTGGATTTTTGACCTTAATTGACTATGATTTTAGAATTTGATTTTTCTTAAATCTTTGGAAAATTACAAACCATAAAATAAAATATATAAATTCATTATTATATTCTTTTTTTTTAGAAAATTTATTTATATTATTTTCACTTTTCTATTGTTGTTTAGTGGGTTTTAATAGATGAAATTAACTAAATGATTTTATATTAAATTTGTAATCATAAAGAGATTTACTTTTTATCTTAAAGGAAATTTAATAAATATATATTATTAAGAGTTATTTGGTTTACAAAGGATTTAATATTGATTTTCATTAAGAAAATTGTTGGTAATAAGTCGAAGTCGAAAATATATAAATGATATAATTAATTTACAATAAATTTAAGACTGATTTTTTTTTACGTATTTAATGAATTTTTCAATTATATGTAATTTCTTCACTTAATGTATATAAAACTTATTTCGAAAAAATTTAATTCAATGGTTTATTAGTTTGATTAAATCTTTTAAAGATTAAATTTGTGTTTAAATTTTCCCAGGATAACTTCATTTATTAGTGTTATTTATTGACTCTACAACTTTTTATGCAAAATTAATATAAACAAATTGTTTTCCTAAATTCTCAGTACATTACCATTCAAAGAATAATTGGTCTAATATAGAGTAGACCAGTAACCCGGGCTGAGTACATGAATTATGGTTTAATATTCAGCCGAAACCGTTTGGTTTCTGTCAATATAATTTATTTTTAAAAAAAATCTACTTATTATTGGAGATTTAATTTCACAATTTCGTTTTTAAAATCTCGATTTCCTCAGTCGGATTTAATTAGGAAATCAAGTTGGTTTTCTTATAATTCTATAACGATAATTTAGCTTTCTGTAATATTTTCTATAATAATACTTACTTCAGTTTGACCTCAATTTCTTATAATTTTCTTACCAATTTCTCAAATTTTTTTTTCTGCAAAACTTCAATAAGTTCATTTTATAGTTCAATTTCTTACAATATTCTTACCAACAATTATCTTTTCATCTTTTCGAATACCACAATTAAATACAAAAAAAAAAAAAAATCTCTCAAGAAAAAATAACTAATTTTGAAATTTCAAGGATCTAATAATAATTACAAAAAAAAAAAATTTTCTTTAGTTTGGTTTCATCTTAAGACCAGATAAAATTTATGTTATTACATTCTTCTCCACTTTTATTTTTCTACGTATTTGTTGTGATCAAAATTAGATAAGAAAAACCAATAAAAATTTAAAGATAAATTTTGCTCCTATAAAAAAGTATACCTAAACCGAAAGTTATTATTATTTTGTTGTTGCTGTTGAAACAAATGCTTTTTGCACAAAATTTTCAAATATCCTTTTTCCTTTATTGCGTGCTGAAAGAATTTGTTGCTTTTGTTATGTTCTATAAAAGAAATGAGATGAAATTTTTTTTTTATGCTCTGTTTTTGTTATTCTTTTTGTAAACCTTTTTTTTTTTTTGCCATCCTTCTATTCATATTTTTTTGTTTTTGTATATTGTACATATTGGTATACTACAAAAGGATATTCTCTCTGCTTTGTATTTGGTTGTTGTTGCTGTTTTTTTTTTTTGTCTTATTTTAATTTGTGTTTGGAGTGATACATGTTATATCCTTAACCGAGGTTGTGCTTCTTTAATTCAACATCAAAAACCAACATTATATTATGTATATGTATACAGAAAAAAAGAAGAAATTTTGGTTTTTGGTTTTAAATTGTTTGTTCGTCCTACACAATTTGTTTTTTATTAAAAATATTATATAATTTTTTTTTTTTTACTAATTTTTTTTTTAATTCGAAAAATATAAAAATTTTGTTATTAAAATTTAATTTGAATGTCTGTCTGTCTCTGTTATTCAATTTGTTTTAAATATTACAATTTCGTTAATTTATTGAATTTAAATAAATTCTTAAGTAAGTAATAAACTTTCAATTACTTAAGATCCACTCCTATGTGGTCGTAAAAGGATCTATTTTTATACTTAATAAATTATTCAAAATGGTTTGAATTTAAATATTAATACATTTATTATTTTTTTGAAATTTTGAATACGAAATAATATTTATATTATGCCAGGATTAAATAAATTTTCATAAATGGTGGTTTTATCGTGAAATATTGAAGTATACATTTTCATAAAAAAAAACCCACGTACATAGCTGAAATTTAGAATACTGGGTAAATTTATGTCGATTTAAAGTTCAACAAAGATTTCGATAATTACTATTTTTGTGGTGCAAAATTAATTGTGTAAGCTAAAATCAAAAATTATGTGTATAATTTTATCACAAAAAAGAATTTTCCAAAAATTTCTACCCAAACTACAAAGGGAGGAACACCAATTATTGCAAATTAGACCAAAAATTCTACTATGTCAATTTCAACAAAACTTTTCACAATATTTTGGTAAATATTCTAAAATATAAAAATTCTTTTATCTTTTCAAATAATAATTTAAAAAAAAAACATCAAGTACAACATACAAAAAAAAAAACGACCTCTGAAAGTATATCTTTATTACCAGCCATTAGAACCACCCTCAAAGGCTCAAAATAAATATTATTCCTTTTCTTTTTTTTTTTCTGTTCGGTGTACAATTTTTTTGTAGTGTACTACCAAAAAACACAACAACAACAGCAACCAAAAATAATAATAATAAAAATACATAACACAATCTAACCCAGATAAAATGTAAAAATCTTGGCAATTTGGCATCTTGATTTTTCTGATTTGGAAAATATGTTTTTTTTTTTTTAACAAAAAAGAAAATTGTACAATACAATAAATATTATTCAGCTTTCAAACTGTTACGTAAAAGGAAGAAAATATGGGTTTTCTTTTTTAAGATGGGAAAAATTGTTAGTCAAAAATTATCTGATATACACTTACATAGTTTAATGCTTATGTAGCAAACCCAAAACAGAAAAAAAAGAAGAAAAAAAAACCATCAGATATCAATTCCAAAATCAGATAAACATATTATCGAACGAATTGCAAATTTCATTTTTTTTTTTTTTTGGATGTTGTTTTTACTTTTTGTTAAAAAAAAAAAAGATGGAAAAAGACACAATTTTAATGCTTAACAACAAAATATTTATCTATGTCTATTTTTTATTTATTTTTTTGAATTTAGATAAGCAGAAGTTTTTTTTTTGTTTTGTAGAATTTAAATAAAAATATTTTTAAGAGTTAAAAATGAAATAAGAAATATATATATTTTTCTGGTGTCGTAAGATTGTGAAAAATTGTATATAAAATTTTAAATAAATTTTGGTGACATTCGAAAAGTACTCGGAAAACACATTATAAATGTCACAAAATATAATAATTTATAGTGTAAATTGTATTTCAATTTCAATTATGAACTTTTTTCCATTATATTTTTTCTGAAATTAAGGGCCTATCTAAATTGGTTAATTCCGAAACTTTGATAAGCAAATTCGAAATTTTGATATTCAAATTAACCTTTTCCAGGCACCGAAAATTTAACTTTTATGTCAAATTTCATGACGGTCTGATGGGCAACTATAAATTTTGACGAAAGAGTTTATTTTCATTCTAACCTAAAAAAAATTGTTTACTACCTGTGTAAAAGTTAATTGTAATGACAATATTTCAATTAACATAAATTGTATATTAAAGGGAATGCGGAAACGATTGTACTCATCTTGAGTTTAATTTTTAATTTGATTTGTCAAAATTTTAACCAATTTAGACAGTGTGAAAATTATTTACCACGATTAAATATCTTTTACATCCATAAAAATTATTTCACCTTATTTTAACTTTTTAACCAAATTAGACAGGGCCCTAAATATTAATTTTTTTTCGTTTTCTTTTCCTTCATTTTCACCACAGAATATACAGAAATTTTTCCTTGTTTTATCTAAGTTGGAGAAAGAAATCTTTAATGTATAGAAAAACATTTTTCAAAATACAAATTTGACTAATTTTTGATAATCATGATAAGAAGAAGAAGAATATAAAATACACAACTTTTATCTGTTGCTCTTTTTTCGTGATTTATGATGGAAAAGTTGAATAAACAGAGTGGAGTGTAATTTTATAAATAATTTTAAAAAAATTAAAAAAGAAAAATTTCAAATAAAATTAAAAATAAAGATACAAAATAATAATTCAAATAATTTTAATTGAATAGTTGACAATCATTAAGAAAATAATAATTGAAATTAATAATTTCAAATTTTTCAATAGATCACAAAATAAAATAATAAAATAATCAATTTTAATAACCAAACCAAAATTATTGATATAAGTTCAATTATTAAAATTATAATAGTCAATTTATAATAGTAATTAATTCTGTTGTCTAGCAATAATATCCTTAATAATTATAATATACAATGAACATTTTAAGTATAATAATTATTAATAAATATATATCTAAATAATCTAAATAATTGAATTTTGTATTATATTATGACTATTTATGGTTCATTTTATAGAAGATTAAGTGTTTTTCAATTAAAATAGTAAATTGGTTATTTTATAATAATAATAATAATAATAATAGATTATTTGTAAAATATATATTTGATACAATTTTCGAGATTAAATTTATTTTTTTGTTATTTCAAAATTTAATTAAATAATTTATTGAAAATATTTTAATAATTTTTCAACATATTTTTAATTGTTTTTCATTTTAAATTTAATATTGAAAACTTTTAATATCCTTGTGTATAAATACCAATAGCAACCTAATTATTTTCTTTCCATTTCTAAAAACTCCTTTTTTTTAGGAGTAAGAGGCATTTTGCACCTTCAGATATGCTTGCTATATACAAGACTTTCATCTACGACTTGAATATATTTAACTAACACATTTTTTGGGCATAGGTGCACCTCTAATCTGTCTTCAGAGTTTAAGGATTACCAATTAGAATTATAAAATTATGCCAATTTAACTAATTATTTACTATCTTTAAGTCAATATATCGTAACATGTAGGTGGCCATGGCTATGTTTTACAGGTATCTGTAAAAATTTCATGACAGTCTGGGCAGCTATAAATTTTGACGAAAGATGTTAAATTTCATTCTAACCTAAAAAAAAATAGTTTAATACCTGCGTATAAGCTAATTGTAATGACAATATTTCAAGCTCTGAGAAGATTAAGTCTATTATGCCGAAGTGTAAATTTTTTCCTACATAAATACAGGATGAGCAGCCTCTACTAGGCCCACAAATTCTCACTAAACCAAAATTTTCATTGGACTGTAAAGTTTCGTAACTCTTTTTCTAAGTAGAACCACAAAATTAATTGGATCAAATTATAATACGGATAATTTTAAGAGGAATGCGAACCACTTCCTACCCTAACTACAATCCCATAACTTAGTCCTTATAGCATAATTTATTATAGTTATTTTCTGATTAAATTGATTTTGAAATAAAAATTATAAAAAAAAAAAAAATTACGAAAAACATTTAAATATTTAATCAGAAATTTATATAATTAATTTGAACTTTGATAAATTCCACTTTATGGCCTATAAACGAAAAGGTCATCATCACAATTATTATCTATATAAATTTTGTATTACTCTACCATTAAATTAAATGTATAAAAATTGAAATAAAAAATACATTTATTACATTAATTAATTATTCCACTTGTGTATATGCAATAACAATTTTATTGATTCAATATGTTCACTACTCTCTCTCTCTCTCTGTCAGTGTTCAATGTAAGATATATTATTAAATAATTATTTCAATTTAAATATAAATAATAAAAAAAAAAACACCTGGAAATATTTGTTTATTTTCCGAAAAAAGTTCAAAAAGTTATTTAAGGAAAATCTTCAAAAAATCATTAAAAAAAAAAGTTCTTTATTTTGTTTTTGGATTTTCTTTTATTTTTAATTTCAAAATTATTACTTATATATATTTTTTTTCTTCATTTATTTACTTATTTCAATATTTATGTCAAAGATACAAAAAAATATATATCTATGTATTTATGTATATATAATTTTTTCTTATTTTGGTATAAAAAAGTTTTCAGTTACACATTTTTTTTTTTATTTTTTTATGAAATTTAAAAAAAAAAAAAAATATTTTTTCTCCTCACTCGTCCAGAAAGTTTTCATCAAGACAACAAATCAACAAAAAAAAAAAAAAAAAAAAATGGAAAACTCCACTAACCAATTAAAAAGAATTTTTCTCGTTTTTTTTTTTTTTTTTTGGTGTGCCAATATCAGAACAGAAAATTTTCAATTTTTTGTCTTTCAGTTTTTGAGCGAAAAAAAAAAAAATAATTTTGAACAATGAAATTTGGTATTTTCTTCTTCATTGATTTTCCGAATTTTCAAACCGCCCCCATCACCAATGACCCGCGCAACAGATCCTCTCGTCCTTTTTAAGATATGGATGATTTTTTTGTTTGTTTAATAGTTTATACTTTAGGAGTGTATAAAAATATCCTTATTTATTAGCCTTATACGTTGATAATTTGAAGAAAATTTCATCTGAAATTAATATTGTTTTTTTTTTTTTGTTATTAAGAAAAATAATAATTTAATATTTTGGAGAAGAAAATTTATATTAAGGAAAAAAAAACATTGAAAATGTTGATAATAAAAAGGAAAATTGTCAATTGACGATGGTTTATTTTAGTGGAGGTGGTGGTAAAGAGACATAAGATTGCTTTTAATGACACATTATTAATTTTTTTAAAGACTTTTCTGATGACAATTTAAAATGTATAAGAAAATATTATTATTTTATATTTTAGACATTTAAGAATTTAAAATTGAAAGAAATTATTATTAAAAAAAATTTAATTTTTAAGACATTTACAATAAGTTTTATTATTTTTTGTGTTTAATCTCGTATAAAAGTTAAATTAAATTTAATATGTTATGAGTTATGACATATAAAGTGATTGAAAATTTTGAACAGAATACAAATGGTTTTAAAAATTAATTCTATAATTTCATCTTTCAATTATTTTAAACACCATTTTTTTTTTTTTGGTATAAAAATATAATTGAATTTATGCTGCTTTAATAAACATTTTATAATGTTGTAATTTTTTATATAGTATGAATTTAACGAGCCATTTTATTTCACATAAAATTGTATACCATATATGTATATTTTGTATGTTTTCGAAAAATATGTCTAAAGTGTCTGAATGTCGGAAGTTAGTAAAAATTATGGAAACGAATAAAGAACTTGATTTTTTTTTTATTATTAGATGTTAAAGTATATTAAACCATTTATACTTTTTTGCAAAATTAAATAGATTAAAGCAAATATCGATTTTTACTGATGAAAATAATATGTATACATATAGTAGATAATAGAATTTAGTATAGTAAAAACGATAGTCTTCTATATAGTAAAAATTATTTGTATAAATTCGAGTATTTTATATGATAATATTTCTATATTAATGCGATTATTGATAGGTCATTTAGAACGCAGACTAACTATTAATAATTTATGGACTCTGATGGACATAAAATTTCATAAAATCTGTTTATTATAATTTTGATTTATATTATAGAGAAAAGTTTAACAAAACTTCTATAAAAATTTCCAAGTCAAATTATTGTCTTTCTAAATTAAATTCTTAATTGAAAATGATTTTTAAAAATTCTAATTTTTTATTTTAAAAAAGACTAAATTGAAATGTAAAATGAAAATTATGCTCATCAATGTTGATTTGATTTTGGTAAAAGACAAATTATAATTATTGGAAAATGCATTAATTTTATCTGGAAATACTATATATATAGTATAACAATATGTTTATTTTCCTCAAATGTAAAAACAAATGACAATCCCATTTAATTATCCATTTATCGCCATTATATAAAAATATTAAATGAAAACTAAAAAACGATAATATTTTATTTCTTTATATAGGTATTGGTATATGTAGGTATATTAAAATAAACAAGGACATAAATATAAGTTAAATTAAAAAAAACAAGGACTCACCTAATTGATGTGGTAATAAATAAAATTGAAATAGTTACAAATGACCAATGAGTGATAATATTATGTAACTGATTTGTTGTAACTATTGTCCATGGTGATACATTAAATATTGATGATATTCTATTAGCACTACTATTACCATGCTGCATTGCGGCAGGGTGTTCACCTTTTATTACATGAACAATTATACTAGCTGAATCTGAAAATAATAATAATATAATTTTTATTGACATTTTTAACTACTATTTTAGTATAGTATAGAAATAAATAAAAAGTTGATAATTGGAATTTTATGTTGTTTTTCATTTTATTAGTGAATTTGTGAAAGTCATGAAATTTAAAAATGAAATATTATAATTATTTGTCGCAATAGTTATAATAATATTTGTTACAGAAAAAAATAATAATATTCTATTTCAATAAAAGTTTTAGAGTTAAAAACAATTTTTTACAATTCATACAATTTAAAAAGTTCAATTAAAATGTAATTAAATGGTTTTTATGTATTTAAAGTTATAATATTTTGAATTTGTTATACAATAATGTATGATAGTTTTTTTGTAATATTAATTTATTTATATTAAACCAGGAGTAAAAGTCCTATGCGACTTTTTGGTGTTAAAGTTTTTTCTGTATTTAATAAGAATTTAAAATAATTAAATTAATTTTCGTATTATATAAATAATATTCTATAAACATAATTTTCAGGCAGTTTCTCAGGCAGTGATTCTATGTATAATGTCTAGTCCAGAAAAATAACTAAAAAATTACACTTTTATAGAAAACGAGCTCCAAAAATTGTATAAATGGCCGTTTTCGTTAACGTCAAATGATCGCAATACTGCAATGTATTACATAATTCTTTTTACTAGTATTTTGACTATCGAGATAGTGCAAAAACGACAAATTTAGCTTAACCCATGCTCCTTCTGTCGACTGGTTGCTGTCTTGTTGATTAAACTACCATAAAAACGAATAGAAACATTGCAGAGTACTGCCGATCATTTGACGTTAACGGAAACGCACATATTGTAGTTGACTATTTTATAGAAAATTTTTTGCAAAAAAAATACAATTTTTTAGAAAAATGTCTCAAAATTGATTATTTTACAGAAAAAAAGCTTATAAATTTGTATAGAAAATTAATGAAGCTTAAAATTTACTACGTTTTGCTATTGAATAAATATAATTTAACAGTAGGTGGACATATCTAGCTATTAATTCTAAAATATTTACTAAAAATTTATAAATTAATAAAAATTTACTTAAAATAAAATAGGAAAAATATAAAATTTCTCATTGAATAAACCTTTTTAACCAATATTTTACTTGAATTTTTGAACTTATCCAAAAAAACCTTTCAAAATTTAACATAAATTTAACATAATTTTAACATTATGTTAATACATTTCTTTTAACAGTATAATCGTATAAAATGTTTTATTAATATAAATAATATTAAATTTATTCTTCTGTATAGAGGCTTCCGAAATATTATTATCACTTGTTGCAATTTAAATTTCTTTCGTATATTATTATACAGAACGAAAAAAATATAATAATACTCTAAATTCAATAATGTTTAAATGAAATTCCATACCATAAATTTGTGTTCGTTTTTTTTTTTCCTATTTTACGAAATTTTCATCTAACCTTACAAAAAAATAAATAAATTTAAACTAAAAAAATGGAAGAAAATTCAATAAATTTTCCCATGTTTGTCATTGCATATGGTTGGTATATTATGTACGTAAACGTATATAGAAAATCTCTTTGTCCTTGTCCTCAATTTTTTTTCATTTTATAAGGGAGTATGATTGAATTTGCATTACAAATTTTAACTTTCACATACCAGAAAAACAAAAATTATATTTACAAATGAAAATTCTTTAGAGAGATTGTATGAGTATGTATGTATGTAAAAACAGAAATTGTGTGTGTGCTCGTTTTACAAAAGCGGCAATCGTTAAAAGGTTTTCATTTCATTTCAAATTTATTTTTTTTCTATTTTTTTTTTTTTTGGAAGAAAATGTCTAGGGTGAAAATGTTAAAATATGTAAAAATCTATTTTGTAATAAAAAACAAGAAAAACAGAATAAAATTTTGAAAGAAAGAGGAAAACAATTAAATTTTTACGTAGTACATATAACGTTTTAAAATGCTTACGGATTAAAGTCTGTTGCAAGGATTATTTCAAGTGGAAAGAAATTTTCCTCCGTAAACAATAATGTCACAGTGTTTTTTTTTTTTTGTTTTGTTTATTCATGGGAAATCATATAAGTGGAAAATGTTTATGTGAAAGTATATATAGAAGAAAAATTATTATTCATTTTTTTTTTATACGAATATACAGGTTGTCCCATTTCACATATTTTTAGAATTTATTACTAGAAATTTTTTTTTCTGTAATTATATAAAAATATAGCAGAAGTATTCATAGATCATATTTTTATGTGCTTTTATTAATCTGCAACATATTTTCTAGAAATTTGTAGAAATATCTTCAAAAGATTTAATTGTTCATAATCTTTTAATCTATTAATGTGGCGGGGTAGAATTTTATGAATAAAATGAAATTGAAATTCTTTTTGATTAAATATGGGCCACAACAATATAAGGAAATTGCAATAACTGAAGCATGTTGAGCTTTATACATGTTGTAACCCAATAATTAATTATCTTCATAGCACAGTCTACGATATTAAGATTTCTGCATTGATTTCTTTACCTTTTTTTTTTGGACATTCATTTGCCTAAATATTTAAATTTTTTCCAACTTCTATCACAGATTATCGTTCTTATTTCAGAAAAAAAGAATCAAACTAACTTTAAACTAGGACACCACTCACTTTAAAAATATCAAATTAATTCCAAAAATATATAAACTGAGAACACCTTCTTTGACATATATATGCATACCATAAAAATAGGAAACCATTAATTTTTAAACTAAAATTAAATATTCACTTTTTTCTTTTTAACAATTTAGCAAAGTTTCTTATTTTCTTAATAGTAATAATAATTTTTTTTTTTACATTACCTGAATTACTTGGTGAACATGTATAGTTTCCAGAATCTGCAACTGTAGCCTTAGCTATTAATAATGTACTTGTTCTAGTTGAACGTTCTGTAATCACATTGATACCAGTACGTTGGGCATAATTAATTACACGTTCACCTTTATACCAGTATATAAATGATGGCGGTTGTGATGAATGCATTGCCATACATGTTAAATTTACATCACTACCACTTTTTATAAAACGTTCAGAATTTCCAAGAATTTTTGCTCTAGAAACTGTTATGACAACAACAAAGAAAAAAAAATTGATGTAAGATTTAAGTAAATTATTAAAAATATTCAAATTTTCATTTAATTTAAAATTTAATTTTATAAAAATGAAGGAAAGTTTTTATGTCACATACAAAAATAAAAAGTTTGGTAAGAAAGAAGGTAAAAAGTCAACTTTTTTAAATCAAATGATAATTTTTCCGGTCTTAAGAAATATAAAATTTTCAGTTTTTTTTTTATTTTGCGGTCTTTAGGAATATATAAACTTTTTATCATTTTGTAATGAGTAAACAAAAATATTTTAATGTAATTTATGTTATAATTTAAATTATTCAACAATTCAACATAAAATTTAAATTTTTATGATAAAGTTAAAGTTTTTCTTTTCTCGGAATTACAAAAGTAAAAGAAAAATAATGAGTTGGAATATTAGAAAATAATGAGTTGGAATATTATAAAAAAATTAATTTTACCTAAAAATATATGAAAAAATATGAAAATAATTGATACCAATATTAAGTACAGTAAAAAATTGAAAACATAATTGTAATTAGTTCTTAATTAATTTACTTCCATTTACTTCCTTAATTAATTTACTTCCATTTGTTAACGATTTCATGCAAGAAATACTAAAATATTTGTTTTACATAAATGTCCAAAAATACATTTAAAAATTATGAAAATTCTAAATTTCCATTCATTTCAAAATTATTTTTGTATATACATAAAATACAAAAAACGAAAAACTTCTTCATTATTTTTAACAAAGATAAGTTGCATAATTAAAAATTGATTTACCAACATTTTTTCTTAAGGACCAAAATTAGATGAAAATATACACTATATAGATTTTGAAGGTTATGTATATAAAAAAAAATTGTGAGTTAATTCTAATAGAAAAGAATCATTAATAGACTTTTAAATATCCTTTCTAAGAATCTGAAAAAAAAAACCCAATTTATAATCCTTTTCAAAACTTATTTATTTTTATATTTAAGTAAATTTATTTAACTGATTTGCTGATATAAATATAAATATTCCTTTTTAAAGTCATTACGGAGGGTTAAACAAAATATATATAGAAAAAAAAGTTAAATATATATTTATATAATAAAATAGAAATAAAAAGGACCCTTTCAAACTAAAAAGTCTCAAAAATATTCTCAAATATTTACCTTTTTCTTTTTTGTATGTTTGAGTGTGTAAATATTTAATAAAATCAAAACGTTTTTCCCAAGGACATTGTAAACGAAAATATTACTACTTAAGGTATACACTCAAAAAAAAAAAATATAAATATTATAAATATGTACGAGCGTATATAACCCCCAAAAGTACAAATGAATATGTATTTTTGATGAAAAAAAAGGGAAAATTATGATTGTTTTTTTTTTTGGTTGTTATTGTAGGAAAGAAAATCCTTGTTTTTATATTTAAATAAACTCAAAATTGATTGAGCAGATAAAATTTAAAAATTAACATTTTTGTCGCAAACATTTTATTTACTCTAATAAAAAAATTTTCCATAAATTTAAAAAAAAATTCTCGTAGATTTTGTTCTTTCATTCATTTACCTGTAACATGTAATCGAAATGCTAAACTTTTTTTTGGTTCTGTTGATATTTGACATTCATAAATACCAGAATCACGATGCTGAGATGATGATATTCTTAATGTCCATTCATCTGATTCTTCGGTATGTAATGATTGAAAACGTTGATCATTTGTATATGTTAATATGCCAACAGTTAAAATATGTAAATCTCTTTTTCGTATCCATGAAACCTTTAAGAAGAAAAATTTATTTTGAAAATATATTATTGAAAAGAGAATATCGATAGGATAACAGACTTTCATGATTATAATGATTTTGTATTGAAATTCTTTCAGGGGAAAAAAAAAACATTGAAATATTGATAATTTAACTTTGGTATAAGTCTTCTCATGATTCATAATTACAAAAATTCCAATAGAAATTTTGAAAATTATGGCATAGTTTATTAATTTTTGTATTCGGAAAAAAAAAAATTTTTAGATTAAATTTTTCGAATTATGTATTTTATAGGAATTTACAAAATATTTTAAATTTTTTCACTACAAATTTTACCATTTTGCTAGAATATATAATTTTTGTATTAACATTAGAACTAGTAACAAATATACTAGTATATAGTCCAGATAAGGTTCAGTATTACAGGTATTACATATGTCCATTGTGCGAGCCATTTGAATGTCCTAGCTAGGAGTTTGTACGATTTAAACATCCTGAAACATTCATTGTAAGTAATTCTTTTTTTCATTGTAATTCGAATTTTCATAGCATTTTAAAAGCGTACATAGACTGTTGACTGTTCTGAGTATGATTTAAAACATTAAAAACAGCCACAAATGTAAGCATATTTGTCGTAATTCAAATTTAAACGCTCCAGATTGCTTGTAAAATTTTATTTTATTTGAAAAAACCAATTACAAATATTATTCCAAAAATTTATTAATTTTATTTAAATTTTAATGATTAAATATTATTTCATGAAAAATATAATATATTATAATTAGAAAACTTTAAATTAATTAATTTAATTTTAAAATTGATCTGACATAAGTATTTGATATCCATAACATTAATTCACCATAAATTAGAAATCTTTTCGTATTTCGAAATAAATTACATTAATCATGTTATTTGAGTTTAAAATAAATAAATTGCTTTATTTATGGAAAGTTATTTTTAAAATAAAAATATAATTAATTAAATTAAAGTATTAAAAATTTTTTAAAAAAATCAAATATAGGAATTTATGTCAGTAGGAGTCGGCTAACAAAAAGAGTATTTATGAAAAAAAAAGTATATTTTTGTTCTTTTAATCCCAAATTTGATGATTTTCATTTTAATAATGGAAAAAAAGAGCCTTGCTTTTTTTAAATTGAATTATTTTTGTCTTCCATGAAAACAAATTTATTTTCTGTACACGTGTCTGTATTCTTTTTTTTTCATGAATTTTTTTGCTGTTGTTATTTTATGTGGAAAATTTTTTGGTCAGTTTAAAAAATTGAAATTGGTTTCGTTTACAAAAGATTTTCATATTAATTTTTAGAAAAATAAATTTTTTTTGTTATTTGTTTATTAAATATTCATAAAAATCGTGCTTTTTTTGTGAAGAAGAATAAAGGACTTTGAAAATGTTTAGAGACTTTTTTTTGACAAGATACTTATGTGCTATATACAAAATATCAATTTCCGGAAAAGTTTCTATTTACAAATTAGCAGTAAATTTCTATCTAAATTTCTCTGCGTTATTTTATCAGTTCTGCAAAAAAAAAAATTTATTTGAAAAGTTTTTCCCAAAAAAAAAAATTTATCATTTTGAATAAATTCGTTCTTAATTTACTTCATTTTAAAGTTCAAATTTATTTTAATATTTAATGGATATAAATGAAATATGTTTTCTTACCGCTCGATCACCCAAATTTCTAACTCGACACGGTAATAAAGCTGGTTGTCCAACTGTCGCTGTAATCACTCTTCTTGTTGAATTATCGAAATGGGGTTGTTTTGAATGTGGAATATCCCAATAATGTTGCGGTATATCAATACAAATTATTTCCGTTTCTAAAAAACAAAAAAAAAATGGAGAAAAGATAGAATTTATATGATTATATAGTTTCGGAATAAAACAAAAGTGGAGGGCTATAAAATTATATATTGGATACATGTTCAGGTTACAATTGGTCTTTTTACAATTTAAATTGGTTATTTTACAAATTGCTTATTTTTCAATTCAAATTTTTCTTGTGTAATACTTGGAATTCGTGCAAAATTATAGTTTTGGGAAATAGAATAAAATTGATTACCAAAATATAGTAAATCCAAATTTGAATTGTAAAAAAATACGAATTTGAATTATCTGAAAATGCCACAGACAATTTATCTTTTGGAATGTGATTTAAACTGATATTTTTTTCCTAATTTTTTATCATATTTATATGTGTAACATATATTTATGTTGTGACAATGATTTTGAAAACGATTTTACTATAATATTTTTTATTTTGCGTAAATTTTATGTTCTAGTTACGATTTATTACTATAAGATAAAATCTATTTTATTAAACAACTATAAAAAAATATATAAATAAATAAAACTAAATTATATAAATAAATTAAATTTTAGATGATAAATATAAATAATCCTAAAAATAAATGAGAAATTTTTTACATAATATTACATTTTGGTATTTAAGGCGGGAAAAGTATAAGTTTTTTCTTTTCTTGTTAAAGGAAATTGATTAGAAAATCCCTAAATTTAACTTCATATAAATATACAAAATTGTTGATACAAATTTTATTGATTATTATTTTGTGTATTGTAAGTCTTCTATAATGACTTTTTGAAGTAGGAGCTAAAAACAACAAATTTCAATTTAATCGATGGTATATAAATAAATTACAATATATGTATGAATATAATATACAATATCAAAGTATATGAAAGTTATTTTAGTAAAATTTCTAAGGAACTATAAAATGATTTCGATTTTTTTTTTTGTGTCGAACTTTTATTGCTTTTAAATTAAGATTGTTATATAGAAAATAACATTATAAATTTGTTATTTTCTTAAAGATTTTGTGTCATTTGTTATGTCTTGAAATATATTTTATGTCTAGAAATGTTATTGGTTTTGGTGTGGTGGGTATATTACTATATGTAATTCAAGAAAATATTGGAGAAGTTAAATTATTTATAGAGCCTGTCTATAATTGGTGAATTATTAACTTTGAAAGTTGAAATTTTTAATCAATTTGTACACAAATTTACATAACTTTTTTCTTAAGAAAGTTCTAAAATTAAATTATAATTGAAATTGAAATAATTACACTTTTAAAATTATTTAAATTTAATTACAATATCAATTTGAATATAATTTAATATTAAAGTTTCTTAGAATAAAGTTATATCAAAAAAAAGTTTTCAATAAGAAAGAAAATTATATAATTTTCTTCTTTCCAGAACAAGGAAATTCGACCAAAAATTTAATAAAAAAATTAAAATATTATAATTTTATAATTGCTCTATAAAGTCGTTAACAATTTACCAAGAAAATTATCTTAATATAACTTTAATTTAATCTTTTAATCCAAATTGTTAGCCACTTTTGATAAAAGTTAAACGTGTATAACCAAAACTCAAAATTACTCAAGACACTAATATACAGAAAAAAAACATTTCCTTAAAACAAAAAATTCAAATAGCCACTTACTTAAAAAACAGATTATTACCTCTGAGATTTTCTAATAACCACTAAAAAAAAATTAATTCTGCTTGAAATATTTTTTAATATGTAAAACGATTTTTTTTTTAGAAAATTTCATTTAACTTCAAGATTAAACAACAAAATTTTAATTGAAAATTATCAAAATAAAGAAATTTTCCATTTTTCTTTTTAACTTGTTAAACCTTTTTTTTTTTGCGGATTTTTATTTTCTTTGCGGAAATTTTTTTATTTAATTGGTGAAAACTTTTGCTGATGATAATTAAAATAAAAATAGATTAAAAATTCATTTTGATGTTATGCCACTCATCAATTTTTTTTTTCATAAGCTAAAATTACATAACGAATAATTATTAAAGCTTTTCATAACTCTTTTAGATTTTGAGGCATAAAAGGAGTGGTGGTCAAAAATGAATGAAAATCGTTGTTTAATTTTTAAAACTAATTTTTTTTTATTTTATTTTATTAATGTATTAAAGAAAATTATGTTAAATTAGTGTACAAGGATTTTCTTTTTTACATTTTTATTACACCGGATATATAAGAAAAGTAATAATCATTGGAAAAAGTTAATTTTTTTTTTCGTGTTATAAATAATAATTAGATATTTAATTAGTCTAATAAACATTTATTATAAATATATATACACAAATAATTTTTATTCTTATATTTGTATACAAATAAAGCTAATTTAATATAAATTATTGATTTAATGAGCTTTTGATGGTGTATTTTTTGGAATATAAATAGAAATATTTTAAATGGTAAAATGATAGAAGATTGTGAACATTTTTTTAGTTACCGAAATAACGAGAAAAACTTTAATTATACAAAATTTTTTGGTTAATTTTAAATTATGGTTTAATCGTTTATGAATTAATTTATAAATGATTAAACCATAATTAATGTTAATGGTGTTAATTTTGAGGTATTTGTAATTTAGTTACAAAAATTCCACAAAAGTAACGGAAAATATTAAATAAAATTAAGTTTATAATTTAATTTTTGTTTGAGTTTTGTATCTATAAATAATTTTCTTGGAAAAAGTATGTTAATTTTTGAATAATATATTTTTAATTTTTAGAAATAATTTATAAATATCCTTTTTAAATTTATCTTTAGAATGTATTAAAGAAGCTACATTATATTTCATTGAATTCCCTTATTAATGCGGTCTTTTAGAGCTGTGGTGAATATTAGTGTGTTGTGTATTAAGCAGTAGGGTTTGAGGTATGTAAATTTTTAGTCGAGGCATGGAATGTCGTTCTAAGTTAACTAAGCTTTAACTGTGTACCAGTAATAAAATATACAGAGCGAGTCCAATTACCGACAACAATTGATTAACTACGAAGCCATTAGCTTTTGGTTGCAGAGGAAATTCGGATCGGAATACATTTAAAATTAGAATAGGTTCCAATTCAAGATGATTACTTTCTGTGGTTTTGTATAGATGGTAAAATGAATTTGAGAAGTTTTTTGATTACATTATTAAAAATAGATCATATATTCTTCTTATTCTTTGGCTTAATAGCCCAATACAATATGTAAGCCTATATCCGTTAAACCTACAATAGGTAAAGCCTATAGGCCCACATTTGGGCTATTAAGCCAAAGAAGAAGAAGAATATGATCTATTTTTAATAATTTGATCAAAAAAACTTCTCAAATTCATTTTACCATCTATACAAAACCACAGAGAAAGTATAATCATCTTAATACTTAATTAACAGTGTAAAGAAAAAATACATTTAATATTTACTTTTAACAGTTTAAATACTCTTATAATAAATACAAAGATTTCCTTTTTATATTATATTTAATTTATCTATAATTTCCCAGTATTTTGTGATGGTTTTTAATACTTAAAACAAGAACAGCCAAAAAAGTGTAAGAGAAACACAAAAAAAAAATTAAGTAAAAACGTAATTATCATCATGAATTAATGGTCTTTTATTATTTTTCGTGCCAACACCGCTAATGGCTGATTTAATAAACTCCCACCATCTAAATAACACCAATCCAGAAGAAAAAAAAATATCGTCATTATATTTTTGGTTCGCATAAACAAAAAGGAAAATTATCCTTAAAAAAAATATTTATTTTGTTTTTTTTTGTTTTTTTCGTAATATTTTTGTTTGGCCATCAAATTTATCGCATTTTCTAACACCCAAAAGAGATCTATAGTTATGTATAAATATATACAGCAGCAAAATGATTATTTGATTTTGCAGGAACAATTTTTTTTTTAATTATAATCAGCTCTAGGGTATCAAAAAAACAGAGAAAAACCAGCTGGCCGGATATGGTAAATGGTATATATAGTTATATTTTGTGTTTTTTTTGGTATCTAAAAATCTTTTAATACCTTCAAAATTTACAATGGCTTTCATTTTAATTGCCAATAAAATATTTAAATAATTTTTTGTGTGTTATTTTTGAATTATTACCCAATTAAAATATTTATTGGTTATTAATAATAATAAAGTTTCTCTTTAAAAATTATGTTTAGCTTTTTATAATTATATATACAGTATAAATTTTTATGGCATACTTATTTTGTGTGTGTGTGTGTGCTTAAATTTTTGTCTTTCCTTAATCTTATCATGAGTTTTTTTTTTTGTATCCATGTCCTTAAGTATAAATTGTTTTTATTATATAGAATTGTTTTTAATTACTTTAATTGAGTGTCATGCTTTATAATGATGTAATTGTCGTAGAAAATTGCTTTTGGAGAGTATGAAAAATATTAAAAAATTTAAAGAAACTTTGTAATGGGTTAAAAGACTTTCTTTTTATTAGTTTTCTCATATTGCAGAGTTTCTTAAGAAAATTTCAATTTAAATTAAGAAATTATAAATATATTTAATCGCCGCAACATTTGAATTATGGTCATACAATTTCCTGAGAATATTTCAGAATTATAATTTCAAATCTTATGTAATTCATACTTATATGAAGATTGGCAACTGTCAGATTTCTATATTGTAAATTTGTTAAAGGAAATATTATAATTTATATTCATAATCTCAAAATTATTGTGTGTATATATTTCGAACACACAAAATATAATCCCATATTCTTAGAGTTATGTCCATAATTTGAACAAAAGTAATCCTTAATTGAAATGTATATATACTCGAAATATATCTCCATAATAATCTATAATTTTAAAGGTATATAGTAAAAAAATTCAATTTCTGTTGGGGAAAAAAAAAACGATTTTCAATTTCAATCAAAAATTCAATCCTGTAAGCTTCCATCAGTATACTAATAAAATATCTCTAAAGAATTATATGTATGAATATTAATTACATTATACTTAAAAAATATTTGAATATTTACGAAATTGTTATGCATATATAAAACTCTTAAAATTATCAAACTTTTTTCAAATTCATATATTAATCATTTTATCGAGTAATTATTATTATGGGACATATAACATTTTTATTCATTCAAATTAGATAATAAAAATATAAAATAAACGAAAACTTTTATGTAAAAAAAAATGATCATATCTACATAATCAGTAAAATCACATAAAATGCAAAACAAAATTATGTTTAATATGTAATACGGATTAAAAGTATATATAGAAATTTCATATAATATAAAATTTTGTCATAAATATTTAATCAATTTACGTTCAAATTATAAATGGTCAACTAAATTCATATTCAATCTAATGTTTAGTTAAGCATATTAATTCTTTTTTTTTTCATTATTATTATTCCTGTTTGTTAATATTATGTAAATCCTTCCAAATAAAAAAAAAACCTTGAAAATAAGCTTAAAATGAAAATGTTGCTTTTATTACGATTTAACGACTATAATATTAAAAAATGAAAAAAAAAAACATAACGAAAAATTCTTTCAGTTGAATAAATTTATATATGTACGTTTTTTTTTTCTGAAAATGAAATATAAAATCTACATAGGTGAAATATTTTACATAATTTTTTGTGATATAAAATCTGAAATATATTTTTTTTTTTTTTACAATTTCTATAAATAAAAAGGTATACAAAGAAAAAATATGTAGAAAAGAATTTTATTTATGTTTTTCGAAAAGCTATTTTTGTATTTAAAATTTTATATTAAAAATATGAAAATTTCTATATTAAATTTTCTTTATATACAGAAAACTGGGCTCGGATTCTCTGAGTCGATATCGCGTAGAACGATATAATCGAGTAAAAATTTCGATAACGATTCTCGAAATAAAAAATTGGAATCACGATAATCGATTGATATTGGTATCGAAATTATTTATAAAATGTACTAGATTTTACTTCAAAAATAATGTCAAATTATATCTGACAAATATAATATCAAATTATATAGCTAAGCCTAATACACTGCTCTTGCTAAACCAAATTTTCCATATAAAATTTAACTTTTCAATTATTAAATATTAATATTTAGTTAATTATTGATTAATAATATTTAATTACTAATTATTAAAACTTCATTATTTATCTCTACTATTAAAATTAAGTTTAGCAAGAGCAACGTACTAGGCTTTATATAAAAAATTATTGTTTTTTTGATTTTGATTTAATTATTTTTGATAAATAATTTCATTCGATAACAAAATACCTATATCGAATGAAATTTATCGTTTTATATTCGATCAATCGTATGATAGAATTCGAAACAGGAAATTTATCGTTAGATTTCGATATCGTGTACTCGATATCGACTCAGAGAATCCTAGCCCAGTATATACCGTAAATTGTATATTTGAAAATACATATAATAAATTATTACAAAATAGAAAATGTCAGTTTGTGAGTGAAATATTATATTTGTATGCAGTTTGGAAAGGATACTGACCGTTGAATTAAGTGCTAATTTTAATAAATATTATTTGTAAAAAAAAAATTATTAAAATTTCCTTTTATTTTATTGTTTGTCATATAACATTTAACCAAAAGATATAAACCGCAAAATGATTGTGACAACATTAATCACATTTTATGTTGACTGCATTTTTGAATGGGTTTTCCCTTACTTTTACCCATAAAATAATTTTTTTTTTTTGGTAATATTTTTGATGTCCTTTATGAGATACATAAAATTTAACAAAATTTGTTGCAAGTGAAATAGAAATTTATATTTATCTTAATTGCAGTGTATAACGAAATACATTAATTTGTCAACGAATTTTACATGAGTTGGAAAATAATCTATACAGTAGTATTTATGGAATTTTCTAAATAGCTATAACTCGCTGCTCATATTTGATTCTTTTGAATAAATAGCAAAGATGAAATTTCTAATTTTATATACAAATTGCAAAAATTTTGTAAAGAAAATTTTAAACAACTATGCGAAAATTATTTAGAAAATTTTACATTCAATTCAATGTAATAAACATTTGCAATTTATGGAAAATAAAATATAAATTCTAAAGAATTTCCACATCAAAACACATTTATGTATACACAAAAAAAATATATTAAAGAAATATAATTTTTATAGCGAATTTATAAAATTTTAGATTCCTAATTTATATAAAAGCTTATAGCAATATTTTAATATAAAAATAAATCTAAGGAATTAGCAAAAAACAATGTTGACTTTCAAACATTTTTAATTTATTGTTCCGACATTTTCAATTCGGGTTTAACTTGGTATAATACCTAAAAAAAAAATATTGTATACACTTAGAAAAGGTGTAGAATATATAGACTTGATACCGTAATGATTTATCATGTCGATTTTAGTGAATTTCATTTATTGGGAACATCAAATAGGTTTCTATATATTGTAGGAAGTATAATTGCTTGAATAAAGTTGATTAAACATAGTACAAATTTATTATGGAGGGGCTCAGAACCAAAGTGGCCTAACCCTCAGAAAAAAATGTTTGTCTTTTTTTTAAAATCGTTCGTAAACCTTTATTAGCATCTAGTGACACTAATTCCGACTTCCAAGAACGTTTTTTTTAGGTAATTTATTAAAAATCTTATTTTGGCTCGATAGAAACTATTAATTTTTATGAGAGTCAAAGTGGCCTTACCCACAATGTGGCTTAGACCACTTTGGTTCTTAGACTATTAAAGAATAAATTTTATTCCACCAGTACATCATGAATTTTACGTAACTCCGCGTACTGCAAGTAACGCAAGAGAAATTATTTTTAGTGAAACGGACGAAGAATAAATTTTGATTTGAAATCAAAAACTTAATAATATAAGTTTTAACAACATTTCAAAATATCATATATTTTTTAATTTGCGATTTACTATATAAAAATTATTTGATGGTGGCCTTTTGGTTCTGAGTGCCCTTTGGTTCTGAGCCCGTCATATATTGATTTATTTGTGAAAATGATTTTTGCATAACATTTGCTCACAACTAATTTCTGATTTTCGAAAAATATTAAAAATTTCACCATCAGAATTTAAATAATCAAAATACTATTGCAATTAATTAATATAACAACATACATCATTTTTTCATTTCATATTAAAGTAGAGTATATTTTAACATTGAATATAATAATCTGATATTAAATAATATATAAAATGAAAATTGAAATTTTCCTAGGAAAAATCATCAAATTATTAACAACAATAACTAAAATTAATAATTAACAAAACCAAAAATCACAATATAATCCATAATTAATATACTTTAACTTATTATATAACAAAAAAAATAAAATCTTTATATTTTTTCATGTAATTTTAATAAAAATATTTTCATTTTCTTCTTCACAGTTTGCTATATTACCGTATTATCTTTTTTTATATCCTTCTTTTTCATTTCTATATCCGTATATATCCTTTCAAAAACAATGTCAATTATAAAAGAATTCCAGGAAACAAAACAACAAAAAAGAAGAAAATTTTCCTAGCCATCTGTTTCCACTTTTCCAAAAACAAAAAAAAAACACAAAATTGAAAAAATGTATTATTTTTTTTTGTTTTTTTATGAACAAGAAAAGGAAGTAAATACTAATTAATGCCATAATGCTACCAAAAAAATAACAACAGAGAAATAAAGGATAATAGAATGAACCAAACACACACACACACACACACAAACAAACACAAACAAACACAAATTTCAAATAATCTGTAAATATTTAACCAATATTTTAATCTACATATAGTCTGCCTTATTTAGGTGGGTGGAAGCTGGATGATTGAAATATATATGTTGCGTGTATTAACTAAAATAGATTATTTTTTTTCGTTATTTTCGTTAATCTAAAATCAAAAAAAAATATTATTTTAAGGACATTAGATATTGCTGAAGAATATATAGAATTGAGAAATGAAAATATTTCGACAATAGTTGTCAGTCGCATTTATATACTTTAATATATAAATCAAAATATACTCGTACGATTATTCTCAAGAAATTATTGAAATGATAATTGCCTAATATATACTTAAAAGCAACAACATAAAAAAAAAATCTCTTTTTGATATTTAAGTACTTTACATTATTAAGGATACTTTATACATCCTAGAACTTCAAAAATACACATAAATCTTAACCGTAACATCAAAGCAGCTTTTCGTTAAGCATATGTTTTTATCTTCACAATATTTCACAAAAAAAAAAAACCATAAAAAAGATTTCTATATAAATTAATGTCCTTTTTTTTTGTGTACGTATATATGAAATTGGACATTAAATATTTATTAAAATGAAAATATTGTGGACCAAAAACACAAAAAATCACATGAACCATAATAATTATTCATATACTTGAACAATAAATTCATAAGTGGATCTTTTTGTGCCCTTTAGGTAAAAGAGAGAGAGCGAGAGTATCCTATTAAATATATAAAAAATGAAAGAAATAATATGTAAAATATCCTGTTTAGTGAAGTTATAAAAAACCTATAAATGTGGGTACATTTTTTTTTATTTTATTTAAGGATACAAAACCACAGAACAAAAATAATAATAAAAAAAAAAATGCTTTCAATTTCAAGGCTTTTTTTATGTCAGGGAGCAAGTAAAATAACAAAATAAAGAATAATTCACGTAACTCAGGACTTAGGATTTGTAGAATTTCATTAAGTATTATCAAGGATTTGAAATATATATATATATATATATATGTATGTAATGATTTTACTTACCAAGTTGACGTAATAAAAGTGAAGTTTATTTTTTAACAGATTTAAAAATAAATAATAAAAAAGATAAAATGAAAACAATAATCGATTTTTTTATTTATTTAGAATTCTTCAAGGATTAAGATGTCATATAAGGGGAAAAAAGTCGTACATTAGTTTGACCTTTTTTCGGTAACAATTTTGAGAATTAATTAATAGATTTCGATGGAAAACTAACAAATATTTATGTGGTGGTACTGAAAGTTTTTAATTTCCTTTCGAACTATTAATTTTTTTAATATATTTACTATTAAATTTGAATAGAATACTCCTTTTATCTATCAAAATTATTGAAATTCCAAATAATAACTAAAGTACGGAATTAATACGTATAGTACTGAAATTTCAAATATGACAAAATTGTTTGTGTTAAAAAATCAAAAAATGATGAAAACTAATCAAATTATGAAGAAATATAATTAAATTTTCATTGAAAATTATCAATTTTCAAAAGAAAACCAACACTTAATTCTGTAATTTATAACCTTAACATTATTAAGGACATTCACAATTATTGAACAAATTAAATATCTCAAAATGAACTTTATATTTCCAATTAAATTAAAATTTTATTTTGCAAAAAATTCAAAATTTCAATATTTAATTAAATTCAGAAATCACTTTTGGTAAACTAAAATCTTTTTCAAATCAAAAATAGTGTCAATTGATTTATGTGATACAAAATGTAAATGAATTTCCAATAAAATGAAATGGTCTACTTATTTCAAGGACACAATTTTTTTTCACCCAGACAGAAAACCAATTTTCTATACCCCCACAAGTGACTATTATTTACATACCTATACTTTATCCGTCAACTATATAACATTTAATTCTCCTTTATCGAAAATAATGAAAATAAATATCAAAATCAATAAGAAACATTTTAGAATATTATATAGTTTGGATAACAATTATTTTTCCAAAAATGTCCTTGAGAGAACATAAATTATATAAAAATATTGAAATGAAAAATTTTTTTTTTCAAAAATTACACTTAAAATTATGAAAATATTTTTGTTTCTTCTCATTAAAAATTTAATCACAAAAAATCTGAGTAAAAAAAATAAGGAATTTATTTTTTTGTTTTATAAATTTTTTTTTTTTTTCTTGTTGAGCTTTTTCCCACGTACAGTTATTTAATTTTCCTTTACAAAAAAGAAGAAATTTAGGAAAAAAAATTCGTTACACAAAAAACAAAAAACTGAATAATAAATTATTGTTATAAACGAAAGGACAACAAAAAGTCTTAAGATTGGGAATATTAATTAATTTTTATCATCCTTCAGACTATGGTCTTTTTTTTTTTTATTTAATGTTTTATTATTTATTTAGGATTTTCATTCAGTTTTTTTTATTCTTTTTGTTCTTATCATTTTTCCCCATTTTAATTATCACGTTAACAATGAAAATAGTAATAGAAATATTGTTAAAAAAAAGGAAGAAAATTCTTGTGTTTTTGCGTATATTACAAAAAAAAAAAAATTATTATTATATTATTTTAAGGATATTTTCTTTTTAACAATTTTTTTCCCCATGGGGTTAATGATTTTTTAATGGTTATATAAACTTTTTTTCCTTGTTTCTTTCTTTCCATTTTTTTTTTAATATCAATTTGAAATTATAATTAAATGTGAAAAAAGGTAAAAATTATAATAAAAAAAAAAAAAATTATGAATTATACTGGGAAAATTCATTACTGTTTATTTTGTTTAAAGGATGGGAAAATAAACGAAATGAATTTACTAAATATGCCTAACTGAAGGATTTAAATGTTAATAACTAAAATGACTCTCTGGAGAGAAATAGATTTCCATTAACAGATGAAAAATTCATATCTTATTTTTTTTCTTTTTGATTGAGTAAATGAAATTTTACATAATTTATGTGGAAAAACCGATTTGAATATTTAATTCATTTGCTCAAACAAAATTTTTGTTACAACTATAAAAGTCCAATTTAAGGTGGATTGACCTAAAAGATTACATTGAAAGGACATTATTAGAATAAGTTTACTAAGTATTTTTATTAAGTATTTTTTTTTACTTATCCCTTCTTATTATTAAAAAAGTAATTTATTCAAATATCAAGAGGTTCAAAGGTTAATTTTTTTTCCTCGGGTTTAATTTGATTTTCATTTTTTGTGGATAGACTAACGAATGATTTATTTTCAACTGTTTTATTTTTACTGTCATAGCTTCTTAGTCAATTAAGAACAAATCTCTTTTACCTTTTTGCCTCACAACATTTAAAATATTCATTAAAATTAAATATGTACTTTTTAAATCTGACAAAACACGAAAAGGCTTTTAAGCGGACTCTATAAGTGTACTTAAAATATAGTGGTCATAAAGTATTTGAAATAATATAGAATATTTTTTAATTATATTAATTGAAATTTCTTCTACTTTAGCGAATTTTTTTTTTTTGCCTTTTTAATGTATACAAAATTTATCATCAATTTGTTTAATTTATAAATTTAGAAATAAAATTGCAATAAATTCCTGTAGAAAATTCAAATTATAATAATAAATATTTAATGCAAATAATTCTGCATATAATATTTAGGAAAATGTAAAATTGATTCTAAAAATTTGAGAGGAAATCATAAATACTAAGTAATTACTAATGCAAACAAAAATATGATTTTATCTTAGTTGCAGAAATTTGTATAAGTCTTACTAAAAAACTGAAATATTCTACAAAACTAATGAAAACCAACATGAATTATTAGCTTAATTCATTATTTAATTAATTTAATTTTAAATAAATATTCTTAATAATTTTTATAATTCAAATTAACTTTTCAAAAAACTTTTCATTTTTCCAAAAACCAAAATAAAAAACATATTTTTTTAATTGACTAGACATGAAATGAAACCATAATTTTCCTACTGTTTTTCTATTATTATTATGATTATTTTAAAGAAAGTTTTTTTCATTAAATTAAATATAATTTTCTTATATAATATTTTGTGGAAATTTTCTATAAATAGAAAATTTGGAAAACTAATTTTCCTTGATTATTATATAAAATATTTTAAATATTGGCATAAAAGTTGTTTATTAACCTTGAAATAAATTTAAATATTGACTTTTTCGGAATTTTAATTGAATTATGTAAAAAAAAATGTTCAATAAAAACCTAAATGGTTTTGTTTTTGTTTGTGAGGGGGGGAGGCATGGTTAGAGGATAACTTGATTAATCATCATTATTTCAAAATATTAAATTATCCTGAAATAACACAATTAAACTCATTTAATATAAACAACAATCTAACCAGAAAAAAATGATTATTTTATATAATTTTATTTATTTGAAAAGTTTATTATTATAAATTTTATAATTAAATTTTATATTGTTTTATTTTGGATATTATGAATTAATTAAATTTAAATATTTGTAATAAGTTTTATATACCAATAAATAAATAATCAAAAATATGTTTTTTTATAGAAATTTTTTTGATCAGAAAATTAAAATTATTAAATTGAAATTATGAATTATATAATATTGTAACAAAAATTGAAGATAAACAGAAATTTTGTAAGCAGAAATGGAATTTTTTAAGTTAAGCCAAAAACATTTAAGTAAGTCGAACAAACTCGTCTTTATTCAAATTAAAATTCATCCACTCTATTTCACAATCGTTTAATTCGAATCTAAATTCAAATTTTTCGTAAATTTTACTTAGAATATAATTAAATTTTTTTAACTAATTTTATTTGGTTAAAAGGTAAAATAAAATTTACTTAGCTTTCAATTCAAAATGGACGAATTGTACAATATACAATTAATCTATTTTCAATTGTGAATTAAAATTATACTAATTAAAGTTTCCTATAAAATTGTATTTCTTGATTATTTTTGTAAACATATAATTATAATTAATATTGAATTGACCATTGAAACTAAATCGAAATGTAAACCAATACAAAAAAAAAACTAATTTTCTACATTTTTCTGTAATCGCTTTTTTCTCGTTTAATATTTTCTGTTCAACCAATTAAACATATTCAATTTCATACAAAAAATTATAAATACCTCAAGGATATATGATTAGTATCAATATCTAAACTTTCATACAATTTTAGTTTTATTCTCTGTTACGGATCTATTTATACTTTCTAACAAAAACGTATTTGAATTAACTTAAAAAAAAAAACTACAATCGCAATTCAATTTAAAAAAAAAATATCCTTATTCAGCAACAACTAAAAAATTTAAACTTTTTTTTTGATAAAGCAATTTAACAGAAAAAAAGGAAGAAAAAGTTTCGTTTTTTTTTTCTGTATCCTTTTTATTCTATATATATATATACAATGATGACTGTGTACAATTTTCATTTTTACTATTCAGGATGTGTAATTAATGCCATATAAACTTTTTGAATATCTATACAAACACATACATAGAAATAAAATAGGAAATTTTTTTTCCATTGATTCCGCATTAACGAAAAGGATAAACTTCTCGAATTAATTGGATAAAGAATTCTTAATTAGATACAGCGAAATTGAGGTACTATGTATTATTATTATGGTATGTATTACTTTTTATATGTCAGATAATTTTCATCTAATAATATTATTTTTTTTTTTGTTGCTAATTAGATTTTATTGTATAGAGAGTATTATTATTTTTGTATAATTGTGAAATGCATCATCAAAATGGAATTAGATAATTTTTTGTTCTTTATAACTTTTTGTTGATTAAATGTTTTACTTTTCTATATATTTACGAATACATATAATCATAATATGTTTGTTAAATATATATGAGAAAATCAAGGAAAGGATTATTATTATTAGAGAAATGGGAAAATATTTGTTTAGGATTAAATAATCTTCTTCATATTTATGGTATACATAAATGTTATATATTATTACTTTCTGTATATGCTAATTTATTGAAATTGGAATTAATAATATTACCTAATTGCATATTAGAAAATATAATAATTAACCAAGAAATTTTATGTGTACATTACATAAATTATTATATTTTTAATCCTATAGCTATATAATAAATATTTATATGTCAATAGTTTTTACTGTGCGGATAATCCTTAACCTGGCGAAAATAATTTAAATTAGAAATTTATTATGTTAAATTTTAATTATTTTGTATAAAATTAAATTTAAATTTAAATTAGTTTGTATTTAAATTTAATACAATTTAATTGTTGTTTTCTTTATTGAGTTTAAATAATATTTGAAACTAATTTAATTATGCAACAAAACCGGACAATTTTATAAATATTTAAATTCTATTAAATATGAAAGAATTTGAATTCGTGCTGAGTTAAATTATCAATATCAAACCAAAAAATTTAGCAAAATTAAATTTTTTTTGGAATATCAAACAGAAATTGCTGAAAGTACATTTCAGATTTATCTCAAATAAAAATTAAAGTTGAAATATTTATTAATTTAAATTATATTATAATAATAAAAAATTACATGTAATATTTATAATGAAATTTTTTTATTAACATAAAAGGAAAATTGCAAAATTTTAATAATATTACAATTACAATTTAATAGCTTTTCTCTGCAATATTTTTCCCCTAAAAGATAAATTTCAAACTTTTTTTCATAAGATTTAAATTTTTTATTACTGTTTTGTATATTTAAATATTTTTAGATATCATAAAAAAGTTCTTTTAAATAGTAAATTTTTAACATTTAATGAATTAGAAATAATAATTTAATTGAATCATAATTGTGTTGATATAAATTTAGAATTTTGTTGAAGGTTAATAAAGTTAATAAAGTCTAAATACCGTAGTGGATTTTATTGAACCGAAAATAAAAATTTTACACTAAATTGTTTGGTCACTTTCAAGTCCAGGTTCAGGCTTAACTAATTATAATATTACAAGAATTCATTTAATTAAAAGCACTCTCGCATAAATCAAAATTACATATACTTTATTTAATTCAAAATTAAATTGAATTAATTATTTAATTATCATTTAAATAAGTTAAATAATTAAATTAATTTATGATTTTTCATAATACAAATATAAAAAATACATATATATATGAAATGTAAAAAATATTAAATTTAATTACCTAATAAAGTTAATATCAATAAACATTGTATAATTAATCCATGGCATTTATATTCCATTTTGTATAATTGATATTAATTTCAATATATATTTTTCAAATTTTAATTAAATTATTTATATATTGTTATATATTAAACACTCGAAAATATCAACACGGAAAAAGACGAGAGTTTTAATTAATCAAACAATTTTTTTTTTTTTGTATAAATTTAGAAATAAATTAATTTAATATTATATTAAAATATTTTAATTAACCACTTTCACACCACTCTGACATTCACAATTTTTCTTTATTATAAATATTTTCTTGAAATGTTTTATTCAATTTATACACACTCAATATTAAATATATACGTATTATAAATTTCAAGTTTATTTTCCTTAAAGGATTTTTTTTTTTTGATAAATTTCAAAATAGAATTTTTTTTTTTCACTTTTATTAGCGTGGTTAAAAAAGGTGTGCTACACCTAAAATTCACAAAATACTGGAATAGTTTAATTTATGAATACTTTTTTTTTTACTATTATTAATATAGCGTGTACAGGACATCCATAAGGATATCCAATCGAAATACAACTGAAATTTTATCATCAATTGTATGAATTATTTAAAAGTATAATAAAATAAATTCTCTTCGATTTTTTGTTCTATTTAGCTGAATTTTTTCATTTTCATATAAAAAAAATGGTAAAAATTTCCCTTTTCAATATAAATGTAAATAGAAAATTCTCTCCTGACCTTTTTTTTTTAGTCCTTGTTAAGTAAAGTGTCAAAGTATATAAAATATTTTATGTACATATTTTTTTTTCCCATGTGATAAAAAGCTTTTTTTCCTTGTTCTCTTCAATTTATAGAAAATATGAGAGAATTTATTAATTCAAAACTGACTAAAGAGAGAAAATTGTTGGGAAATTTTTTTTAGAGAAATTATCCTTTAAATATTGTCCTAGTACAACAAATGAGAAATTAAGTGTTTATATGTTGAAACAATTATTGTCCTTTATTACATAAAACCGCATTGGGTTACAATAAATGTAAATATTAAAAAAAGTGTAATTTAATTCTTTAGTCATTTCTTTTGGTTAATTTCAAAATTAGGTTAAATGGAAAGTTAAATATTTAAGTATCCTATTTGGAATTGAATTTCCTTAATTTTATTATATAATTATGAGTCACTAAAGGACTATATACAATAAAATGATTTAATTCGAATTCATTGTGGTTTTTACATTTTCTATAGAAGAATTTGTAATAAAAATATTGATTTGAAAATTGTTGAAATTTTTTATAGTATAGTTTAGATATCAACTAGTAACTATAAATTCTAATTAAACTTTGTTGAATACTATTGTATAATTTATTGGAAATTACAAAAAAAAAAAAAACATTTTCATTTGTTTCTTCATTAAAATTGTAACAAATAATCATAAAAAAATGATATGTCAACAAAATTCACTTTTGATTCGTCAACAAAATTATTTGATTAAACATTGTGTAAGTATTAAAATCACCTTAAAATATATCACACATAATTGCATTGGAAAATGGTATACATGATTTATTTACACAATTTGATTTATACTCTATACTAGTGTCTAGTATAATATGAAAATATTCAAAATTTTACCTCGGAGTATATACAAAATTGCTGTGCAATTATATGATGTAGGAATGCAAATACATTTTTGAAAATTTTTAAACTGAAAATTTGTTTATTAAACATAAATTGACAAAATTTTTGACCAAAAATTCAAGATAACAAATATATAATTTATCATTAAAGGATAATAATTGCCATTTGGGAGAAATGTTGTTAGAATAATAACAGCAATAAAAATGATATGGAATTGTAAGACATTAAATGAAATGAAATTTAGTATGACGAGACCATAACAATTAATATTGAATATAAAATTTAATATTTTCTGTATAATTTCTCAATGGTCAAAGTAAATATTGTCATAGTTGAATTATTATTTAATTTTATGAAAATTCCTACAAAATGTTTAATCAACAAATTTGAAATGATATTAAAGGGACATAACTATCAAAGCTTAATATAACATTTATTGAATTATTTTCAATTTTGATTCCATTTTGATATGTTAAACTTATTTATAATTATAAACAACCAAATTTTATGTTACTTTCCTATTTCAATATAACAACAATTAAACATTTAAGATTGATTTAAAGATAATTTACTGCAATTTATTCTACTTAAAATCATCTAATATAAATTTTCAAATATACATTAAATATCAAATTAAATTTCTCCTTTAGAATTTATCTATTGTAAGTATTTCCTATTCTAAATTTCACCCTTGTATTTATCCATATTTACCAATCATTTACTTTGGCCTTACCAATAAATAACCACAAAACAATTTTCTACTTAACAAACACTATCTTCTATACATAAATTGAATTTTTTTTCTTTCACTTAAATTTATTTCAAATATATAAAACAAAAAAAAATATATAAAACTATTTCCAATTTATATATAAATCCTTATAATCTAATTTCCATTAATATCCCTCCACTCACTTAAATTTTCACAATAACAAAAAAAAAGAGCTTTACGAGTATATTTCTATTTTAATAATAATTCATTGAATTACGAAATAATTTAATTCAATTTTCCTTTGAATGCAATTTAAACGAAAAAAAAAATGAAAAAACAACAAAATTATCCTTAAAGAAAAATAAAAGAAATTTGATATTGTCGAAGGGAAAAAAAAATAATATTGGAAAAATATCAATTTTTTTTTTATCCTTAGTATTAAAAAAAAATTTTATTTCCGTTTTCTGATTTAGAAATAAAAAAAAAATAATAGGGGAGGAAAAGAAAAATTATGGAAAATTGGAAAAAGAATTTGTCTCCTTAAGATTAAAGAAAATTCTTTAAAATTATTTTTTGTTTCTTAATTTTTTTTTATGTATGTATTTGTATCTCATAAATTCTGTCACGTTTTAAATAATTTTATTAATTTTCCTTGGATTGTATGCAAGCAAAAATTCAAATTGCGATACAGAGAAAATATTGACTAGGGTGACGTCAAACCGTCAAAGACAAAAAAAAAAAAAAGTAAATCGGAAGTAAACTAATAATCCTGACATCCTTTATCATTTTGCTTTATTGTATGTATGTATGCGTAATAAGCTATATTAATATGCTCTTTGATTAATCAAAGCATATTATCAACACACCCCTAAGTATATTAATTATGTAAACAAAAATGATATATAAATGAAATTGTTTTTTTTTTTTTATTTTACGAAAAAAAATTTTTACACAGGGTGATTTCTCCTTGTCTAAACACAACACAAATAACAACAAAAGCAAATGAAAAATCAGAAAGGGTGGTAAAATATATATAAAAAAATTTGTGTCTAAGTGTTACGTGATAATGCGTTAAGTTACTGGTTGCACGGAATATCCTTTTTTTAAGGGTGTTAGATATCATTTTCGTCACGAAACATAAAAATGCTAAAAATCTCATTTTTTGTTTTGTTGTTGTTGTTTTTGAATTTAGGGGATGGGAAAATAGGGGTGGTAAATAAGAAAAATGTTGTACTAAATAATTTTCTCTTTTGTACAATTTTTTTTTTTTTTTGTAAAATGTTTTTTATTTTCTTTAGTGAAGGAAAAAGGCTCATTTTTATCATTTTGTAGGTTAAAAAGATATTACAGATTTGTGCATGAGGGAAAAGGGTTAATATATTATTTTGCTTAAAAATAAGGACATTCTCAAGGACATTGTAATTTAAGGTATAGTTGATTTTTTTTTTCTGCTTTATTGTTGTGTGTTTATACAATGAGCAAAATTATTTACTCAAGTATTTTAATGTTTTTATGTTAATTAAATTTGTGGGTTCATCAAAAAAAAAATAAAGAAAACAAAAATTTAGATTATTTTTTGATTTATTTTCGTAAAAAAAATTTAATAAGATAAAATAATGAAAATAATTTTAATGGAAAATTTTTAAATATTGAAATAAATTAAAAATAATTTCATAATTTTTTTTTTTGTAATTCAAAATTGGAATTATAGATTTCACATAAATATTAATTTGGAATTTGGAATTGATTTTAGTTAATTATTGTTGTTGAATTTATTAACATATTAATTAAATTATATTTATTTTAGCAAATTTATCTATGAAATTTATGTACTTGTTATTAAATCATAATTTTTGATAATTTTTATAATTTTCCAAATTTCTTAAAACCCAAAATGTATATTCAGTATAATGCGGTTTTGTCAAAATCGCCTAGAGATTTAAACTTAATTTTCTTTGAGAAATATAAGAAATTCCTAACTTTAGGTTATACTCATAAATTTTTAATTTAAATTATTTTAAGAATATTATACCAATTTCAAAAAATTTCAATTTTATTCCAAGCATAAAAAAAAAAAAATTAAATAATATTATTATTTAAAATCTCCAGATAGATATAATTTTAACCAGTTTCTTTTCCAGTAATTTTAATCCCAATCCAATTAGTCTGAATTTTACCCAGGTAACAACACTTTAGTATATATAAATCCCAAAACAAATTCTTACTTCATTTTAATCAACAATTTTTTTCCTTTTTTGTGTCTTAACAGAAAATTTAAAATTTACCAAATAATATTATAGTATAAGACAAAAATAGAAGAAAAAGTATTAATCAAATAATAGTCGTTTCTATACAATCTCCTGCTCTGTATACAGGAATTCTTTAATCAACCTAAACAAACATAGAATTTATAATTGTATTGTCAGAAATAAATAATTAAGAAAAAGTTTTTTTTTCAAAAAAAGAATAGTAACTTTCATAATTATATTTTACCCAAAAGAATTTTCATGTATACCAAAACTTCTATATAGTCGCAAGGTATCACAGTAAAATTGCTAAGTTTTACATTTTATTTAGTGATAATAACGTAAAAAAAAAAATAAGATTATGGAAAATTTATCTATGACAAAAAAAAAAAAGGTTAAACTTATTTGAGTGAAGTTTTTATTTAAAGAAAAGTTTTTAACAAAAAAAAAATAAATGTCCTTTTTGACTGAATAATTGAATTTGTAAAAATATCATGGAATTTATTTTACGTTTTCGTTTAATAAAAAATCAATAATTTTTCTCAATTTATGGTTATGTAAATTGTCAGAAATTGTGAAATTAGTTTCTAAATACATAGTTAATTCTTGGATAGAAAAAAAATAGAATTTTCCTGATAAAATATGGTAAATTTTAGCTCCAAATGCAACGAAAATTGTAAGCGTAATAATTACTATAAACATCTTAATTTATGATGTTAATAATTTTGCCCCTTTGAAGGTAAATTTTCTTGTTATTGAATTATATTTGATTTATCCTTGGTAATAAGGAATGTTTGGCCATCTCTCATAATTTTTTTTGACCAAAACTCTAAACAAAATTTCATGAAATTAATTTAATAATTCCTCTTCTATAGTAAATTATATTTCATTCTAGACTGGAAAATTAATTCAACTTTATGTAAAATTTATCAATAATTTAAGGAATTCATATAAAATTGTAAATAGAAAATGTTTGGTCTTTAATCAGAGTTAATAAAAATTTAGAAAATATTTTCCTCAGAGAAAAATTACAAATTATACATTGCAAAAATATACAATTTTCTTTTTATATAATTTTTGTAATTCTTAGGGTTTAATTTTAACTTCAAACAAAATCTTATATAGCAGGGAATTAAGTATTTTTGTTATTATGTTACATAATGAAAATGAATATTAATATTTTTTTTATGCTATTGAAAAAATCAGAACATTTATGGTTAAATGAAAATTAATATATTTATACGATATGTACATAGAGAATTAAATTGGAATTTTTGTATTAAAATCTATGTTATTGCGAGATTTGAGATTTGTTTTAATATAAATCTATGACTATTCTAATAAAATATAATTGAATTAAAGATTTAGAAATTTTTTGGTTATAAGAAATTTAAGGATGGTTTACGTTTATTGTATACTTAATTTTATTAATTAAATACAAATATTGTTATAGTTGATACTACAAATCTATAGTTGATATTGCAAATTAAAAGATTTTCTAATTTTGTTTATGGATAATTTTGTTATAATTAAAAATTCGCGTCGATAGATACTAAAATTTGTCTTTAATGGAGAATTTCGATTTTTTTCCGAAAAAGCCAATTTTTTGGCGCAGGTAAATTTAGTGTCTTCGGATGTGGAATTTTAAATATAAAAAAATTATCAAAACCAATTCGAAATATCTTGAAATTTGCCCGAGTTATAGCAAAAAAACTTGAAAAAAGTATGCAAATAAGGAGCCACATGCTAAGGGCTCTAATGTACTCAATTTAAATACAAAATCAAATATTATTTATAATACTGTTTTTGCAATCGTATATTATTTCCATGTTATTTTATTTCCATATTTTTTCCAATAAAATGAAATATAAATATCCGGAAATTCATGAATTTTCCTTTGAAATTTGAGAATATTTGTGAAAATTTTGTACAAATAATTTTCAATAAATTAAATAAATGAAAGAATTTGATTTGTGAATTATTAAAATTATTCCTAGAACTGAAATTGGATTTATTTAAATGTAAAAATATCCCTTTTTTATGAAAAATTTTGTTGTTTCATTTATTTTTCTATTGATTTAGTCTGAAATTAATTTTGAATTTTTCTGCTAAATAAAATCAAAATGAAATTTGAAAATTATTGGAACATTTCATTTTTTCAAAATGTCATATCCAATATCCTCCAAATATCTTCATTTTTATTATCAGCCCTGAAAATACTTAATATATCCTTAATATCCTGAATTTCTAAAGAATATATTATTTGGCCCTGTTTCGTAACATGTAAATTTTTTTTTCCTTTATTTGATTTGGCATAGTATAAAAATAAAACCGAAATTGCATTTTTGTTCTCCTTTCTTTAATATCCGTACCGTATCCGTAGTGTAGCAAACATACAAAAAAAAAACAAGATTTTTTATTATGTATCAGAAATTTGAGTATAATTTAGAATATTTTTTATGCAGTTTATATATTTTAAAGCCTTAAGGGTTAACTACCTAAATAAATTCCATTTTTCGATATTATTTTGAACACAAATTGGTTTTTATCAATCGAATTGGTTTTTTTTTACATTATTAAAAATACGTTTTCATAGATAAAAAAAATTTCATATCCTGTTTTTTTTTTTTGTTTAAAAAAATACGACTAAAAAATTTTTGTAGAAATTCGACAAAATTTATAAGTATATCAATTTTAATTTCAATTTGTAACAATTTTAATTTCAATTTGTAATTTCCTCAATTGAAATATACAATTTTTTAAAAAAATTTACTAAATCTTGAAGCTCTTGTGACCGTAATTTTTTTTTGAGAGAATTTTAAGACCATTTTTATTAATTGACAATATTTTCTTCGACAATTTGTTCTTAGAATAAGGGAGATACCTGCATCCTGTCCCATTTTGTTAAATATATGTTTCCATCTTTCACTTATGCTTGTATTAACATGTCAAATGAAATATTTATTTGACAATGTAAACCTATAGTCTTAAATACGAATTTATATTAATTTGTAATTTTTTATGGCTTCTTTTAGTATTCTATTATATCATTTTGATAAAGAACCTGGCATTTACCCACACAAAAATTAAACATTTAAGGTAAAATCTTACATAGAAATTTATAAATTATTCTTAGACAAATTTAAATCATTCTAATTTTCTTTTGCTTCCAAAAATGATACCATTAAGGATTTTTTTTTCCCGTATACAAACTCTTCTCTCTTTTTCTAATAAATTAGTAACAATTACAACAAAAAAAGCAACAGTTCTAATTAGCTTTGACTTTCCATTTCCAGATGACAAAAAAAAAATTGTGTCACATTTTTATTTCCTTTATTTTATTTTCATTTTTCTCCTTCTTTATTTAATGTACTTGAAAATTGGGTGATTATTTCATATAATAAATTATATCTTTAAATATAATTATTATTTTGTTGTTTGTATACCAAAACGCGGTAGAACATTAAAAAATGGTTAAACATTTTTTTTGTGGTAACATAAAAAATTTAAAAATTTCTATGAAATTTTCATTAAAAATTGATTTAAATGTATAAGTGTTATATACACCGTTCATTTTAGACAAGGATTTCCTCTATTTTCTTGTTAATAGATAAAAAGTATTATTATTATTTATAATTTCTGTAAATTTTTTTCCTAAAATTATAATAAGATTACTCATATTTTAATGAACTCTTTTTTCTTTTTTAAAAACTAAGAAAATTAATCTTTTATTAAGAAATTCCGCCAGCAACTTTTTTATTTTAATTTTTATTTTTGTTTAGTTAAGTATAAGAAAAAGTCCTTAATATGGACTCATTTTTCTTTTGTTTTTGTGTTTTTTTTTACTAAATTAATGAAAAACTTCAAGAAAACTTTCTGTTTTTTTTTGTGTGTTATTTTTTTTTCTATGGTTTATTGCATTTTTCCATAAAATGAAAATAAATGAAAAAAAAAAATAATATAATAAAAAAAAATAGGAACGAACAAAGCATAATATATCCTTAAGGATTTTGTAATTTTATTTAAAATAAACTTTCTTCAGGGAAAATATCGTATGTTTGTGTGGGAAAGGAAATTAATTTTTTAAGCCATTTTTTTTTTTTGCAATACTAAATTGGTTTTTTTTTATGAGTGTGTATTAAAGGGAAATTAAAAAAAAACACTAGAATAGACATTTGTTTTTTTTGGTTATGTATAAAAATATCAGATTTAATTAAAAATCGCCTAAAGACAATATATTAAAATTATTATTAAAATGTAATATGAAAATGATTTTTTACATTGGAAATAATAATTTTTATTCTAAATTTTATTTTTTTAAATTTGAATGTAAAAGAATCAGAGGTTCTCTGAGTATTTAGAAATTAATTTAATTTCAGAATTACATTTAATTCGATTTACAAACTGATAAAAAAAAAATCATTATTTAATTTTAAATTGAATTGTAATCCAAAACAGGATTTAAATTTGACAATCTGAAAAAAATATTCTATAATATTTTTTTGCAAAACATGACAGACATGTTACATTTTGTTGCTCTAAATTTCTGTCTGTTAAAAAATATTATTTTTGTGGTAAAAAAAAAATAAAAATAAAATAATATTAACACATATACCGCAATATTTAAATTTAATTTCTCCTCAGTGTGAATTATAAACATAGACGGATTTACGACAGCAGCTGTTAACATTCCATGTAGAGTTGTTGAAACACAGCAAGAAATTTCAATTTTTTTTTTAATAATTTCTGTAGGTAAGTTTTGTCATATTTACATGAATAAGTGTGTGGGAGTGTAAAAATCTTTTAAGACATTTTTTTGACATTCGTTAAATTAAAATTTATATAGGTATGAAAAAATTATTTGTTATATTAATAATTGAATGATGAATTTCTCTTTGTCGAAATTGATTTTGCGAAAATGTATTAAGGTTGAATTTAAGTAGTATTATTATGATTTTATTTAAAAAAAACGATTTTCATTAATGTTAAAAAATTCGATCGATCAATATGTTGTTAATCTGCAGTGGCTATTAAAAGTATTGGCTGTTAAGATTGATTTACATAGTAATTTTTCTTCATTTTATCAAATCCCACACAATTTTACAATTTTTCTATTAATAAATGCTGATTTCTGATAGTGTAGCAAATGTTCATATATATGAATAAGATTAAATCTCTTAATTTGTCAAGTCTTTTACTACATTTTAACACTTTTTTAATCTCAGAATTTGTAATTTTTAGTATGCATAGCTTTCAAATATTTATTTGAAAATAAATTTTTTGAATTTAATAAGTTATTAACTTAATTAATTTCGTTCTTATGCTTTAATATTATTATTGACAAATTGTGTTTCATTAATAATCTCTTCATAATAAATAATTTAAGATTATTTTAACATATTTGTATACATAATCATTTAATAAACTTTAAATCCTTGTTAACAAAGAAACTTATTTAATCAGTTTATTTTTGAAGTTAATGTAAAACCCGTGACCTAAAACTTTAAGATTATATGGTATACCTACTTCTACTACATATATCGTATGGTACTAACATAAATCCTTTTCTTTAAAAACTTTTTGGTTAACGTATATTCTGTGATTAATAATATTGAAATTTAATATTTAAAAGATATAATTATAATTTTATTATCACCTTGAATAATTTAAAAAAATATGCGAATCAACTAATCACAATTTATAATAATATAATCTTCAAGGACATTTTCCATCCAAAAATTGTTTTGAATTATGTTTAACTATTAATGTTACTAATAAAATACATTTATGTTCAGTGTTAAGGACTTTTTCTTATCTTACATATTATCATAAATAAGTTTTATTCCAGTTTCAAAAATATTTGCCAGTAATCATTATAATTTTCTTCAAAATGTTTTTGTTTTTTGCAAATTTCAGCAAAAACTCATATTTCATATAGAGTTTTATATCTGAAAAATATATTATACATACAAAGATCATACTTTATGTAATATATAATATGTATTATATAGATAGATTAAATATATTTATAAATATTCCTTTGAAGGAGTATAAAATGAATAAGAAATATACTTTTTTTTACCACACCTTCGTTTTATGGTAAATTTAAAATAAGTATAAAATGCAAAAATTATAATAAATCTGTTAAGAGTATTAAAATTTCGATAAATTTCAAAGAACGATTAAAAATATTTCATATAAATATTTCAATAGAAAATGTGAAGATTTTCATATATGATTTATACCGTACTTATAAAAATAAATTATTTCATAAATTTCCAATTATTTAGAAGCAGTGAAATAAAGCATATACATATATGTTAGAAAATTTTAATATTTTAAATTGATTTTATATTTTAATCAATTACTTATATATAAAATTAAATTTACAAAAGCTTTTGAGCTTAGAATTCTACTGCCATTTGGAAATTGTACAAATTTAGGTGTCAAAAACCATACGGATTAATTTATAGATTATTTTGCCTATTAAACTCCTACTATCCAACACTACTCTACTCTTCAATCTTTTACAATTTTTATTCATTTATAAATTTTCTATTAACCAAATTTTTCTTTAAATTACTGAAATTGTCACATTTTTACATTTAAACTTTATAACATTAAATACAAATAAAATATATATATTTTTTAACAGATAATTAAAAGGATATGTAGAATTATGTCTAAATAATTTTGTAGATATACCGCCGACAGCAATAAAATATTAAACAAAAACTTTTAATTCTATAATTATTATTATGTCTTTTAATATAATATAATACGGAGTATCCTTATTTTAGAGAACATCCATTAACAACAAGTATTATTTTACAGACAAAATTATGCTCATATCTAATATTTTAATTGTTATTATATCTTGGGGTTTTAACAATATAGAATTTAGTGATAAAGTTTTTGAAAAGTGGAAAACATAATTAATTTAATTATATATATTAAGTAGTATATAGATATTGAATTTTATGAAAATTATGCTAAATAAAATACAAAAATATAATTTTAGTCAAATATAAATTTTGCTGAATATTTAATTACATATATTTTGCCATGTGGACAATTTTCAAATTAATAATATTGTTTTAATTTTTCGGATATTGACATTAATATTATAGAAAATTCAATTGTAAACCATAAGTTCATTAATTTGAATTGAAATCAAATTGTCAAAATAGCGAAATAATTTAATTATTATTATCTGAAATATATAGAAAATTTATTAACATTAAATTTTTCAATTTAAAAAACTGTTTAAATATAAGAAATGTTTAAATATTTTCAGGATCTTTGAATTTCTGTCAATATAGGAAATATTGGAATTTTCAAAAATCAACCTTATATACAGGATAATTTGATTTATAGGAACGCAAATTAAAGATCGCAGTCACTGATTGTATATTTTCTCGGCCTAATTATCGATGCGTTGTTCTCAGTTACCAATTTAAATGCAAATTTTAATTCTAGAATGTAGAAATATTATAATGTTATAGATTCCAAATTTATGAAAATAATTGACTCACTGATAAAACTCGAAAACCAGATTATTTCATCAAACATGCTTTACCAATTAAAATTAGTCCAATATTTTCTATATTTTTCCATAATTATTTCATCAAATTTATATTTAATTAATATAATTTACGTAACTACAAGAAAAAAATTAAACCAACATATAAGAATATTACACTTTCAAGTTTACCAAAAAAAAATAGCATTTACCTTAATTTATAACATTTATATTTGGAAGTTCTGTTTTTTTTGTATTACCTTGCCTATAAGATCGATTAAATGTCATTATCCATCATTGCCATCCAGGCATAAAATATATTTCACATGGAAAAGAATATAAATTACTTTACATTATTATTTCTTTCATTTTACGAAACATATATTACTATGACCTTCACAAAACATTTATTTCCAACCAAAAAATAAAAAAAAAGAACGTCTAATGTCTAATATACGACAAAAGATAATACATAAAAGAATATAGTATACTTGTACAAAAAAATACACCTGTGATATATTTATGTCCTTTAGGATTAATTCATTTCTAGTTGATAGACAATTATGATAAACGATAATTTGTGAAAAAAATAAAATTTCTTTATTATTTTTTCTTTAAGGGTTGATATATATATAAATAATTAGTACTTTATACTAAGTGAAACCGATTATTTATGTGTTTGGTATATGAAAAATGGTAATAATTTTATGAAAACATTATATGTATTACAATTATTTTAGAAGAATCCTTGGAATATTAATAATTTCTAACCAATAAATGAGAAAACTAATTAAAAATATTAATTAAAAAATTAATTTTCAATATATAGAAATTTCATATTATACAAAAATTTTAATCATTTTTCTATATGTAAATTATATACAGAAATTAATGGTAAGATTATTATTTAATTTACGTTTTAGTATACTATGCATTATTCAGGATGAAGAAAAATAATTTTATAATGAAATAAAAGTAATTCTTATAATTATTTAATTCTGTAAAATGGGAAAAATATAATTTTTTTTTTTAACTTTTACTATTTATTAATAAATAATGTACAAAATTTTCCTTATTTCTTCTTTTGAATCAATTTATTAAAAATTCTTTTGGAACTGCAAAAAAAAAATATATAAAAAAATTATATTTTCTCAATAATATTTTTAATTTCTACAAATTTCTTCTTTATGTAATATATAATTCATAGTTCCATGTAAAAATTTAGCATGGAAAAATTGAATAATGAATAATTTTGTAATGTGCCTAGCTATAATTATGGTAAATTATTCATAGGAGTCATATAACTTTCTCCTGAAATAGTAATTTCTTGGAAATACTGTAAATATAACTTATACAATTGCCAACAAAACTATAACCACTGTAAATAAAGTAATCAAAATTATTTACACTTCAAAAATTTTTACATATAGAATCATTTCTTATTAAATTTAACATTTTTAATATCTCAATTATTCATTTTTTCTATATTCTGAATTACTAAAAAATATAAATTTTTTTAAATTATCAATGGGCACAAAATAATTAAGAATTATTTTATGTACACAATTATTTTTTTTTCTGTATTAGAAACCATTCAAAGCTAAGAGTTAATAATAAAATTTAACCATAATAGCCATACTAGTATAATACTCGAGAAAAAACAATTTATGTTGAAATTTATAACCAATCTTTTACCACACAAGGATGAAGGACATTATGTCTTTCCATAATGATAAGAGAGTTTTTTTTTTGTGTGTGTAGTTCTTTTTTTTCCTCGGCTGATTTTTTTTTTTTTCAATATAGTAATTTTTCCACATTTTGTATTTTGTGTTCTTTTTTTTAGTGATCATACTATACTATATACTATTACACATTGTGTCACAAATATATTTTTTTTCATATTCGTCGTCTCTGTTTCAAATAATAAAAGAGCATTTTTAGTAAAAGGATATATATCCTTACTGTATATATAGTATACACTATACACAATTTCTGTTTATATACTATATATATATTTATATTTATTTATTTTATTATCACCATAGAAAATCGCATTTATATTTATGACGACATTTGCAGACATAATCACCTTAATTGAAACTCTCAACATGAAAAACCATAAAATATCACAAGGCAAAACCACAATCTTTAGACATTAAACAGAAAACAGACGGGAAAAACAACAGCAAAAAAAGAAAAAGTCCTTTTTGTATATACCATTTATATACAACATAAAAAAAAAGCTTTGGTGTTGCTTGTTAACAATATTTTACAATCTTTTAAACTCTTTTCATACTTTTTTTTTTCCTGTATATAGTGTATACCCAGTTTACCAGATAAAATATTTTGTATATACGAACAAAAAAAAAATTGTTGATATTTTTTTTTTTTATATTAATATTTTTCGTCTTTGGAAAAAATATATACATATATTTTTTTTTGAATGCTTAATAAGGAAGAGATATCCTTTAAGAAAGAATTATATGTTTTCATATTTTATATATATAATATACTTATATACCGTATATAATAACACAAAATTTATTTTAAGTAATCTTGAATCTTATTATTAAATTTAGCAAAATTCTATTTAATATTCTTTTTCAGAGCTCATAAGACCATAATAAATTCTTTTAGTAAGTTTTTTTTTTTTGTATATTAGTAAATTTTTATAAGTAGAAAAAAAAAATTATTTAAAAGTAGAAGGAAATTTATTTTGGAATTAATTATTTTGTTATATATACGTTTAGTTAACAGAATCGGGTAATTCAAAATTAAGGAAACGAATATATATATAGTGAAATTTGATAGTAAATATTTGAAATAGTCAAATTGAATACAATCTATTGGGTAGAAATTTTCTATACAACGACATTTTTGTTCAAAAGTAACAATTATAGTTACAATTATACTTATAATTATATTTAACGTGTTTAACAATTAATGGTTAATTTAGTTTGATTATACTAGTTAGTAATTTTCTGATATTCATTATTATTATCCAAAATATTTTGGCTCCAAAAATCAACAGATTTCATCATATTTATAAATTCCTCTCAACCTGAAGATTATTTGCATATATGGTAACAAATAAACTGCCATGTAAAATTCATTTCCCTTGTTGTATTAAATAAATTTCTTTCACATCCTTAAAAATCATTTTAATACACTAACAAGCAAATATTGTATCTAACTTTAGAGAATATTTATAATTAGTTATCATTAAATCCAGACAATATTTCGTATACTCTACTAAATATCCTTAATCAATATATTTTAAAAATTCTATGATATTAGGTCATACATAGAATAGAATACAAATCTCTCTCTAATCAGTTTTAAAATATCTCATTTTGGTATAATACTGTCTGGAGATTAATTTAAAATTGTATATTACACCCTGGGCTTTTGTCTCATGATACCCACAAGGATTATAAAAAAAAACTTTAATATATAATCAGACAGAAAAAAAAAATTAATTTTTAAAGATGTTATTTTCTTCTGTATAGAGTACACACATCCTTTTTATAAGTCCATACTTAATATAAATAGCTATATTTAAATTTTCCCACCCCAGAAAACAATTTTTTTAGGTAAAAACATTGAATACACAGTAAAGTCCTTTTTACATAGAATTTCTTCAATATGTTTCTTTTTTTCTGTTAAAAAAAAAATATATACATAAATATTTTGTTGCTTCTTGTTTTATGGATGAAAATGAAAACCATTTTTACTCCATGACAGGTTAAGTATAAATAGTGTTGTCCTAAGGTTTTTTTTTTATTTAGCTTCATGACTCTTTTGAATTTATTTTAATAATCTCTTATTATTAATTTTTGAGGGTTGGGCAGATTTTTGTCCTGACACACAACTAATACCACATATACATATATTCTTTTTGCAGTAAGTGAAAATATTAAGCTACCAAAATGTTGTCTATACATAATTTGCTATGGTAATATTTTCCACCTATATTTCACTTGTATTATATGAGACGTTGAGAAGCAAAGTGGTCTAACCCCAAAAATTACGTTTACAGATAAATTGAATTTAATATTTTAAAAAAGTTGAAATTGGTCTATGAAAAAATGTTAATTTGCTGTGAATCCTTGGTAGAAATATTAAAATGTACGCCTAAAAATATGTTTTCATAAATTTATGCTCAATATGAAAATAATGACAAATAAAACTCAAAATCTGGATTTTGTGGGTTGGACCACTTTGCTTCTCAACGACTCATATGTTGTTGTTTTTATATTAAGGTACTATATGATACTTTCATCAAAAATTACATATATATGTATAATTCTGAAGGGTTCAACAGACTGTATTTATGTTTAAAGGATCTTTAAAACAAGGAAAATATAAAAATATTTTTATGAATTATAATTAATAATTTTAATTTTACTATTTTTGTGTTAAGGATTAAATTCAATTAAAATATTTTTTGAAAGGGATTGGTCATCGAGACAATTTTTCAGGTGTTATATAGATGGACAAAACTATAAAGTGATATCATAAAAAAATTTGGTATTATTAGGAACTCACTAGAATGAATATTAAAATGTAAAAACGTTAAGTTATTAAAGATTTTCGATATTATCCTATACAGAGAAAATGATTTATCAAAATGAATATTATATTTAAAAGTTGATATTTGACAGAGAATTATATTTGTTTCACTTTTGAAAATTGGAATATTTTTCTTGTCATGTGTTATAATTTTTAATCTTTACAATCATTGTAAACGACATATTTTTATTTGGGATCTTTTCATGTAAAGGCTTATCGTCGTACACTCAAATTTAAATTATTACAAATTTGAATATTTGTATTAATGGTATACGAAAAATTGTTACAACATTATTATGATTATTTTTCACTGAAACTCAAAACTACATTAAATAAAGTACTTAATTTTATAATAAATTATATTTACTTGCTATTGACTGATTTTACTATCGAAAAATTTAAATTGAACAACTATAAATTTTTAAAGATTGCAGTTAAATAGACGAAATTATGGCGAATAATTGATTTCACAACACTAAATAAAAGTTTATTACTTTTATCATTACATTTTTGTACGTTTTTAAAAAAATTATTTACTCAATTATTAATTTTATTTTCTATTTTATATGCTATAAAGTAAAGGACTAAAATAAGCAGACATACAACAACAAGACGACAACATCTGTCAAATTAAAATGTACCTAAATTATATTATAAAATGTTAACAGAACCATATCGACGTGGACTGCTATTTTGTCAGTGTGGAGTTTTTAGAAATTTTTTCTAATTTTCTCATCACAAAATTAGAAAAATATTCTAAAAAAGTGTCCACACCGACAAAATCGAAATCCACACCGACGACATATGGTTCTTTTAGCATTAATTTATGTACATAATGTTGTGTTATACCAGCAACGACTTCGCAAACCGACAAATTTATTTTATATGCTGTTCGTTGTCGTTCTGATTCTATTATTGGATCTATTAAAGCTTTAAAATAAAATGATATAAAATTAAAGAAACTTCTTGAGAGAAAAAAAACACATTACTTCAAAAAATACATTTTTATTATGTCCAGAATAATTTCTATCAATTTCTTTACTTTTCTTCCAGTAATTTAATGTTATTATTTTCCAAAGAAAACTTATTTCATTTTTTTTTTTGATATCTTATTAAAATTATTTCACTTGCAACTGGAATCATCCACAAAATTTAACACATGATTTTTTTTTTCTCTGATTTTTTCCTGTATATAAATTTAACAAATTTTTTTATAGTGGCACTAAAATGAGTTGGAAATCTTGTTTTGGGTGCCAGGAAATGATTTCTAATAAAAACTAAAAAAATAAAAAAGAAGAAAAATAAAAAAGATTAATGGCACAAAATAATTTGATATCATCACAAAAATAAAATTTTCCCAACCACACACACATAATAAAATATATATTTTCTTCTTATATAATATTTGACCAAAAAAAAATGCTTTTTCTACCAAAAAAATGCTTTTTCTACCAAAAAAAAGTAAGTAAGTAAGTGTGCAAAGCATATAATCGTAATAATGATTAAATCGATTTTTAAAAGAATATTATTGGTTTGAGAAAAACTATTTTATCCAATTTCAAACTTCCAAAAATTTTCATGAAAAAAACTGGAATACAACTTACTTCAATAAAAAAAAGTAAAATATATCCCGGAAACTATATACGATTTTTAAGGTGATTTATAAAAAACACCTGAGTGCATTTATAAATCACTTTTTTTTTGTTGCATCTAACGTTTCCCATACCTTATGTATAATATCCTTTAAAAGCATTTTCTTGTATAAATTTTATTTTTGTCTTGCATTTTGAATTGGGAAAAATGCATTTGAAAAAAAAAAAACAAATGGTGAAATGAAGGAAAAGCAGACTGATCCTTAATTTCCATTTCTTTTGTTTATATACTATTAAAATGGTATGGTGTAAGTTCAAGTGAAGTATTGTTTTTTTTTTTGTGGAAATATAAATGGTTTCTATTTTTGTTTTAAAAAACTATTACCATTAGCTGGGAAAAAAAAGTTATTTTTAGTATATAATAATGCTCTCTTCTATAGTTTTAGTTCATTGTTAAGATTTATTTACTTAACAAAAAGGATCATTTAAAATACCGAGAATGAATTATAAAGTTATTGGTATAATATGCTGGAATCTTTGCAATTAAAAATAATATAAATATTTAAAATGATTGTTAAAATTTATGGTAATTTTTGTAAATTGTATTTAATATTCCATTTTATAATTGTAAAATTTATGATTAACTAGGAACTAGGACTGCCTAATAAAAAAATTAACATAAATGAACTAAATTCCAGAAAGCGTTGATGAGAATTTAAAGTAGGTATAATTAATATTAATAATTTTTGAAGAAACTATGAAATTTTCTACTGATCGTGCTGTTCCTTTAAGTGGAAAGTAAGTAACAATTTCATATATTTATTAAAGTGTGATAATTGATTTCAAAATATCCTGATTAAATTAATAATATTTGATGAGCCATTGATAACCTTATTGGTAGCCTGTTGATAGCTACTAGATTTCGATTTTGGTGACCTACTACAAAATTATGTTAATTAAATTTTCCACTTTTCATCGGTAAATTATAATTTAATTTTGAACATTATATACTGTCATTTATATTTGTCTTATGAAAATTAATTTATTTTTAATTTGCATTAAATTCTCTTCCTTGGGGGAAAATCTTATTGTCACACCTTAATTTACCTTTAAAAGCTATATTTTTTTTTTATTTTTTCAAACGAAAATATTCTATTTTATTATACTTTTCATTATTCTATAAAAAGTTAAGAAAATATTTATATCATTCGCTCTGATGTATTAAAGAAAGTTCATAATTCATTATGTGAATTAGTCACTCTAACAAGGAGTTTTCTTTTCCCTCTCTATTGTAGTAGTACAAAATAAAATGAACAAAAATTCCATTTAACATTTTAAATTTTCCTGAATTATGAAACGGACATCTTTTGTTCAAAGTTTATACATAATTTATGTGTTTTCTTAACAATAGGAAATTTGTCTGTACCAAACACTAAGTAAATTTTCTGTAGAATTTATTATATTCATATCTAAGAAGGTAACTTACATAAAATATAATATTTTATTAAAAATGTGCACACAAAAAAAAAAGGTGTTTAATTTTGCGGAAATGTGCAAAATTTCACGTAATTAGATTTGGCTGAAAGCAATTTTTCTATGAATTATTATATAGTGAAAATTGAGATTTTTCTTATGTAATCTTATTGATTTTTTTTTATGTAATTCTTGTAACTATGTTAGTATGCCAAATTTTGTTTAATAGATTTTAGTAGATGTAAGTATTTGTGTTGATAAAAGTATGTGTCAGATTTTAAAGTCAAATTTGTCCATTGTCAAATAAAATTGAAGACAGAGTAATTTGAATTGTAAAAGGATTTAATCTATACTCAAAACTGCATATAGGTATTTCCAATTATTCTGAAATTTTATTGGTATTTTCCAAAATCATAATCATATCTTGGTATAAATGCTGGTCTTAAAGTAACTCAGAAATGACTACTGATGTGGTAAGCGAGTTTGTATATAATACAATATCCTTTTATTTTCCAATTTAAAATATCATTTTATAATTTAATTTATATAATTTTCTGATTAAAATTTTTACAAATTTGCTATATTTAATTATAATTGTTCTATATCCAAAAAAAAATTCAATTTGCTTGAGGATATTAACAAAACAAAAATCACATTAAATATTTTTTTTAATATAATTTTATATTTGGGATAATAACCACAATATTCCTAAACAGTTGAACGAAATTAAATTGATCTAAAAAAAAGTATTTTTTTCCCCAATGTGAATATTTACATATTGAAAAATGAAAATAGAAAATTAGTGTATATTGCATAGAGATTGTGTATAATCGAAAAATAATATTTGTTAAAAAAAAACAAAATGCAATTAAATTTACTATCATAAACATTCGTTTAATAAATATATTTTTTGATTTTCATATTTTTAACGTGGTTTTCCATGCTCCTTTTTTTTTTTAGATTAACTATTGATTGGCATGCAATTTGATTAGTTTTCTAAGTAAATATACAAACAAAATAACCAAAAATTGTGGTATTGTAAAAGTATTTTTGGAAAAATGCAAAAAAAAAAACAAAATTTTTTTTTAAAGCGTTTTTAGAATTTTTTTCTTCTAAAAATTCACTCTTGTCTTTTACTTGTCTAAAGTTTTCCTGCTGTCCAAATTAATTTTCATTCCAGAATATCGTTTTTTTTACAAACTTATTTTCTAGTATAAATGTGGTTATTTACATTTCGGTTTTACAGATTCCATATTCGGTTTCAAATGAAATCAAAACTTTGATAATTGATACTAAAAGATTAATTCATGCTTAATGAACTTTATTTTTTAGAAAATTTGCAAAAATTTAATTTGTGATTTTGTGTGGTTTTAGTTTGTGGTTTTTTAGTCATTAATTTTGAATTCAAATGATTTTCATTAAAAATATATTATTTGCCATATAAGGCATTGAGTTGAAAATATACTTACCTTATCAAATTTTCAAAATTTTCTATAAAATAGTAAAGTTTTGGTTTAATTTTTATTAAAATAGTAATTTTTGTTATATCGAAATTATCAAATCTTTCACAATTATCAAATTTAATTATCAAATTTTCCAAAATTAAATAATAAATAAATTTATATTATTAACACTATAAGAAAATTTCATATACGAAAAGTTTATAATTTCTTTATATTTCACCTAAATAAAAACTTTTTAAAATCAATTTTATTATTTTATTTTTATTCAATTTTCCTAACACTTTATTATTATTCAATTTTCTATTATTTCCCAGCTTATATCCAAATACCAAAAGAAAATGTCAATATGTATTTATATAGATGGAAAATTATTACATGATATTTTTTCCACAAAATATTATATATGAAAAACAAAATTTTATTGCAATATATATAAATTATTTCTTTTATTATATAAACTTTTAGTTTTAGGTGAAATCTTATATTAGAAACTTTGCCAGGATATTCTTATAATACTTCTTGAAGTACCTAGAGGTACTTATTAAATATATGAATAATATAAATACATATATGTATATAATATATATAGTTGGAAAATATCAGTGCCAGATATATAAATTTCTTGATATCAATAGAATTTTTACAATATATACATAAGTTTGATTGTTTTTTTGTTTCACAATTTACAATTTTTCTATATAAAAATACGATAAACAAACCCCGGGTTTGTCAAAAGCACATTTCCTCAAAATCGCCACATGTAGAACTATGAGCTATTGTAAAACAATGAGAATTCCTATATGTGCATATTGTGCAGTTTTAGTAGTATTTTCAATGTACTATACATAGGAAAGATAAAAAATGATATGGTAAATATAGGTAAAAAATGTGTCCCTGTTCGATTTTATTAATTTTTTTTCCTTCCAAGTTTATTATTCCAACAAAATACATATATATAAAATTATCATTTAAGTTTTCCCTAATTTTGCTTTTAATTGAACATATAATGTGATATGAAATAATATCCAATATTCCCTTTATAAAGCTCCTAAAAATATGCAAAATGTTCGTTTTTTGCAAAATTTTACATGATTAAGAATTTTGATTAATTATAAGTGTGAGGCAAATGACTATAATTTATTAATTAATGCACTTTAAAGAAATATGAATTTCGAAACTTTTCCCAATATTTGTTTTTAAAAATATTGTGCAGTTATAATTTTACAAGTAAATTAAAAATGTAATTTTTTGATTTTCGACGGGCCACAACGGAAAGGGGAGAAGAGATACGGATACAATTTCTTCAGAGACTCTAGTTATTTTTTAGATATCTCTTTGGTGCATAAATTTCAGCCTTCTATAATAAGCAGTTTGGGAAATACAGGGTGTTAAAAAAACTAAAAAAAGTTGTATGAAGATAACGGTATTTTTATACATCAAAGAATTAAATTTTAAAAAATTTGTTTATTTCACAAAAAAGATAAAAGATTTTCCTATCTTATGGCTTTTACAGACCTCAAAAATTTTTATTGGTTTAAAAGTTATTAGATGTTCAATATGGGTAATTTTCGAACTTGGAGGGGGAATAACTCAGAGGGGAAAAGAGATAGAAGAAAATTTTGTTCTACTGGACCTATTATTTTATTATTATCTATCTATGATCAAAATTTTAATACTCTATCTTAATAGATGTAGAAGTTTGTGTAAACGGACAGACGGACAGACGGACAGACGGACAGACGGACAGACAGAGTGAAACTAATATACACATTTCTTCCAATTTGGTTAGAAATGTGCTAAAAATGGAAGTGAACTCTCTGGTGAAGTGGTGGTTCTTTGTACGTTGATAGTTCCAACAAACAAAAAGAAATATTTCTATTATATATTGGAATATCTTCAGATAAATAAGATTGAAAAAAAAAATTTTCGATTTCATTGTAAAGTTTCGAAACTTTATTTTCATATATATAAATTTCTATTTTGCTGAAAAACTCTGTAGAGATTTTTTAAAATGAAAATTATAAAGGACATGTGAGACATATGTGCACGTGTGAAATATATATAAAAGTTTTGGTATTTTTTTTTTGTTTTCAATTGAAATTTTTTTGTATTATTTTACGTAATTTGTTGGAATTTTAGTTATGATATTTTTTTTTTATGGACTTTAAGAGTTTTGATTACATAAAAAATAAAATTACAAATTGAATGAAAAATAATTATTATAAATTAGAAGGAAAATTGTTTGGTTTTTTTGTTAATTGTAGTTACGTCTGTTAAAAAAAATATAATTGGAATTATTAAATTTGTGGTTTTCTTAAATATTTTAATTGAAAATTTTCAATTTTATTGCAACAATTTATTGAAAGATTATATTGATTATAAAAAGTAGATGATATCATACATAATTTTTTTTTTTTACAATAAATTATTAAGTAACATTTCAAGGATTACTTTTAAGACTATATTTTTTAAAGTTTAATAAAACCATAGAAGTGGTATGTTATTTTGAAATTTAATTAGTCTTGTCTGTGCATAAAAATTAACATTTATCATTTTCCAAATCCATTTTTTTTGATACTTAACGTTCATGTCTATAATCGTAAAAAATCAATTTGACTAATTATGAATTTTAATTGTAAATTGGATTTAAAAACATTATATATAATCTTTAAAATATATCACAATTTAATTCAATTAGCTTAAATGATAAACAAAACATGAATAATTAATAATTTTCCAAAAAAATAAATATTACAAGTTAATTTTGTATAGTAAAAATTTATCATTCAATATTAAACCAGTGAAAATATATTATAAAATTCATTATTTTCCAATCAATAAAAAACTGGACTAAAAGGTTTAAAAATAGAATAGAATTCATAATTATGAAAGCATTTTTATGTCGATATCCTAATAATTTTGAATTTATAGCATAAAAATCAAAGCTAATTAATCGGATATTAATTATATCGAATAGAAAACTATGCATAATTTATAATATTTATTATAAATGATAATGATAATTATTAAAATGGAATTTCTATTTATATCCTTTTTAAATGATTAAGGACGTCAACAACGATTTTTCCAATAATTAGAAAGCATTAATTTAAAACTACTAATTACTAAATTGTTGGTAAAGTTATTATTCTCTTCCATAAATAGTTTGATAACGTTTTTTTTTTTTGGTTAATTTTAATAAATTTAATAAATGAAAATTAGTTTTAATTGGGTTCCTATGCGGGTTCCTATATATTAACTCTTGTTAGGCATTAGGCAAATAATTTAATTTTAATTTTTGATATAGTTCAGTTTTATTTAGACAAAAAATATACAATTTTTATTCATATTTTAGACATTCTCATTTATTAGTGAACTCTTTTAGATTATAATGAAAAATATTCCACCATTTAATTACATCACCTTTCTTTTAAATTGTTGAAAATGACCGAGTGTATATATTCGAACAACATAATCCAAAAAACAAAAGCTTTTTCATTATTATTTTTATATAGGGTGGGTGGTACACGTTCAACCCACAATAAATAAAAAGAAACGAGAAGTTTTTTGGTTCACAATTTCACGTGACTTTTTCCATCACGTCACAAATTTAAGACAATCGTACAAAATTGGCAAAAACAAAAAAAAAAATATATTCTGGTTGATAATAATTTGATTCTAAAAGGTCTGATTGAAAATTAAATGAATGGCAAAATTGTTAAATGACAGGTGATAAACTACAGTTGAGCAGGTGCGCACAATAATTCAATTAAATGTAATTTTTTCTCTGTGTGTTCGTTCACTTTGTTCTCTTCTGTTTTCATAAAATTTAATTTTTTTTTTCTAGGATAACGACATTTTTTGTTTTTATGTTATCGAACAGATACGAAAAAAAAAGGAAAATATTATAATGAAATATTTTACGTTGAAGGATGTGAAAATTTACCGACAAAGAATTTCGGAGAATTAATGACAAGGGATTACACTATAAACTGGTATTGAGAAAAAAGAAGAAGAAATATTAGAAATTTATACTTCGTATAGAGAGGTTAAGGATTATTATTTAAATTTAATGATTTCCCTCTTATCGATGATTAAGAATAAAATTTATTCATTCATCATTTTTCTTTTAACTTTTTCTTTTAAAAATCATTTCTCTTTGTAACATAAACAACTCAATTAATTGAAATTTTCATATTTGTAATTTCTTTGAAACTGTAGTATAGTGTGGATTGGTGGCCTGGGAGATTAAATATAATCTATGATTAAGAACAACATTTTAAAATTTATCATTCATTAAATAAATTAATTAACGATATACATTCAGTTTTAAATGAATACCAGTCAAAAAATATACTAGTAAAAAAATATGGAGCAATGTAAATATTAAGACTATGGAAAATATGCAACAATTGCCTCCCTTACACAGCAGTAAATAGTTTATCTGCTACTGAGGAACTTATGGTTTGGAATCTACATAAAATTGCAACAGAATGTCGGGATAATTGCTCAGATATTGGCCTGGTGCTGTTTTAGGCAAAGAAGAGGAAGATTGCCTCCCTAACACAGCAGTAAATTTTCCTCTTCTTTGCCTAAACAGCACAGACCAATATCTGAGAAGTTATCCCGAGATTGTGAATTGTGTTGAAATTTTATATATGTAGATTCCGAACCATAAGTTCCTCAGTCAGAGAAACAATTTACTGTTGTGTGTAAGGGAGGCGAAGGACTTAATTAATTTCTTATAATTTAAAATTATACAAAAAAATTAGATTACTAATTTAAATTTAATAAAATTTAATTTTTTATGTATTATAATCGTATTAAATTTTATGGGAAAACTATATAAAAGTAATTAAAGGACTCTCTAACCATTCTTATACTGACATTTTTTTATAAAATATTTTCTTATTGAATATAAATTTTCTGATTATTTGATAAAGAAAAAAAAAATATTCAATTCAAAATTGAATTTTTTTTTATTAATTTTGTGAAATTTATTATATCGATGACAATAATAGTTTTGGTATCCGTAGAATAAGAAATTCTCTTTTCTTGTACTAACCTCGATATTTTACAAATCTCGTTAAGGATAAATTTATATCTACAATATAAAATAAAGGATATTTTATTATGTCTTAATATATAAGAAATAATATTATTTTTTTTTTTTTTTATATCGAGAACAATTTTATCACATTTAATATCCCGCGGTTTTCTTTTATTCATTTTATTGGTGAACATTTCGTTATAAAGTGAAAATATGAAAATGGATTTTCATTTCATTTTATGAGATTTTATGGAAATGTAATAAAAATAATATAAATTCTTTTTCTTTAGAAATTTTTATTATTATATAGTTTTTTATTTAATTTGAAAATATAAAATGTAGATTTATGAATTTTAGAAATTTGAAGAAGCATTTTTTTTTTTTTTTAAAATGAGATGTTTTTTAGTGTCCTTTAAAAAAATACGAAGTGTAGTATACAAATTATATTAGTTAAGAATAAGCTGAATAAGTAGAACTCTTATTGTTGCAAAATCAGTATATATACAGAACTAGAATTTTACTTAAATTGTAATTTTTGTAAGAGTTTTTGCACATTTGCTCGCAGTTTAATATTTCAAATGGCGCATATTTACTTATTTAATTACTTTAATACCTTAATTTAAAAATTCCAACCATTTTACTGCTCTTCTTCAGTAAAATGGTTGACTGAATTTTACAAATACTTTTTAATTAATCCTCGTTTCATTTCTGTCAGAAGAAATAAGAAATATAATTAATATTTTATTTTACTATATTTTTATCATAAATTTAATTTATTTTTTAACACATTTGTCATATTTATTTTATATTTATTATGACCCCTAAATGAATTATTATATAAATATTCTTTGTGAAAATTAATCATTAATTATATATAAAATTAAATATTTGTACTGAATTAAAATATTTATTTTACAAATGTACATAAATTTGAATTGAACACTAATTAAAGTTTAATAATTATTTATAGTTTTTTACCTTTTATTAAATTTATATTATCAAAAATATATATTGAATTTGTAAATTAATTAAATATTGAAAAATATTTTGTATTCGAATTTTTGGTAAATTATTTACAGGAATTTGTAAATATAAAAAAAATATTTATAATTTTAAATTCAATGCAGTGGCGTAATTTGAAGTTGAAAAATTAATTTAGCATATAATTGTCAAAATGAATGGAAGACTTTTATGAGGAACAATGAATATTGATATGTAAGTAGTTGTCAATTACGACTACCAAATTGTCAATTACGGCTACCCAAAATCTTAAATTCATTAAAGCAATCGTAACTCAAGTTATTATGATATTGTTATCAATTTTTATGTAGTAAATATGTATATGTATATCTAAATAATTTTCGCAAAAAAAATTTTATTTAAATTATGTTTTAAAATTTACAAATTGTGAAAATTTGAAAATAATTTTAACTAAAGAATTTCTGAAGAAAAAGTTATTTCCGTTTTTTTATTCAACTTTTTAACAAACAAACCAAAAAAAAAAAAAGATCTTTTTTTTTAATTTTACATTTTTGACATATTGACACATAAAAATTATATCTTTTGGCTAAAATCAAATTTCAAAAGTCAACAGGAAATTTGACTTTAAAAATATTATATTATTGTTATATCTACGAGTATTATTATTATATACTTACGTATAAGATTTAAAGACAAAATCATCATCAATCAAAAAAAATAGAAAATATTATTTGAAAAAGAGTTAAACCAGATAATATTTTATTTTAAGAAAAATTTTTCCTATTTTTCGCAATGTCATCGTAATATTTTGATGATATTTTTGTATATATAGTTTTTTTTTTTTATTAAAGGAAAATCAATCAATTATTTTAAAATCAATTATTTTTTATGTCAATTTATAGAGAAAATTTTACTTGTCTATACCCAAGTTGATTATTTTAAATATCATGGTAAATTCTTAAAATTTATGTAGTATGAAATTATTTTAGAATAATAATATATACTACATAAAAATTGTATAAGATTTTAATAAATTATAAAATTAATTGTCAATATTTAAAATCATGAAGGAATTGGAAAATATTGTGAAAATTTTTTGATAAGAAATTTAGAAAAGATTTAATTAAAAATATATGTTAATTAATCTTTTACGAATTTTGATTTATTATAATTTAAAATTATATAATTATTTTATTACTAGATTTATTAAAGTTGCTAGATTTATTAAAACTTCGGAAAATAATTGAAATTAAATACGGAAAATAATTGAAATTATAACTAAATAATTAAATAATTTAACATAATTAATATTATGTGCAAAATTATGATACTCATGTTTATTTACAATACAATTGTTAAGATGTTAAGTGACATAGCCCGAGAAATAAAACGAATCCTTTTTCTCAGTTACATTAACAATATAAGTCGAAGGATTCTGCCCTCTCATGAGAAGAGAGAAAGCAGCCAGTAACCGTGGTGAGGACGGTGTGCATGTGAGTTGTTAGTTGATTCTAGTCGAAATCATTGAAAGGTGCGGTTGCTGGTAGTTAAATATTAATAATTGAAATATACATATTAAATTCAGTTTATACAATTTTATATACATATGTATAAACAATTTTATATATAATAATATAAAATATACTTTAAATATGGTCACTATTTAACCATCAAATATTCAAACTCAAGTAAAGTTTGGTAATATTTCTAAACAAAAAGTTGATAATTCACTGAAAGAACAAAATTATAACCAAATTTTTTTATGAAAATTTAATAGCTTTTCGTAATGTTGCAAGAAATTGAATAATTTGTTATTTTAAAAATTTAGGAGTATAATTTATAATCGAAGAAACTTTATTGCCTTGTATATTACAAAATTTATGTATAGTCCTTCTACATTTTACATTTTTTTTTCTAATAATAATTTGAAGGACTCTTTAAAATTCTCATAAATGAATTTAAAATATAATAATATAAACGATTTTGTTTTTATAATAACTTGCAATGAATTAAGTAATATGAAAAGTAATAAATTAAATAATTTTCCAATTAGGAAACTCTAAAAAAAAACCTGACACACAAGAACGAATAAAATCGTAGAGAAAAAAGAATGAAAATCTTTGTACCAAAAAAAAAAGGATGAAAATTTTCTATTTTATGGTTTATATAAAATAATATTGTAAGGATTTTTTTTTTTCAAAAGGATTCTTTAATGGTTTATAAATATATTTTTAGCAAATTAATTTTAAATATTTTTAACTTTTTTATCAGTCAATAAATTTTTTAATATTTATTATTTTTAGCTAGAAAATATCTTTAGAAAATAGGAAATTATTTTCTTATTGAAATAAAGAGTTTTCATTTTTTTTTGCTGTTGTTGGTTTTTGTGTATTTTTTTGTTTTGAAAAGTTTCGAATGAACATAAATAATTTTATTGTTGTGGTAAAAGTACTTTAAAAAGTTTATTTATAGTTTATATACCATTATTACGGAAGTTATTTTTTTTTTTTTGGGAGCTGGTGTAGAAAGGATTACTTAAACTTTTAAACTTTTAAACTTTTTTTTTTTTACAAAATTTTATAGTGGAATATTACAGACAAGGAAAAGCTTTTACACCAGTTTATTTTTGTAGTTTTATTATAATTTAGTTTTTCTATAAGAATTTAATAAAAAATTTGGTATTTTCTATAAAGAATTGATGGTTTAGTAGTTCAAAGAAATTGGAAAATGTTCTGCCCACGATCGGAAAAGATGCGGTTACCACTTTAATATTTATGGTAGGAGTAGAAACAAATACTCACAATTAACGAGAATTAAATACTCACAATTAACGAGAATTAATGTAATATGATGATTAAGATGATTGTAAAGTATTTAGTAGATATATTTCTCTTAAAGTTAAATTGCAGATAAAGTAACAATTTAAAATTATTTATACTTAAAAAATAGACAAAATTTAGTTTCTTTCAATTTTAGATACAAGAAGATTTCCACGAGATATGCTAAAAAAATATTATCATATAAAAAATAAATATATGATGGAAGATTTCATATTTTTAACAAACAATATTTTTGCAAAAATTTAAAATTAATTCTACAGATTTACTGAAAATTAAGAAAATTTTCATTTTTTTTGCTACAATCAAAATTTTTTTTAATTGATTAATGAATCACCAATCAAAATTAAATATATTTCATTAAAATTTAACAACACATATTTTTACTATCAAAATTTATTTAATAACTACAACAATTTCAATTATATAAATTATCCCCCATGATCAATTTTCTACTATGTAATTATTATTAAAATTAAATAAATTATGATAATTATATAAATTCTTTTTAAGAAGAAATTTGTTTGAGTTATTGAAAATTATTTATATTGTCTTTGTAAATTTTTCCTGGTTATAAAAATATTTATTTTATACTCCAATTTTATCTTTAATTATAATAAAAGAGAAAGAAAAAGTTCTTTAAACATAAACAAGAAATAATCATCATCATCATTCTTGTTCTACTAAATGCTTCTAAAATATCAGGGACGAAAATTTTGTGATAATTGATAGAAAGAAAATTTTATATTAAATTTATTACAAAACATTAAAAATATTTAGCTAATTTTCATTTTATCGTTATAGAAAATTTTCAACAAAGTGGAATATTTTGTTGTATTAATTTTGTTTTTTATAAGTAAATAATTGAATAAATGGAAGAAAATTTTAATTATTTAAATATTTGAAAATTAAAGTAAATAATAAAAATATTAAAGTAATTTTTTTGGACAGTTTTTTTTTTATTTTTGTTTTGATCTGGTGGTAAATTTTGATGATGAAAGAAAATTGATGAAATACAAAAATTTATTCTATTCGATTTAAATTACAAATACTTTAAATTCAAGGTTGGTTGGTTAAAGTGGCGAGGTGCCCCACCCTGGTAAGGTACCTCCAAGTAGCACTAACGCGCCGTTTTATAAGTTGAAACTAAAATATAAAATTTTTCAAAATATTTTATATTTTCAGAAAATTATTCATAAACATAATTTATTGTTCGTTTTTATGTATAAATTTTTATAAATGATGAAAACCACCACAAAAAAAAAGGAAAAATTTAACTAAAATAAGAAAAAAGAACTTTATGAATTAAAGCTAAATATAAATTAAAATTTAATCGCTACTCAAAAATTTTCGTCCAGTCATTCTTGTCATAAAAAGTAATATAAAAAAAAAACAAAATTTGTTTTATTGCTAAAAATAAACAAAATTATATAAAACGCTCATAATTAAACATTAATTGCTGACTAATAAAATCAATAAAATAAAAATTTCCTCTTAATCAATTTTAAACATAAATTATAAATATACACTTTATAGATTTATGAATTTTGGGGGTGGGAAATTCGAGGTTCAAAAAGAATGATTCCCAATATTTTTTTTCTTTAATAAAAATTTAAGATAATCAATTTTTCAACAAAATTGTCAATTAAATTAATTTAATTATGTAAATTTTATATTATAAAAACATTTTTTTACATCTATTTATATATTTTGTTTTCAGTAAATTCCAAGTACGTGTTTATATATTCTTCACGGATGTTAAAATTACAAAAGCATATGTGTATAGCATATTTCACATTTATATAACAATCAAACCGAAAAAGGAATATACATAACATACTTTATATTGGTATAATAAAGATTGATAGAAGGTCTACAAAAATTTTATTTCAAAAGAAATTCAAAAAAAAAATTATTATGATCCTTTTTTTCTATGCTATATACAATACATATATACGCAACCACCCACTATATAAAATTTTTGACATGTACATAATAAAAAAAAATAAAAAAAGGAATTCACATATTCTTGTGTTTTGTTTTTGGTTTGAATAATTTGCCTATCTTAAGTAATAATGGTAACATATTTCATATTCTATTTCCATTTCACAACAAAAAAAAAGGATATGTTTTTATTACTATAGTAAAAAAAAAATTATATAGTATAAAAAGAGTGTATATTTTTTTTTTATATGACTTTTATAGTATGTGTCAGTTCCGTGAAACAAATGGTAAAAGCTTTAAAAGTCCATTTTATACTCTCTTTACATTATGATATGACAAAATATTTTTTATTATTATTTGTTGGAAATTTTCAAGACTTTTTTGTTCCTTGTGTTTGCTTTTTTTGTAAAATAATAAATACAAATTTTCATCGTGGTATAACCAAAATTAAGGATAATTCTTGTTATTTTCTTGATGAATAAAATTCATTTTCTGAAATTTTTATATAAAATTTAGTATATTATTTTATGGTACATTTAATGACAATTTCGATTCGTTTTCCACACGTTACGAATTCCCCAATACAAATATGTTGGAATATGTTGGCTGCAAATATGTTGGAAAAAACTTAAAATTTCGATCAATATGAAAAATAACATCAAGAATTTAAATAATAATTTTAACTAAAATGTAATTGAAAAATATTGTCCTCTTTAATATTTTGTCTTGTCTAAATAACTAAAATAAAAATTCATATTTTATTCTAAACATTTTATTCAAAATTATTACATTTTAATTGCCCAATATCCTTTTAACTTTTTAATGTTCTTCAAAACTATATTTCCCCACAAGAAATTTTTTGTTTATACTTAATTTTGTCGTCTTTTAAAAGATTTTTTTTTTTAATAATATTTAGATTTATTTTATTTAAAAGTTTTTCGTTCAATGTTTGCAAAGTAAAGTATAAGATTTATGAATTAAATTTTTGTTACTAAAATTAAATTGTATTTTATATATATTTTACTTATGTTATAGAAGATAGATTAACAAAACTTTTAAGGAAAATCTGTTTCTTATTAAAATAAAATATTTCATGATAATATGAAAATATTAAATAAATTTAAAAACAAATTTTTTTTTTTCTGCAATATTTTAATTCTATAGCCGAAGGCTGCATCCATCGAAAGTGGAAAAAAACAAGTAATAGAACGAGACATGCATCAGCACCTACTCATGAAGTTAAGGTAGCTCTAAAGGGTTAAGGGCGAGCTATGAGCTTATCCCAGCTATGCTGCATTCACACACCACATTCACAAGTAATAAAAATCTCAAAATTAAAATTGAAAATTATTATTTATTTATAATTAAAACTCAAAGTATTTTAAAAAGAAACCTAAAAGTATGTAAATTAATTTTTTTTTTTGTAATATTTCGATTAAATTACAAACTAAATAACAATTTTTATTTTAAATAATGGCAGATTCTTTACAAAATTCCATAATTTAATGTAATCAATACTTTGATCACAAATATATTTTTTTTTTTTTATTTTGTGTAATCAATAATCATTAATCAATATTTATTTCGGAAAAAATTGGTGTAAAGTTGGATTGGTGAACAACAATTCTAGCGGCATAAATTTTTTTTTGATCAAATATTAATTGTTAATTCCAATTTATATGTATATTTATTATTATTCTGTTTACAATTTTGATACACTATTTTGTCATATAAACCTGTCAAAAACTAAAAAAGAAAAGGCAAAAAAAAAATTACTCCTATATAAATTTTAAAGGATAAAAATTTTCAAAATTTTACTTACCAAAAATAAAGTAAATAATTTTATAACGATGGTATACGTGTATGGAGAACCATTCTATCTTTTTGATATTTTAATGGTAAATTACAATGTCGAGAACCCATTAAATTTATATAATCTTTATCTGGTAACATTAATATTGGTCGATATTTTGTTTCTGGTTTTCTACCCAATGGTTCTTTATAATTTATAATTGGTATTGGACGTGATGTACCATAATTTTTAAACAAAATAATATTATTTAATTTTTTAATTGATTGAAAATTATTAAATATATTAAATAATTCAAAATTTAATAAAATTTTGGATCTGAACATTTTCATTTTGAATTTTTAAAACCAAATATTTAAATTATTTAATAAAAAATAATTCTAAAACTAATTTAATTTAATTTAATTAATAATGATTTAATAATCGATTATTTTGATGTTTATAATTTAGAAATTTGAAGAAAACAAAAAAAACATTAAATTTTTATAAAATTGAATTTTTTTTATTATTATATAATTTTAAAGTCAAAAATTTTTTATTTCCATAAATTTTTGCAAAATCAAAACAAAAAAAACAACATTTACTAAGTTTTGAAAAATTTAATAAGATTTAATTAAAGTATTTTTGATGTAATAAATTTGTTTTCCTTTGATATAAAATTAATCTTTGACTATAATAATAAATGGACTGCTAGTAACCAACTTCATTGCTGTAGCCATCACCGACTAAGCGCATACCCACCACAGATGGCGAAAAATAGAAGTAACTATTCCGAATTGCCTTTGGCGACGCTCGCCTTTTTGACGGGCAATAAAACTGAGGCGTTGAGAAGCAAAGTGGTCCAACCCACAAAATCCAGATTTTGAGTTTTATTTGTCATTATGTTCATATTGAGCATAAATTTATGAAAACATATTTTTAGGCGCACATTTTAATATTTCTACCAAGGATTCACAGCAAATTAACATTTTTCCATAGACCAATTTCAGCAAATTTGTGAGTATTAAATTCAATTTATCTCTAAACTAAACGTAATTTTTGGTGTTAGACCACTTTGCTTCTCAACGCCTCATCATTTATGAGAATTCCATAGTTTTTACTTGAGAATTCTACTGGATTTATTTCAGAATTCCATAACTTTGTTCTTTTATTGGTTATCTCTGATGGTGCTATGCGCTAACAGTCCTAATATAATTTTTTTCTTTGGCAGCAAAGGAAATTATTAGCGATTAGCAGTCCATATATTATATAGTCAAAGAAATTAATATTTATTTCTAAATGCAACAAATATTAAAAAAATAAATAATTTAAATTAATTAATGGTAATTGAACTCATTTTGATTCCTCTAAAAAAATCATTGTATTACGGAATAATCATTACACTAAATAGTATTTATTCAGAAATTCTTTAAAGTACCGGAAATATAGAACACAAACTAATCGACCAGTAAAGGAATTATTTCACATTAGATAAAAAGTTTTAATTTAATTTACCATCAATGGAAAGTATTCGGAAAATTTGATTATAAAAATTTTCAATTCAAGATGAAAAAAAAATTAATATAAGTTAAAGTAATAAAATATTTAAGATAAAATTTTATACATACATATAAAACTATTCGAAACTCTTCAGAAAGTTTTATTAAAAAAAAATTTAATTGCATTTTTTTTTTTTTACTTATTACAATTTTAGTTAAATCTTTCGGTTAAATTTAATTAATAAAGTTTTTCTTGTATGTTAAACTAATAACAAACAAAAAAATCAGTAATATTTAATAATACACAAAAAAAAAAAAATTCATTAAAAGTTTATAAGTTTATGAATGCTTCGCAATATGACTGCTTATTATATTTTTGTAAAAAAATTTATTATTATGCCCGAAAAGAATAACTTTTTTTTTTAATCATATTATATTTATAAAAATTAATCTGAAGCTAAATATGGGGATAAAATAAAAATCATATGGTTTCTTAATGGCATAAATGATTTTATATACTTTGTAAATGGAACAGAAGGGCCTTTTAATTTCGCACATTATAATAATCAATTTTACATTTAAGGAAAGGAAATTTTCTAAGTAAAAATAATAATTTCAGTAAAATAAAGTTTGTATTTCAATTGAGTAGAGCAGCACATATATGTAATTACAATAAAAATATATCACAAAGTGATGATGTACATAAATAATGTACATATAAGAATTTTAAACGATAAGAAATCAAAATCAAATTTTCAAAATCTAATTCTCAAAATCCAAGATCTAAGTTTATGAAATTACATTTCGGCGCGCGAATTTAGTGCGGAATTTTGAGCAACTAGATTTAATATATTATTATATACTGGGATGCATTACTCTAGATTTTATCAAATCCTTTTGGGATTTCCAAATTACTATAGCTTTAAAAGACTGGATTTTGAGAACCTTTATTATATATACTAATTCTGAACTATAAAAGTTTTTTTTTGATTTTTAATTTTATTAAAATTTAATTAAAATACCTATACCTATATATTTTTCATAAAAATGAAGTAAGTGTGGTACTTTTGAAAAAAAAAAAAATTTATATAATTTATAATATCATTAAAAATTAATATACTTAATTATATTAAGTAATTATTGTAGGAAGTTTTCATTATTTATTTTTTCCTGGTACAACATAATATTACATATATAATATACAAGATGAATTAAATAATAAATTGGTATTAATGTCATGAAAAAAGTTTATTATAATATATTATAAAAAGTTAATTGGACATGAAATTTAATGGAATTTACTTCAATGTGTATTTATATGTATGTTAAATTGATTTAACACAAATCCTAAGAGAATTAATTTTCAATTTTCTACTAAATTTTATATCATTTATTTACGTATCACATTTTTATATGATGTCTATTTTTAGATTTTAGAAATGCCAATAGAAAATTTTATCATATAGGTACATAACTGATTTTTTTTCTCTAAACAATTTTCATTATTGATGAAAATCAATTTTGTCAAATCCAAAAAAAAAAAAATGTTTCTGTTTTTTATTTTATTTTTTAAACTTTTTAATGTTGTTTTCGCATCCCTTTTTAACTATCCAAATATCTAATTTTACCTTTGAATATTCGCTCTTCTTCCAAAAAATTTATCACTGAAAATTTTATATAATTTTCATATCACACGAACAACCTCACTCCCATCCCTGGCACTTATTCCTTATTTATATTGACAACATAAAAAATATACTAAAAAAAAAAAAAATACACACAAACAGACATCCTTAATCATTTTCCAGGACAATAATTCTGAAAAGGAGCAAAAATCAAATGTAATTACATCATGTCAACAAAATTAGTTTTTTTTTTGTAGCTCATACTCTCTTTGCTGATACCTATATATCCTATATTATACTACTTCATATTTTCTCTAAGAATAGCCAATAATGGAAATAATATACAAAAAAATCCTGCAGATAAAAATATATTTATATACATATTTATACATACTTATAAATAAAAACCTTGATTTCTTGAGGGGTGAATTACTTGCACTTAATATTCTGAGGGGACTTAATGATAATATTTTTTTTTATACAATTTAGACAACAGATCGAGAAAGTTGGACATTGAAATTTTATGTTATTATGAGAAAAAGGACTTAATATTATAATGACTGGTATAGGATGGTGATTTCAAATTTATCAGATTTAGTGGTGAATTGCACCATTTAAAGGTAAATTATTAATTTATAATTTTAATTTCTTTTCGATTAATATAGTATACTTGCATTGCAAATCAATATCAGTATTAAGTTTACTGTCCATTTTAATCGAGAGTAACCAAAAAATTGCTAGCCACTGTTGTCGGATAGTAAATTAAAATTGTATGCCATAATATTTAATAAAATTAGTTGAATTTTGAATGAATTTGAATTTTGAATGAAATCCAACAGTTAAAACTATAATAAAAAATTTTATTTAATAGACGATAAATTTACGTTTGAAAACACTAATTATGATAGCGATAATACCCAGGATCTAATATCTAAATTAAAATTATCATTTAATAAAATAATTATAAATTTAAACCTTAACCATATTTTGATACTTTAAATAAATCAATTATTATACTTAACAAACCCCTTTAAAAATTAAATAGTATATTATTGAGGTTATATAGAAATTTTAATAATAATAATTTTAATATTATTTCTTTATTATATTATCTCAATCTAAAATTATGTAAAATATTTATGAAAATATATATTTATTACTATATTTTATTTGTTGATGGATGATGGCATCAAATTTCAATTTCGTTTTTTAGACATAACAACAAAAAACAAACTTTTTCTTACCGAAAAAAAAAAAACAAAAAAATAAAAAAGGAAAAATCAAAAAAAAAAAAAAGAAAAGGAAAATAAATTAAATTTTTATATTTTAATTTTTTCTTTGCTATTTTGGTTTTTATTTGTTAACAAAGTTTTTTTTTTTTTTTTTTGAATTTTTCACATTTTTCTAATAATAAAAAGTAAATGAAATTTCATTGGAAGGACGATAATATTATATAGTGTCCTCTTATCAATATGAAAAAATTATCGTATACACTTAATAATCATAATTTAATTTGAAATAAGAGTGGAAGGAGTTTTTCTTTTAGATTTTATTATATGTACATAATATTTAAAAATTATTTTTATTAAGAAAATTGCACAAGGAAAATAATTGTAAATTATTTAATTTTCTTTTGAAATAGTTATGGTAACTTTTTTTTATGAAATTTTCTATTTGAAAATTTTCATTTCTCAGTAATTTCACTTAAATGAGTAAAATATTAATTTACTAAAAATTGTTAAACACTACTAAAAGGTAGAAATTATATATTTCTACCTTTATTAGAATTAATAGAAAAAATACTATATTTATATAAATGATAATGATAATATATGAAAGAGGATATATGGTGGCTAAAAGCCACCGGGTATGGCCTACGAGTATCGCATAGACATGTATACTATTTTGAATTAAAGGTAATTAAAATACCTACATTTTGATATAGTATACATATAGATGGTGGTAATTAGTATTACCATACTCAACTCATACTACCTTTTATGAATTTTCTGTTATGCAAAAATATAAGTTCGTTTAAAAGGATACTTTCATAAATTTTACCTAAACAACTAAACTGAACTAAAAAAAAAAAATGAGTTGAATAAAATTTATTATCACAACAAAAATTTTCAGCAAATAAAAGAATTAGATTTTCCATAAAATTGTTCATATTTATATAATCTACATTATATTTATATGTATATCATTTTTCATCTATGTCCTTTAACAAACACATTTTTTTGAAACGGTGAAACGAGCACAACAATTTTTTTATATAATAAATTATGAAATATATAATAAAATTAAAATTGATAGTTTGCATATAGTTAAACAAACAGTTTTATCATCATTTTAAAAGTTAAATTTTATATTTTCATTTTAAAAATAAAAAACCAATCATTTAACAAGAAAACAATTTCCATATTTTATCCTTTTTGCATTATATATACCAAAGTGAAAGTTCATATATGTATGTATCTAACAAACTGTAAATATAGAAAATTTCTTCCTTTTTTAGGGCTTTTTTTTAAAAAAAAATCCCTTATGCTAACGCTTTTGTCCGTCTGTCCGTCCGTCTGTCCGTCCGTCTGCCCGTCCGTCTGTCCGTCCGTCTGTCCGTCCGGTGTAAACAATAAAAACCAGTTATTTCACATAGTTACTGTACACACAAGTTCATGACTGACCCACCAATAGAAAGCTTGATTTATTTAGAACCAGATGCAATTGATATAATTTCAAAATTGGGCCGGTAGGTGGCGCAATTCGCATTTTTCCAAAACATCTTTTTCCGAATAAAAATTACAATTTTATATAGTAAATGTTCACCAAAAATTAAGTGTGACTACTCGTTGGAAAGGTAATTAAAAGTAGAACACGATGCCAGTAACCGTATTTTAAATTTATACCGATAGAGGCGCTGAATACTAAAATATATAAAATATTAAATTTTAAAATGCGATTTCCAATTGTGAATAAGCTCCAAAAAATAGGTTTAATGTCGCATCTGAAATTTAGTAAGTAGTAGTATAAAATCACAGTTATAATTTTAATTTCTGCGGATAGAGGGTGCAACATATATTCCAAATATGCATTTAGAGTAGTTGAATTTAAAAAAAGCCCGTAATTATAAAACTACTGATCAGTAGTTCGGCTGCGCGGCATTTTTTATTTATTACTTACAGTTAGTTTTCTCTATTATTTTTATTGGCTAATATATATTTTTGTTGTTCCTTTAACCATGAAGAAACTTTATTTGAAAAGGATTTTTTGCTTTCATATTTTTTATTAAATTTGTTTTTTTTTTTTTTTGTGTTTTGTTTATTTTATTATTGTACAATAAAAAAAATGAAATTTACACAGATTATGATTGAGTATAGAGAAGTGAGTTCTCAGTGAAGCTGAAAATTTAATAAAAGATGAACAAAATAAAATTTCTAATGTATATAACCTAGTTTACTATATAAATTTTGTGTGTGTTTTTTTAAGGTTTTCATATTAAACTTATGCATATTTACATCTAGTGTGTTCAGGTGCAATTTAGTTTTTTTTTTTGTTGTAGTATAAATAATAATAAAAATATGGGTAACAAAATTATATGCGGTTAAGAGGAGATTTCCTGAAAGTTTCTTGAAAAATACTTATAGCAAAACAATTTAATTATATATAATCAAGAAATATTTTTTATATACCATGACAAACATTTTTAAAAGTTATTCGTTTATAATTTAAAAATTTCAAGCGAATAAATTTTATGTCTAAAAAATCATGATTTAGAATATTGTTTCAGTTTAAAATATTAAAAATTATTATATTTTTGAAATATTTTATTACAATTTGTTTTAAAAAAAATATATCGTAATGGAAAAAATTGAAAGTAAATTAAAATTAAAATTTAGTTTTTTTGAATAAATTAAAATATCTTCTCATTGATTACAATTTGTTGAATTATACAGGTTTTGCACTCCAAATTCAACCTTTTGCAAACCAAATTCAACTTTTTGCAAATCAAATTCAACTTTTTGCAAATCAAATTCAACTTTTTGCAAATCAAATTCAACCTTTTGCAAATCAAATTCAACCTTTTGCAAATCAAATTCAACCTTTTGCAAAAAACCGAATTAAATGGTTCTATGAAGATTATAAATAATTTTAATTTCAATTAACATCAAATAAATTCAAATTATAAAAATAAATTAATAATTAGAATTTTTTATTTTCTTTGAAATAAATAAATTAATTAATAATTAAGTATAGATAAATCATGATTACAGTGATTCTCCTGCAGCGGCTAATGGCAAGGGCAACTGCATATATACATACGTGTATAATAATTTTTGCAATTTTCGGGGGTAATAGTTGCCACAGCTTGTTCAATAACTTCTACTAAATTATAAGAATTTACACATTCAGCTAATAAATTACGCACATAAAATTTGATTTTAGAAAAAACTTCTTCAATGGGATTCATCATTGGTGAATATGGTGGCAGAAATACAAGAGTATGTCTTGTCCGCGCCACAAGCTCACGAATTTCCAGACTTTTGTGGAGCCGAACATTGTCTAAAATTAACCACGCTTCTACAATCATGTTCTTCTAAATTTTTAAACTACGAAGGATATCACAAAAAATATTCGAGTTCACATTAGATCGTGCAATTATATCATGGAATATTATTCCCTGAGTATTTATCGCTGCAATCAGGGATACATTCCGTTCTCTAATAGTTGGTACAATTACCCGGGCCGGTGTATTGACTGTAGAACGTGCTTTTGTTCTGCGAAGATGGTAATTAAATCCAGATTCATCAATAAATATTATTTTGCTTACTTGGATTATAAATTATCTAATTATTAATTGTTTAACTTAAGGTAAAAATTAATTTTTCGAATGTTTTTATAAAAGGTTGAATTTGATTTGCAAAAGGTTGAATTTGATTTGCAAAAGGTTGAATTTGATTTGCAAAAAGTTGAATTTGATTTGCAAAAGGTTGAATTTGATTTGCAAAAAGTTGAATTTGGTTTGCAAAAGGTTGAATTTGGAGTGCAAAACCTGTATGTTAAATTATGATTAACATGTTTAGAAACATAAATTTAGCTGAATAAAGTTTGTTATATTTAATTTTTCCTTATAAAATTTAAGAAATTTTTAAAAAAAATTGACAAGAAAGTCAACTAAATTATGTTTCTTTGTTATTTCTTTGTTATTATAAAACGATGCAGAATCGACAAATACAGAAGTAAAATTAATTTGCGTACATGTTTTTCAATTTTCATTGGTCAATATGTTAAAATTTTTTAAATATTTATAAAATATTATAAAAATCTTATAAAAAAAAATAATATTTATGATCAATCTTCTTTTGCCTGTGGCACTTAAACCTGTGTCCTAATGATTAAACTATCATATGACTAGCAAAAACTATCAATTTTAAATACATATTTCATATTTTATAATCAAATTTTAAAAATATAATAATACATTATTTAATTATTTTAACTTGAAAGTCATGTGTACTAATTGGAAATTTAACATCATTCTTCAGTTTTCAGTATATTATTTAATAAATTTTCTAAATTCTAATTTAAAATGTGATCAAAGGTAATTTTTTTCTTACTTTATTCATTAGCAAAAAAATCCAAAATTTAGAAAATTTATTCAAATTTGAATAGAACAATAATGAAAGATTGCAATTTCAATCTCAAAGCACACAAAAAATTCTATTCAAAATAGAGATATAAATGTTCAGGAACAATACATATAAGATTTTACATAAGATTTTCTAAATTAATTACATTTTTTTTTGTATATCTAAAATAATGTTAATGAAACATTGAATAATACATGATTTTAATAAATTTTTAGAGAAATTTGTTTTAAATCTAATTGAAATTCAAAACTCTAAACATAAAGTAACAATTATATATTATTTTACAAAAATTTGAAATTAAAAGCTATACAAACATTATTTACTAATAGTCTAATTCTATAACCATATATACCAATAATATACTTTGAACAAGAATAATTTCAAAAAACTTGTTGAATCCTTTTAAGAACTTAACACTGAAAGGCCAATTTAAAAATTTATGTACTATATATACATAATATTTATATTCTTGTTCTAATGATAATGACAATTTATCTAAAATGTACAAAATTTTATCTATATTATAATATTTTTTATTACTATTATTATTATTATTGCCTTTTAAAAGTAAAAATTTGCATTTGATTTTGTACAAAATTTGGAAAACATTAAAATTTTCAATTCTTTAGAATATTTTTAAAAAAAATTTTTACTTTTACATTTTATCTACTGCTCTCTGTGCAGGACAAAGACACTCGATGGTCTCAATATTAAAAATTATTTATTTTTGCATCATAAAGAATAAATTCTATTTTATGCAAATTGGTATTTTCATTATTTGTGTGTGTATGTGTTGTGTTTTTTTGTAAATGGAATAAAAGTACTTAATTATTTTTTAAAAATAATTTTGCAACTTTTTGCATACATTTTTAGACAACACTTAAAATTACAAAAGTATTCTAGTAGTTTTGATAGTAAAAAGCAAGAAGAGGAAGTTAAATCAATTAGAATATGTTGCTTAGTATTTGTTAATATCTTAGTTAAATTTTCCTTATGAATTTATTAAAGCATATGCAAATTTAAATTTTCCGAAAAAAAAACAAACACACATTTATTTTCAGATTCATTTTAAAATTTTGAAAAATAAAATTTGAAATTCTCAAAATTTAAGCATAAATTTTCTCTTTGATATATTCAGCAGAAAATACATTTTATATTTTGGAATATATTTTTCCAAAAAAATTAAGGAAAAATTAATTTAAAGAAAAACAATTAATAAATTTAATAATTTAAATGTATAAATTGAATTTTATTTTGTACATTTTTTTATTTGAATATTGATTATTGTGATTTTATACAAAATTTTATAGCAAATAAAAATAATTTATAACTTGAAATATTTCGAGCAGCAAAATAAGGATATAACGAAAAAGAGACATTAGAAAAAAAAAACACTTTATATTCATGAGATTACTTTATATTAACATAAATAAATTAAACAAAAACTAAATGAAAATTCTAAAAGATTTTATTTATTTATTAAATAAAAATAAGAATTAATTTATTTTTATATAATAATTTTACTGTGTAGTAATAAGTATTTAAAAATGTATTTAAAAAATTAATTTGATTGATTTTATTTAATATTTAATTAATTAAATTACTTTAATTTTATTTTTGCATACTCAAAATTGACCGAAGGATCTTCTGCAGAACAGTCCACGAAACGTTTTAATATAATAAAAATATATGTAAATTAATTTCGAAATATCACAATTTCATCAATATAAACTTTCAAAATTAAAAATAAACTATAGTTTCAACTATAAATTTAAATTTTAACTAATTTTCATTTGATTTTCTTGTTCTTCTTTTATTTTAAACTTAATGGTGAGTGGTTTAAGGAAATATGGTGTGACTATTATCCAAAAACTAATTTAGTTTAATTTCAAACAAAATATTTTTGAATAAATTATATACACTTCAATAAATATGTATATACGAAAATGTCAAAAGAATATAAAAACTTTATGCTACATTGAATTTGATCAAAAATTCTAGAAACTTTTAATATGATAATTGATTCTTTCATTTACGTCCTTTTCCGAATCCTTATAAATTGAAATTCAAATTATTTGTTTTTGCCCTTTATAATTCAAAAATGTTGAGTAAATGAAAATGAAACAATTTGTGTGTTGCTGATGGTTGTGCCTGTATCTGTTATTTTTTTTAAATATGTTAATTAAAATGTGACAATAAAAGAAAAACCACCAATGTTAAAACCGCCATTTTACACTATGAATAATAATGTAATATTAAATTTATATAGTGTGAAATAAATTCAATTTTCTTACCTTTACAATTTTCAGTTTTATTTTTTATTATTATTATTATTATTCATTAAAGCAAACCAATATTTTCCACAATTTTAACATTTGGAAAAAGAAGGGAAAACGTGTTAAAAATATTATATGAATTTTTGTTGTTGATTTAATTTTTTTTTTTTTTTCGAGTTATCGTAATTAAAAGCTTTCCATTAATTAATAACATCAGCATAAAAAAAAAGTGAAAAATAAAAATAAAATAGAGAATATTTTCTGTTTGATGTCATCATGTTGGTGTGAATTGATTATTAAAAAGTGCTATTAAACCATTCACACTAATTAAAAATATTTACTTAAATTAAATAAAAATAAATGATAGTGCGGAAGTATTTAAAAGTGGATATAAAAGGATTGGAAGGTATATTTAATAAATCTAAAAGAAGATTGAAGGAAAATTAAATGGTTATCATTTTTGTTGTAGATGAAGAGCTATAATTTTAATATATGTAATTTGTTCAGTTTTCAATTAAGGGCCTGTCTAATTTGGTTAAAAATATAAAAAAAAAGGTGAAATAATTTTTGCCGAGGTGAAAGATATTTAATCGTGGTAAATATTATTTACATTTGGTTAAAACTTTGGTTAAAATTGGTTAAAATTTGGACAATTCAAATTAAAAATTAAATTCAAGATGAGTACAATCGTGAAAAATTATTTCCCAATATAACCATTTTATTGGAATATTTTAAAAACAATCAATGCAGATTTAGATATTTCCGCATTTCCTTTAATATGCAATTTATGTTAATTGAAATATTGTTATTACAATTAATTTTTACGCGAGTATTAAAATATTTTTTAGGTTAGAATGAAATTTAACTATTTTGTCAAAATTTATATAGCTTCCCAGACCGTCATGAAATTTTGACATAAAAGTTAAATTTTCTGCGCCTGGAAAAGGTGAATGTCAAAATTTCGAATTTGCTTGTCAAAATTTTGAATTTTTAACTATTTTTAACCAATTTAGACAGAACCCTAAATAAATAAATAAATAAATAAAAAATTGTAATTTTTTGTTTAAATTTCTATGAAACTAAAAAAAAATTTGTTCTCAGACAAAAAAAAAACCAAAACAATTTTCGTCTCATTTTGTATTTTTGTCTATTTTTAAAATTTTTTGTCTATTTTCAAAATAGAAAAAAATAAATTCTAATTTCATTTCTCATTTAAATTTTTGAAAAACAATAATAGATATACTTAATAGAAAATGTCTGCAATATTTATAATTAAAATATTTTTACCCTAAGCTAAATTTTAATATTTCAATCTAAAAGAGATCACAAACAAATTTCCAATTAAATTCATAAATTTTAGCCAAAAATATTTACATTTTAATTTATAGTACTTTACTTTGTAATTCTAAAATCCTAGAATATTTTTGAAGGTACAATTTACAAAAATTCATTGAAGCCTAATAATAAAACATTTGCTTTTAAATATTCTAAAATGATTCTAATATTATTAAAATGAAAATGATATTATAAAAGATGAAAGAAGTATATATAATTTTAGAATTGGAAATTGTCAGTAAGTATATGAGTATTTTCGTATTTTTGCTGGAAGGCTTAAAAACAATTTTGTTTCGGATAATTTTAGATTATTTGAATGCATATGAAAATTATTTTCAAAAAAATTTCTGGAAAATATTAATCATTGATGAACTTTATGTCAAAATAGGTAATATTAAAATTCATATTAAATTGTTAATTAAATAGGCAGATGATTAAAATGATCATTGAAAATATTTTAATTGAAAAATATTAAAGTCTAATAAATTTACCAAAAATATATTTGCAGAATTGTAAAAGTGGTATATGTTTCCATTATAATCGTAATCATCTTTTGGATTTTAATATCATTATTATCAGATTCATGCAACAATTTTACGAGTACTTAACAAATTAATTTTTTTTTCCGGAGAAAATCAAATCTTAGCGAGGGAATGACGCAAGAAATTCAATATTTTTCAATTTTTGAAAACGATTTTGAAGCTTTTTTCTATTTTAGTAGGAAAACTAATACGGATATAATTCACTCATTATCAAATTTATCATTTCGATTCTAAATTTATTATATAACAATATGTTGCACTGAAATTAGCAAAGATTTTTTTTTGTTTTTCAATTTCTCCATTAATAATAAATCAGATTTTTTTTTTTTTTTAAGTAAATAAATATTTCCATAAACAACATCTTTTTCTCATTTATTATAATTAAAAAATTTCCAAAACATGAAAACAAAAACTGCAAAAAAAAAATGGGAAAAATGAAAAAGAAAAAATCTAGAAAACTTTTATAATCTTCACACGAGTTGAGTTCGCACGTTTTTATGAAAAAATTTAAATATAATTTACGTAAAAAAAAAAATGAAATTTTAAAAATATTTAAGAATTTCTTTAAATAAAAATTTTTTTAAAAAAAAAATCAATTTTTCTTTAAAAAAAAATGGTGTAAAAAATCAACTTGAGGAAAGTTTTGAAAGCTACACGAGACAACAAGTAAGTTGCTGCTTTTAGTCATATATATTGTGGGGCAAATTCGTGACTTTGCATAGAAGAAAATTGAAAATATTGTGGAAATTTTGTAAACAGAAAAAAAAAAACAGCAACAAATTTTAAAATAATATTTACTTTTCGATTAAATTTATATCCTTTAGATTTTTGTTTACTAGATTGCTGACTGGATAAATTAAAATAAGGGTGGTAAAAAATAACAGATATATCATCCTCCCATATTTTAATATATCCCAGACAAAAATATACATAAATATATTGAAAGTATAATAATCATTAATATAGACACATTTTAGATTATAGATTATCAAATTCATTTAAAAAAAATATAGACAAAACAAGGTGAATTTATTAAGTCCATATTTAAATATCCAATCCCTTTGGAAGATTTAATGAAGGCATATGACTTTTCTATTGAATTTTTCCGTAGGTATTTAAATTTTTTTAAACTTATGAAGTAGGTAATTCATTTGAGTTTGAATATAATTAACTTATAGTACGTACTACTTCCCGAAAAACAGTTTTTTTATCTGAAATTTACTTCCAAATTGTATACGATTAAGTTTAATATTTTTAATACTAGTAATTTCTGTGGACATCCTTGATAATCTCAATATCCTTTAATATTATACTATATTTATTATTGATCCAAAATCAAACAAAAATTTAATTAAATAATTAAATATATTATTGTTTTAGTTTTAATATACAAAAATCCATGTTTCATAACCATCAGACGAAAAGGTTTATCACGCGTGCTAAATTTAATTACATATTACAGAACAAACTATTTTATAATTACTTCGAATGCCACATACATATATCTCAGTTATGTAATTTTAATGTCATAAATATTTAAAATCAAACACAAGAATTTCTATTGGGACTAAATTATAATCTCATTTATTTTTTTTATTTATATATAATTGAAATTAATTAGAAAATTTTTTAACGTTCTTTTACATGAAAATTTTATAAAAGCTTTAATAAATTAATTAATTTTTAATTAATATAATGTTAATTATTAAAATATATTTTCCGCATGTTATAAGTTTAATAACATTTTTAAATTACATATGTATGTGTATGAAAATAATTACAAGGATAAATAAAATTTGCAAAAAAAAAAACAAACAATTTTCATTTTATCATTTTTAGATGAAAAATAATTTTTGTATTGTAGAAAGGTTCTACCAGTTCTACGTTTCAGGCATGTATAGATTTTAACAAATCGTTTAATATATAAATTTTTATTTGCTAAATTTTATATGCTACCGAAATGGTTCACCATTTGGGTACAATTTTTATTCGTATAAATATTTTATGAAATTTTCATTTTCATATTTATGTGCTCCTCATGATTGTCAGTAAGTGAGTTATACAATCGAGAAATAAGATATCGAATTTCATTGGATCTACATAATATTTGCTAAACTTGGGAAGAGAATTGAAGATTTTACAACATTTTAAAACATTGAAGACCTTACAACATTGCAAAAGTATTTAAAATAAAATTGTCATATTATTCGACAAACTATTTAACTAGAAACTAAAAAAACAAACTATATCAAAAAATTCTTATTTAAAATATTTTAATATTAAATATTTTTGTTACAAAAATTTTTATTGAAAAGTTATCATTCAAAATATTCATGAAATTATTTTGATAATTTTGTTTTTCGTGAAAATCAAAATGTAGAACACAAAAAGCATAAAAATTATAGGAAATTTAATAATGAAAATCGAAATTCTGATAAAAAATTCTATATACTTTTATGTCGTTAACATTTAATTGACATTTTTCTCTTAGATTTTTGTAATTTCTGAAAATCTGAAAATTTGTGGTATTAAGTCATATCTGAAATTTGAAATATAAATTAAAGTTAATAATAATTTTACAAATAAATTTCGAATAAATAAATGAAACGTAATCCAGACACATTAAACTATGAAAAGTTCTAATTTGAATTCTCTTCAATTAATCAAATTTTAATTAAAAGCTTTTTATATAAATTTTTTTTTTTTAAATTTATACTTCATTATTTTCCATTTTCTATATTAAATTATTCTCCATTTTTATATATGTATATATAAATTTTGTTTTTATTGAAACAGCAGTCAATATTTTAATTCTGTCCTAATTTTTTTTTTTTGTATAAATATTTTTCAGAAAATCGTCCATTTCAACATAAACAAAAATTAATTTAACATAAAAACAAATCCACATTTCAATATTTTGAGAAACATAAGCAAAAAAAAAATTATGTATAAAAAAAATTCTATATAGCATAAAAAGTATGTATCGTAGTAATTACACAATTATGGGGGATTTTACTAGAGATTTTAAGGGTACAAAATTTTAATAGCATAATCTATCTTCGATAATCCTATTAATCTGACCTTATACAAATATATCTTCATTGGATTCGATTGTACATAAATAGCAGAACTGAAAATCAACAAAACTAAATTTGAATTGAATTTTAGCAAAAGGATATCAAATTTTTGGTAAACTTATATTATTTATCCAATTTCATCAAATTTTATTTATTTCTTTATATACATTAAAAATTTAATATTTCTTCCGCATAAACAGACGAACAGACAGAAAACTATGAAAATGTATAAATCAAATTGTTTTGTATTCCATTCCACAAAAATAAACGGCGATAATCCGATAAAATCAATATTTTATTAATCATAGAATTATTCAATTCATTTTTCTTCTCTCACAAAATTATAATTTTTGTTGAATTTAAATACAAACTTTATTTAAAAAAAAAAAATTATATAAACACCATCTGTTTATTAAAATACTAACAAAAAAAAAAATACTATATAACATTTCTGTTAAAAGGGAAATTTTTTTATATATACATAAAAATATATTTATTTGTTTTATTAAAAATATATTTTTTAAGGATCTATTTTTAACAAGGAGAGAGCGAGACATACAAACAAACAAACAAACAAAATATTTTATATCCTTGTTTATAGTTATTATTTATAGGATTATCGCAAAAAAAAATATATAAAAAAAAAAAAAAAATGCTTTCCTATGTTGTCTTTATTATTATTTTTTATGTTTATAACACTATTTTATCTTAAAGTGTTAAGTTGTTAATACTTAATACTCTCTATGTTAGTATTGTATTATTATAGCATTTATATCCCTTTTATGAGAACGGTGAAAATTCCGTCAGAGTTAATAAACATTTTTTCACGTATATATACAAATTTATATATGTATATTTTTCCTATTTTTTTTTCGTCGTCTTTGTTGTTTCAGGCTTTTCACATCAGCAGAAAAAAAAAAGTGATAATGAAGTAAAGTTTTTTGTTTTTGAATGCCTAAAGGTTAACATTCCTTTTTTTTTTGTCTAATAGAACAAATGAATATAGGACTAAGGCAACAATAAGTGGTCGAATTTATGTATGGTATATAAAAAAAAAGGATATACATAAATAGAGAAAAAAAAAAGATTATTTTTTTCCAAGATTTTTTTTTGGAAAATATTTAGTGGAAGTGAGTTTATTTTTTTTAAATTTAGGTAAAGAAAATATTCATTTTAAGGATCAAAAAATAGATAATGTGGTTAATTCGGTGTTCTAGCATATTGTATTCTTGTTCTGATGCATTATTAAACTAAAGAATTTGATGATACTTTGAGACAATTTTTCGTAATGAAAATTATTGACAAAACTCAGTTTTAGTTGCTCAAGTCAATCTAAAGGAAGCAACAATTACAAAGTATTCAATTACAATTTGTATATACTATCAATAAACAATTTATAAATTATGGTTGGTATATAATATCCTTTATTTTGCATTAAAAACTTTAATAGCATAATTTTCAGCTAATTATTATGGCATGTCGTAACAGTAAAGATTATCATTTTGGCATAAAAAATTATTTCATTATTATTATTATAATTATGATACAGTAAAATAAAAAACAATTTCCTTTTAACAAGGAAAACAATTTTGTGAATTCTCAATTATATACTTTCAACCCGTTGGGTAATTTTACAATCTTTATAACTGAGTCTATAATAATTTTTTTGTTCATTGTTTTTGTTTGCTAAACTTTGAATATACCCAAAAAAAAGTTTATTGTTCACCATTTTTATTAAAAGAAAAAAAACAAGCTTTTTCAACTTGAACTCAATAAATTTAATGTTGAGATTTGCAAACAATATGTTTATTAGTGTTAAGTTTGGTTGTTGTTTAAGTAAACGAAGATGCATTATTATTATTATTTTTTTCAATGTTTTATAATTATTATTACACAATTATTTAGGCATCATTTTACAGGATATGATTACATGATTTTGTTATATGCATTATATATGAAAATTTTCATGATTTTGTATATCATTTCATATTGTTAAGAAACATTGTACGAGAATCAAACTTGTCCTTTTTCTCAGTTGCTAAACATTTAAAAGGTAATAAATCTGCCCTCTCAAAATGAGACAGTAGCCAGTCACCGTGGTGGTGAGACGATCGATATAAGTCAGTCGATTCTAAACTACTAATAGGTGCGGTGACTGGTTCACTCGAGGCAGCATAATTAAATTTAGTTAAGTTTAGTAAATCGTCGTTTAATAATATGTAATTACCTCAAAGGTTAAAGAAGGATTTTCCGAATACTATAATTTGCATATAGGCCAGAACGACATCAATATCAATACTTTGAATAAGATAATGAGCTAGAAATAGACGAGTAATTTGAAGTAGCTTTTGAAAAGTACATTGAACTAATTTACATATTTTATAGTATCATTAAATTCTGTCATGAAATGCGCGATAGAATTGAGAGATAATTTTCCAAAAAAGTTAATTTATTTTAACCTGTATACCTAAATATTGGTCAGCTATCCAAAAACTTATATACATAAAATTGTCCTTATATTTTCGAAATACGTAAAAATAAATATTTATTGTATATCCGAATTTACATAAATTTATGTCTTATTGTCTCTTTAATTTTGTTAATATAAAAGTTCATGATAAATTTCTGATAATTATTTTAATTTTGCATATATTTTGCCCAAATTAAAATATCTCTTTTTATATAATTAAAGCTCTTTTATTGACAAAGAAGAAAAAAAACCGTAATTTCGTTTAGGAATTAAAGGTAATTTTATCTTTTGTTGCTTGCTGATATTCTATCTCTTTAAATAAACTTTATTTTTAGATAAATTTATCTGAAATATGTATTTAGAGTAAAATTCTGTTATTATATAACAACAAATGCTTAATTATTTATTATTGTATACTATGAAATTTTGTAAATTTTGTTTCATTCAAGATTTATAATTTTCTCAATTTCCAGGAATTTATTTGAATATTTACGGATACGTCGTATAAATTTGTAATTTTAGTAACGTAAATCTACAAAATAATAGAATCAATCATATGAATGATTATTATTTTAGAATTGTATTTATGATTCTAAAATAATCTAAAATTTAATTAGATTTACATAATATTCAAATTTTTTTTGCTTAAATAATTTATCTTTTCTCAATTATTTTCTTTAACGTTACCTAATGCAAAATGATTTAATTTAAATATATATTTTAGTTAATTGAAATTTCTTTAATACGATTTAAATTTAATTATTATTTTATAAAATTTATTTGTAATTTATTTTTTTCTGTAAACATATTTTTTTTTCTCCAAAATACTTAAATTTATGAAAATGAATTTGAATGTTTTGTCTGAAAACTAAATTCTTTATAAAGTTCAAGTATTTATGTTTACTATATTATTAAGTTAGTAGCTATATAGAAAATAAATTCTTGAATTCAAAAATTTTCTTTCCTTTCTTTACACTAATTTAATTGTATATATAAAAATTAATTATATTTTTCTGAGTAAATAGTTTTGTTTTTGGAACCTTGAATTTGATATTGAAGAGTTACTACTACTCAATGTATATAATTTTTTATCTATTAGAACAGGGCGTATAATTATAGTTTATTTTCTTCCTTTTTTTTCTTTTATTTTGTATCTATAAAACAAATAACACGAATAGCATGTCCTTATATTTGATATTTCATATAATAATATATATGTACAAGTAAATTTTATATAATAAACTTTTCTGGGAATCACACATACATATCTATGTATACTATATATTACGTATATGACTAGGATAAAAATTAATAATGATATTTTTAGTCACGTATTATCATTTATCAAATAAGAAAAAAAATTATATACAAAAAAAAAACATACATATATATATTAACTATCACGTAATTTAAGTACAAGGAAAATCTTTTGCTCCTGTTTTAGGAAGAGGACGAAATAATTTCTCAAAAAAAATAAAAAAAAACATTTAATCGAATAAATTTTCAATGAAAATTATTAGAGTTTTTTTCTCTATATTTTTAGTTATATAAAATGAATTTTGAAAATATCAATTTCATTTTTAAATGTTTCTGATATATCATTTACCATTGCCAGTATGGATAACATGAAGGTTACATAACAGCCAATGATTTAAATTAATTTTTTAGATGAAAATTGTATTGAAAGAGAAAATATTATTATCCAAAAGTACTTTACAATTTTTCCATCATAAGTCTCAAGTGAAAAATATACGAATTGAAATTATATTTAGTTTTCCGAATTTGAAAATCGAAATACATATTTTAAAAGTATCAAATTTTATATAAAAATTGCATTAAAATATAAACTAATAAATGTAATTTTTATATTTTAGTAAAGTTACCTATAAATCTTATGAGAATAATTAAGATTTATTTAATAGAATTTTTTATTTTATCTTAATTTACTTTAATATATTAATATTAATATATAAATCTCTTAAAATCTTCACGCTATACAATTGATATTTAACTTTTTCCTGTCACGTGTAATTTTTCCATTTTCCTTTTTACATAAATAGTTGAAATTATATTTTTTAAAGCTGCATTGCACAATATTAATGCTATATCATTTTTTTTAGCATGATTAAAATGTATGACAAGGCACAATATAAAATTTACATAAAATTTTCTGGTATATTATTTTATACATCAAAGGAATATAATAACTATTTCCGGAATAGCGAGTAAAAAATTGTCTTGTAGAAAAAATTGTGACTAAAATATATTTAAGAATTTTCTATGTTATTTAATTATAGAATAAAAGGAAGGAAATAAATTTTTAGGCTCATGCAGATTTTTTTGATAATATTTACTCAAAATTATAAAAGTTATAAATTTTGTATAATTTTAGTTACACTTTCTCTTTCAAAAATATATATGTTAAATTATGTAACAAAGTTTTTAAATGTTTAATGGGAATATTTATTTTGGTTGTGACAACAAAAGCAATTTTTTAAATCAACATTTTTTATGTATTTATGTATAGCTAATGTAATTTGCATGAGTTATTGAATCGACAAAATTGAATGAAAATATTAAATAATTTTGCTATTAATAATGCAATTTATCTAGATTTAATTTTAAAAAAAATATTCAATTTTTAATTCATATTTATTTAAAAAAAAATTATATAAAATGAATTTTAAATTATTTTAAAAAAAATATTATTGTAATTTATATTTCCGGTTTATTTAATTATAATGTTTATTGTAATATATAATGTTAAATAAATAAACCGAATTGAAAATTCTTTTAATTTTCCCCAAGTTATAGCAAATAAACCAAAAATTAATTTTGTATTTATTTTTATACAAGGACTCTTTTTTCATGTTGGTTAAAAGTATAGAAATCTTGGTCTGATATTTATGTTTAATATACGAAATTAAAGACTGAAATCTCTATTTTCAGAATCTGTAAGATATTTGATTATACTTTAAAAATTGAGTTAATTCGAACATTCAGAAGATGAGTATCTTTTTGTAGACTTTTTGATCACTTTTCTTGAGGTTTTTGACATTAATGCTTTCCTTCCTCCTATGTAATTTTAATTTATATATTTTCCTGTTTTTGTTAGATTGTGCTAATTACTATATTTGATAAATGCCATTGGTGCATTATTAATTTGACAATATCAATCTGTTTTCAACTATATTTTCAGTAATTTCTATTAGATTTTCATAATGCTGTCATCTCATTTCTTATTTCATTGTGGATTTTAACTCTAATTATTGACCATTACGGTCCATATGGCAAATTTGTGTTCCATTTCATCTATAAACCAAATTTATTATCAACATCTTAATTTTTGAGTTTCTAATTCGATTCAACAAAATAAGATGCAAATCCATCAGTCAATATTAATTAAATGAAATTAATTACATCAAATTAAATTATAATGTAAATTAATGCCATTATTTAAGAAATTTAAAAAATTAAAATTATTTTATTTAATGCGTAATTTTTCGTTCCTTTTTATATATTTTTTTATGGTAAAAATTTTATTTGGAATATTTGTCTATATTAGTTGGAAGTTAAAACAACCTGAATCGCAATTAATTTAGTATCCTTTTTGTTTTGTCAATTTGTATACGATGTATAAATGACTTGAATAATAATTTCAACTATACTAATTTCACCTATCAATTTAAGGATAACCTATACAGAAAAAAAAAGCATTTATATAAAAACAAAATAATATATATAAACAAAAACGATTAATATTTATTCAATGCGATAGAATTTCTTTTAGTAATTTTTTTTTATTCCTTTTAAATTGCCTACACAGTTAAGTCTAATTGTGCGAGAACATTGTCCCTAATCAAAATGTCATTTTACCCCCTACTGAAAAGCAAAAAAAAAACATCATTTTGTTAATTGAGCCAACATTTTAACCTTATATATATATATATATATAAAAAAGTCAATCGATTATGTTACAACAAGTAAAAAATATTAACAATTTTCTATTAGAATCAATGAGAATTAAAGATCAATCTCAATTTACGTTGTATATTTATTTTCTTTTTTTCTTTTACTGTCCTTCCATTTAAAATTAATCGGTATAATATCTTTTTGAATTGTTAAATCATTATGTTTTTGTGGTGGTGATTATTTTAGATCGTAAGCATAAGAATTTGTTTTTTTCATATGAAAATTGATTAGTTTGTTTAATAAAAGAGTAACATAAAAAAAACTATACATATATATTGAAAAGTTTTGAATTTGTCCTTTTTTCGTTAGGCAAAAAGGAAGAATATTTAAAATTTATGATAAATGGTTTATAGTTGGTTTAAAAATTTCCAACAAATTTTAGTCTTTTAGTCACTGCGTAATAATGGCAGGTAAGAAACTGAGGTACAACAATTAAATTTCAAGAAACTTGCGAGATGAATATATCTCGTGGACTTCTTAGATAATTCTGAGGCTCGTACATTTAAACATTTTGGTAACTAAAAACTGGGAAAAAAATTCATGAATTTATTGAAAACAAAATTGAATTTTTCATTAATTTATTTTACATTATTTCTACAATACTCTTTCCTAATTACTATAAAATAATTTTCATGATTTTCTCATCGATCAATAAATTCTTTTTAATGTCCCTTTAAAAAATTGAAAAAATTTTTTAAAGGGACATTAAATTTATCAAATTTTTCATTGATTATGCTTTTAAATATTTACAAAATAAATTCTAAATTTAGTAAAAAAAAAATATTTCTAAATTTAAATCAAAAGTAAATCTTTTTTTTACTAATATTTGACTTTTAACTTCTGCTAACTTCCGAAAAATAAAAAAAAATAATAATTTCCGTTTATCTTATTTTGAAAAAGTTAGTAAACAAAAAAAAAGTATATAATTTAAAATGAAGAAATTTGAATAAATTTATTTTCGTTGTTTTGTGTTGTCATCAATAATTTTATTTTGTTTAACATTTATGTGATTATGGTATGAATGAAATAATTATTAAGATTTTATAATCTATTTCCGGTTCAAATGAACACTATCAATTTTGATAAATATACTTAAAAAAATTTGCACATAGCGAAAATGTGGTAAAATAATGATCTTTTTAATTTTAGGTATATTTTTGATTACCCAATTTCGAGAATTGGTCATAATATTAAATTGAGTACGTGAGGTTAAAACAATTTTCAACTTTCAAAAATATATTGTTTTTTTATTTAATATTTAGCAATGACAATTATAATTTTGAAAGTCAAATTAAGTTCTTATGTATGTACAATTAGCTTTTTTTTTAAAATCATATTCGTATTTTTGCAAACCAAACTTCTCATATTTTAATTTATAAATTGAATTTTTTTAGTAAATTTTACTTATACCCGGGACACACAGGACCGAAAACTCAGTTTTCGTGTTTTCAAAGTTCAAAAATGGAAATTCATAAGGTTTAGTACAGTTTTCAGGAATAAATTGAAAACACGAAATCTACAAATTTTTAAGGTTTTCACGAAAATATATTTTAGCGCCATCTATTACAAAAGAAGATATGTATTTTTGAAGTAGGCATAGCTAAGTTTCCATACAAAAGTAACCATTTTTGTGAAAAATAAAAAAAAAAAATCGAAATTTTGTTTAAAAAAAAGAAGAAAAATTAAATTTTATTAAATAATTTTTAATATAAATAAATCAAAATTTGACATTAAAAACAAATAATTACTATTTTTAATTTTTTTGGTTTTTACGTAGAGTTGTTTAAATAAATAATTTTCATAATTTGACATTCGAAAACGAAATCGCGCTCCATTTTTGGTGTGTCACTATAAAAGTTTTTAGATCTAGTTTTCGCGAAAACTTAGGTTTTCAATTTTGGTGTGTCCCGGATATTACAATCAATTAAAGTTGATTTGATTTGCATAGAATAATAATTTAATAATTAAACGATTTACATCAGCAAAAAGGCTAATTTGATTTTTAAATAAACTAATATGAATGGTAAAACGATTAAGTTTGCTTGCCAATCGTGTATAACATATCCATATTAAATTATAATAGTTTTTCGATAAATTTTCCAATATTTTTCAAATTAAATTAATCGTTTTTCAATTAAATAATTGAAATAAGTAATTTTTTTTAATTAATTTTATAATTATATTGAATTATAATTAATTAAATTTAAATTATCATAATACCTATAATAAATAGAAAATTAAAATAATACTTTGCCTACATTTTATTCCAAAAAGTTAACAACACATTTACAATTTACGCTACTGAATACTGTACTATATTCGGCTGGACTCTTCAGGATATCAATTTCATTAAAATCTACAAAAATATTATTCATCCTTTTGGAATATTATTTAATTTTTTTTCGTTTAATGTGTAATTTACAATTAATAAAATTCATTAATTATTTATTTGTTGTATCATTTAAAAAATAATTTAATATAATTGTTATATTTTCTTTATTTAATTGTCATAAAAATATATTAAATTATTTTAATTTTTTTTTGCATAATTATTTGATTATAATCATCAGTGTACAAAAAATAAAGAGTATAAATTCATTTTGAGCAATTTAATCCCATTTACGCGATTTTTTTTTTATTATCATTAATTTGTGTAAATAATATTTAAATATTAAAATGCGCTTAAATGATTAAAATGGATTATCTGAAACCAAATTTTTTTAATGTTAATTTTTTTTATTCTTTTTTCAAATTAATATTACGAAAAAATTGCATAATTTAATAATCCTTTTTTTTTTTAAATCCGATAATTTACTATATATTTTTCTGATTTTCTTAAATTTTTTGGATAATTATAGCCAATAAATGAATAATTAATGTTTTGTTTACATAAAAAATGAAAATGATTTCCATAAAAATGATTTTTTATATAATTAACAATTGTATAAATAAAAATGCCTTCAAAATGCCTTATTAGGTAAATAAAGAATTAAATTTATGTAAATTAAAATAAGTATTTTACATTCAGATAAAGCTTTTAAAATTGTTTCCAGTTATTTATTTTTAATGCATTTATTAAATTCTGAAATTATAAAATTATTTCTTATTAAAATTCGAAATTATTTTTTTGAAGAAAATATTTAACCAAAAGTAGAAAAATTAAAATAAAAATTTAACCAAAATTAGAAAAATTAAAAATGAAACTTTTTTGTATTAAAATTGTTTTTTTATGTAAAATGTAATCAATTAAATTAATCCTTAATTTTGTTTTTCCTTTGTTACCCTGAAATGCAAATTTAACCATAGAAAAAGAAAACCAAAAAAATTTGAAAATGCATTATTTTTTGAAAAACAAATTTTTGTTTTAACATAAATTTCCTTCTTTTCTATAAAATATATATATAATCGATATTATGTAAACTTTCTTTAAACATAAATTTAAACATAATTTACATTAAAACTTATTTTCTTTCGTTGATTTTTTATAAAAGATAAATGAAAAGTTTCAAAAACCGCTGCTCTTCAATTAATTTTGAAAAACTTCCTAATTTTTTTTTTTTACCCTCCCCAACATAAAAGACCACAAACTAAAGACATATTATAATATATTTTCCTATTATAGACAAAAAAAAAATGTCTTACATCTTTCCCCTAAAAAATCAGTAATACTTTTTGGTTTTCCATTAAGTTATAAGGAAAAATTATTTAAAAAGAAAAACTTTCTTTCGTATTTTACTTAAGATAAACTTATGGCCAATATCTATCTTCTATACATTAAAAGATTTTTGTTACCAGGAAAATAAAATATTGATAGAAAACTATAAAATATTATACATTATATGAAGATAAAGTTTTTTTGGAAAACTGCATATAAAAAAAAAAAATTGAAAACTTTTTCTTAATAATATTTTAATGAAAACTTTTCGTATATATTTTATTTAGAAATTATATTTGAATAAAATTTAATCAGAAGATCAGAGGATTGTATAAATTTGTATATTAATTTATTGGTACATATATAAATTGTGAAGGACTAATTTTGTGTAATAAGAACAGGGATTTATTCAATAAATTTTATTTAAAAGATTATTTATCAAAATTAATCGTATATAAATATATTAATAATAATATAATTGAAAGTAAAATTTGGCAATTTATGTAAGTATTCTTTCTGTTTTTTTTTCTTCTGGAAACTGAATTTACTTTACGATTTATGGTATAGAAAATAAATGGAATACGAATTAAATAGTTTAATTCTTTGGGAAACTTTGGTTTTAGCCGAATTAAGGTGAATATATACGTACAAATAAACTTTAATTGCCAACAGAAAAAATTCATTTTCAAGATCTTTGAATTAGAATTAATGTAATCAAAATTATGAAACTGTCAATAATTTTTATATAAAATTTAACAAATGACAATAAATTTATGTAGCCTTGTCACCAACAAATTTACAAGAGCTCAAAATATTTCGCATAAGCTTTTGGCTAATATTTGAGTTTAAAAAATTTCTATAAATATTTTAACATAGATTGATAATCATTAATATTTTACAGAATAAAATTATTATACGTACAATTTTTAAAATATTTTAAAATGAATAATATTTATTTACCAAAGGTCCTAATTATAATAGACTATATCTAAATATCAAAGATGATTTTTATAAATATTCCAAAACATTTATTTAAAATTGCAATATTATCTGCAAACAAAATATTACTATGCTAAAATTTTCAAAATACTATTTTGATAATATTATTTTCATTAAAAGCGGACCACCTGCCAATATAACAAATAAATATCCTAAAATATCCATAATGTTTATCTAAAATATTTTTGTTTATGTCAGCAATGATTTTCCTAAAAAAAAAAAAAACCAAATCATTTCATTTAACATTTTTGAATTTAGAAATTTTATATAATAGATTTTGATTTATCTATGTTCACATAAAATTTTAGTATGTATATATTTTACTATTAATACTGATCGTTTTGGGAATTTCTTTGCATATATAGACACTAAACACTCTGATGGTATAGTATAATAATACAAAATGATAAATTAAATTAATTTGAAAATTCCCAAATGATGTAAAATTATAACTCATGGTCACAATTTGATTTATGATTTGTTGTATATTTTGAAAATGTTTACATATCACCACACATTTTCTAATGTAATTAGTAAAAATATATTTACCTTATACAAATATATACCTATATAATAACTATATATATATGAACATATAAATTGCGTTTGAAATAATGTAAATTAGAAGTTTATGTCATTTACTTCTTTTTCCCAAAGGTCTTGTTAAACAATAATAAATTTATTTGTTGAAAGAATAATGAATGGAAAGTATAGTACACATATATATATGAGTTAGAGGTGTTTCAGTAATATAAATATAATAAATGAACAATCAGACTGATAAATTAACTTTATAGTGTAAATTTCTGATCTGATACTTTAATATTTTGTTGACCATGCGTTCAATGCGTTTTTGTTTTTAATAACAAATCACTTTATATTACAGGAAGTCGAATCATATTGCCCACAAATTGAAGTTATTTTTATTACCGAGAACTCTGTGATTGAAATTTCTTAAAATAACAAACAAAATCAATATTTTTTTTAAAATAATTTTCAATATTTCTAGCCTTCTAATCTTAACCTCTAATTGTATAACTTTACTAATTTTAATTAAGTAGCTAATTTAAATTGAAAATTGATTGATTTTTGGTTAGAAAATTTTAATTCCAAGACGGTATATAATACTTAACTTAAGTCTCTTGTAAAATACATTATTTTACTATTTTAAATTTTTCCCATCTATTAAATTATTAATTTAAAATTACTAAAAATTTTACCATAAAAATTCCTTGATTATTATTTTTTTGCAATTTATATTTACATTAACAATATATTTATGATTTATATTTAGGATAAATATTATATGTACCACAAATATATAATATCCTTAATACAAAAAAAAAATTATACTTATCATGTTCCTTTTCTCTACAAAAAAACTTTGCACAGTAATTTTTTATTGACCATAATAATAAATTTAGAAAAAAAAAAAAAAAAATTCAGAAAATCTTGAAAAAGGATAGTTAATCTCTTAAGGAAGGACAATTATTTTCATACAGAAAGGTTGAATATACTATTAAAAAAAATTTTATAATGGATTATTTTCTATTTTATTTTTCGTAATATGTGAATGTGAACCGATCTAACCTTATTTTAATATCATAAGGAATGATTAAATATATTAAAACATTAAAAGGATATTATAGGTAAAAAAAAACACATATTAATAAATTTTTTAAATATTTTATAGAAAAAATTCGTTTTTTTTTTTTAAATGTCATATTTTTAATTTGATCATAAAATTGTTTTATGGTAAAAATTTATAAGAAAATCTTAATAAAATACCGGGATTAATAGAATTTATTTGGTATAATATTTTCATATTTATGATGTCATTTTTTTCCATGATAACAATATGCTGGTTAATATTATTATATAAAATTACATAAAAACCATCATTCAAAATGGTAAATAAAATTTATCGTTTAAGTTAGTGAAACATTTACCAAATATAAGTAATATAATAAAATTCAAAATTAAATTTTTGTTATTGCAAAAGATGTGAAGAATTTGTTTTTTTCAAACTGGAAATGTTGTAAAAAAGAATCTAATCATATTCATTATTAAATAAATAATAATATACTGTCAAAGAATATTTCATAAAATATAAATATTTAATATGATTTAACCATTTTATCGATTTATAAATGATAAAACAAATTTGTTAAATAATAATTTATGACAAAAGACCATATTTACATGATACATAAATTTATTTGAAGGATTTATAATTGTTTTAATAATAAAACATTTACAATATTATTTAAATATAATATAGGAATATTATAATGATAATAATTGCATTATATGATGTAATTTATACATATATTAATAATTTATTAATTTTAATTGCACTTCTGTTAATTCTAATTGTCATTGTTTAACATCAAATATTTTAAAATAATATAATTAACATTTTAATAGTATATATTAGATAATGACACAAGAACAATGTTTATTATTATTATGGTTAAATTATAGTATAAATTTGATATATACTAACATCAATTTCTTTTCAGAAATTTTTTTTCTACACCACACCATGGTGGGAATTGTCAAAAATCTGTGGTGTAGGAAAGTGTAAGGTGTGAAAAAAACATACTTTTATTACACCCTGACAAAATTCTTTATAATTTTAAATTGTTATACTTTTTTTCATAATTTGTGATTAAAACATTATTTAATTGACGAATAGTATATATTTCCACCTTAAAAAGTTAAAAAAAAAAATTAATTACATCTCCACTTTCTACACTTTCAAATTTGAGGGTGTAGAAAAGTGTACACTTTTTCTAGGCGCCGATTTAAAAAAGGTGTAGAAAGTGTAGAAGGTGTAGTCAAAAGAACGCAAAAATTTTCTACACCATGGAGGGTGTAAGAAAGTGTAGGAAAGTGTAAGAAAGTGTGTCTGAAAAGAAATTGATGTAATAAAATATTAAAAATTATAAATAATTTTAAATTATTTATAATTGTTCATTTTCGTCTTGCAAGCAGAATGAGAACTGAAATTGATTTATATATTAAAAGTAAATAGATTTTTTTATGAAATAGTTTATTTATTATCCTAAAAAAATATATAGTACCAAAGCCATATACAGTTGCTCATAAAAGTATCCGGCCACTTCTTTTATTCAGTTTCTTTAATTAATTAAATTAATCTTAGACGTTAAGTTTTAAATATCAGAAAACAAATAATTATTATTTTTTAACATTATTTAGTCTTGTAATTTATAATCCAAACATAGAAATATCAAAATTAAATATACTTCAGAAAAAATCGACAACCAAACAATTAAGTACATAATTCGGAAATGCAATTTTTCTCGAATGACGCACTATTTGGAAACTATTTGGTAACTAAACTTACTTTGGGGAAGTCCCCCGTATGCATACACACTTAGTGGCCGACTTTAGTGTCAATTGTTTTATGAGTTCGAACAGCTATGTAAGTTTTTCTGATAATTAATTCATTTTTCTAATATGTTTTTCTAGTATTATAAAGTGCGTTAGTAAAGGCTTTTTATAGCCAATATTAAAAAAAATACTTAATTGAAAATGAAGTGAAAAACATTAAATATTTTGAACCAAGTAGGGTGGTCGGATTCTTTTGTGAGCAACTGTATAATATTATATACGCCTTTTGATAGAATACTATGAGGCATTTTAAACCAAATACAGAATCAATTGCTCAAGAAATTATTATTACTATTTTGTTTTATTAAATAAAACAAACAAAATGGAATAGTTGAAATGTCAACAAATGTTTCTATATATTGAGCGTAAGAACGCAGACAAACCAACAGAGGGTCAATCTAAATATGAACAATTTTCTATAATTTTGTTAGAAATGTGCTAAACAAAAATGATTGAAAAGCTTCTATATAAATTAAGCAACGAGTTAATAAAAATATGAATTTCTACACATACTTTCATATAAATAATTTTTAAAAATAAAAATCTCATAAATATTATTATAAAAATCTATGTAAATTTATCATTTTACTATAACTATTTCTATCTTATTCCTATTTATAATTTAACTAAAACTTTTTCGTTGCGCTTTTCGTAATAATAATCATAGAAAACTTATAATGGAATTCATAATAAAATATTTTCATATTCTTTAATATATGTACATTAAACAAATAATAATAAATAATAAATATAACAAAAAACTTTTTATAGTATAATCTTAAAGAAGCTTCATCTCTTAATGATAAAAGTTCATCATGGAAAATATAGGAAAAAAAATATATACTTATTATATAATAATAAATAAGAAAAACTTTTATATAAATCTTTACAAATATTATTATGATGATGAAATATTATATAGGAATTTATTGAACGTGCAGGATTACATATTCGTATTTTATAGTATAATAATTTTTTTAATATGTATAAAAAATAATATTTATCAATATTAATATTCCTATTTAGTTGATTGTTAAATAAAACTTAAATGAAACTATTGTCATTTATGTCCTAGTAAATCTTGTGATTCTGACTTGAATTCATAATTTTAACTTCTATTATTATTATAATGATTAGATTGTCGTAATTTTTGGTTAAATAATATATTACTATAAATATTGTTTTGAAAATTTGTTAACTATTTATATAGTAATAATGTATTATTTAATTATAATGTTAATTTTATCGTTAACCTTTAAGTTATATTTACCAAATCATTTTAAAATTTAGAACTTTCTATTTTAGAATAAAATATATGGTATATAATTTTAATGATGTGTGAAATGGGTCCTTGTCAATTTTGGTAATCAGTATATATAAAAATATTAGATACTAATTAGATATTGGCTTTATACAAATATACCGGATTATCCTTAGAAAAAAATTAATTTTCTTTCAATATTTTAAGAAGGGATAAATTTCAAAGAAAGAAAATTAGATTTTAAAAGATAATAGCAATTTTGAAAATACAAAAACTTTCAATGACAATAAGAGGAAAAAGGATATTTCGTTGTTTTTATCCTTTATAAGTTTTTAGAATCATTATTATTGTAATTAAATTATTATTAAGGTATAATTAAATGAATTAAATTATTTAATCTTAAATCTTTATTGGTTAAGATTTTGGTCTTTTTTATTATCAATTTCGTTAGTGATTTAGATGTGGTAAATTTTATTGAATTATTTTATGGATTAAATCTGGTTAGATTTGAAAATGTTTAAATTTGAATTTTCATAATATTTTTTCAGGAGACTTTTATTTTTACAATTCAATTCATTTTCGAGTTGCAAGCTTTAATAATAACAAATAAATATAATTTGTCGCATTAAACAATACGATTAAATTTTATATTAAAATTAAAGAAATATTATAAAAACCATTTTCGAAAAGTCTATTTAAAAATTTATATATAGTTATATAGCTACAATATTTATCATATTATGATAACATGGCGCAACCACCCAACATTTATGATAAATTCGGCCAAACGAAATAATATAATATAATCTTTAAAGCAAAGCAAACATTATAGATTTAATAAAACTTTATATTATATAATGGTTAATTATATATCTGCAAGACAAATTAAACACCTTAAAAAAATGTGCATGTTTTTAAATGGTTTCGCATAAATTATACATTCACACACCAAAAAAAAATTAAAAAAAAGGTAAATTAACTGGAAGCGAATTAAATTTCATCTGGTAATGTCCTAGTAATTAATCTTTTTTGTTGCTGTTTTTATTTTATACTATCGTCGTAATAGTATTTAACAATTAACATTGTTGAATCCGTGCTTACATAGTTAAATTAATTTGTTTTATAATAAAATTTGGTTGGTATAATTTGTAATTGTCATTTTATCTTGCAAATTTAAATAGAGACATTTAAATGATGACAAAAATCCGTATAAATAAATACTATTTCGGTACACCCTCCTTGTGTTATTTATTGTGTAAATTTCAGCAATTAAACTTTTTCTGTCACTCAAAATAATAATTACTATAGTGATTTTGATAATGAAAAACATTTCGATTTTTATTATTAAAATATATTTAGTAAAATATTCTGAAATAATTTTGTAATGTAATTAAAGTTTTTAGAAATTTAATTTAATTTGATATATAAAAAATTTTAAAACAAAAATAACCATTTCTTTCGTGTGTCTGACAATCTGCTAACCAAATTGTTAATAAAAAGAATCGAAATCTAAATATGGAATGTAAGTTTTAGGAAAATTAATATCATAAAAATTATTTTATTTGTCCGATTTCTAAAGCATTTTCGTTGTAATCAATTGAAAGATTTAATGAAATTACAAAGTTTTTTACATTGCACCATGAAAACTTATTTAAATTAAAATTCCTTCAAAAACTGCTAATCACCGACAGATTTTTAATCAATATTTCTCTAAACATCTTATTTAATTATACTGAAAATTTAATGTATTGCCGCGGGTAACAAAATATATGTAAAACTTAGGAAAAATCAGTCAACTAGATAAAATGTTTTATGTTGTCTCAAAATTTGCTTAAAATTAATATTAATATTGAAATTTTGATCGATTTTTCTCCATTTTATATAAAAAATCATTTTTCTCTTGTAGTGAAATCACATCTTGGAAGCAATCCTTATTCAAATTATTTTTATATTATACGAAATTGAATACTAAAATTCCATTTATTTTCTGTTAATACTAATTTTTTTCTTCTTACTTTTTTATCCGTTATTTAAGGTTTATTGTTTGTGTTTAATACAGGACATCCTCTTTTGGTGGGGTTTATACAAAGCCAAAAAAAAAATTATATAAATTGCATCATTATACTATTTCCTTATTGAAAATTTTGATACTTTTCTTTGCTTTTCAAGGACTTTTCAAAAATTTTCCAGTTATTATTATAAAGTTTGTTTTTGTTTTTTTTGGTTGTGAAAATGAAAAATTATTTTTTATGAAATTCAAGATGAAAATAATGCAAGGATAAATTTTCTGAAAATCATTAAATTCATAATTTGGAAAATTTCATTGGAAAAATCAATTTATTAACTAATAGAAGATAAAAAAATATAGCTAAATTGGCTTGATTAATTTTTGTTTTTATGCTGATGGCAAATTTTTTACTTCGATATTTGTATAAAGCTTTTCGGTTTACACTTAATAAATCATAATCAAAATTTAATTTGATAATATTTTAAATTAAATTTTAAATGATCCTTAAAAATGTCCGTTGAGTTTGAAAGAGAAAATTATGGTGTTTTGGAAAAAGAAATTAAAAAATCATATACAAAATTCATTACAACTATTGAAGCTCGCATCATTTGAGGCCAATTCATCGGTTGAAGTCAACCAATTTGTGTAGCAATCTAGAGAAAAGTCAAAATTAATATCAAAATTTTGAAAATAATTTTAAATCTGACCACTAGTGCTGAAAATTTGTTTCTGTTCATCCAACTTCCATATGTGAAAATCAATTCGGCCTCATATGATGCCAATATAAATAGACTAATTTACATAACCAAATAGTAAAATCATATTTATAAAATTAATAATAAAACTTGAATAAATATAAAATTTTCAATTTCTATTTTCTGTTGATTTCGTTTTGAAGTTACTACTTCGTAAATCCTATTACGCTGTAGATACTCGTACATATTTAAATTCAAAATTTGTGTATCCGTAAATTAAACTAATAATTCACAATCAAGGAATTGTTATGTAAAATGATTTAGAGATATATATATTTTATTGTCATATATTTAAAGAAAAAAATGAAATTTAATCTTTTTGATTTCATAACTTTGTTTACCTAAAAAATTTTTTTGTCTATGCATAATTGTTCAAATCAAATAATGGTGTTTATTTCCTATATGTATTCACCTGAAATCGGATATGGTTACACCGATTTATTATGTGATTGATATTGGATGGCAGAAAATAGTCCACAAAAGTTTATTTATTTTGGTAACGAAAATAAAAGAAATTTATAGGTTAACTGGAAATTCTGAATGTCCAAAATGTCACCATAACAATATTTCTCTTATATTTGTTGTTTGTTCCCAAAATTCATATCACAATTTTTTGAATTTAGATTATCGTCTCTATAATAATTTTTTTTTTTGCATAAAATCGATTAGAGTTTCGGTACTTACTTTTCATTTTAAATTTAATAAAAATAATATTTGATGTACTGTTGACTGGTTGGGATATTTTTGATTCCACTTATTTTTTTTTTTAATTCACAATTTTTAGTATTTTTTTTTAGGAAAATAGCGATTTTTTTTGTTATTTGCATGATATTAGTTTTTTTTCGTTTTACATGGTAATGTCATTGATTGATGGTGAAAAACGATTAAATTTTTGTTGGTTTCATATAAATATGATGGAAGAAATTTATTCAAAATTTTATGGTAGTTGGAGTAATTTTACTATTTTAATAAATTTAAATTTTAGTGTATACTAAATCTAGTAATGATTTAAATTTTAGTATGGTAAACTATTGGCCATCACAAAATGTAGTAAAATTTGTGTAGCAAAGAAGATTATTAAAAACTATTGAAAGAACTTTAACAATTTTCCTATTTCCAAATAGATTTTTATATAACCAAAACCAATTAAAATTACCAGTAGTTACAAACTTACACAAATATTCTACTCAGACAATTAAGTGTACAATCATAAAAATTTCCTATATAGAAAATATTTTTACATCATTTTCATTTCAAATAAATTTTATTGGTTTTTCCTTTCTTCTTTAAAATTTCAATACTTTAAACAATAAAAATCCCTTCACTATTTATAATTCGTCTGGTGTATGATTATACTTAAAAATTAGAAAATTAGAAAATGTTGAAAATCATTTACCAAGTCATTCAAATTAATTATCAGACTATGAAAGATTTTTAAAGGTGTGTGCTTTTCGAATTAAAAAATATTTCAAAATTATAAAATGTTATTTTATGATTCGTTTAATCCTTGATGACTGGATAAATAATTAACCATTTTACATTTTAAGTTCATTTTTTGAAGACAAAAAAGAAGAGAAATATATTTAAACTACTTCAATTTTACGTTAAATAATATTTCAAGAAGAGTTAATTAAAAATGAATAATGTTAAAAATGACTTTTTTTTTGTAAATTAAGTATACAAGAAAAATAATTTTTATAGTCATAAATCTTAATTACTTATTTTTCATATTTTTAAATGTAGTAATTTTTATGTAAAGAGAATTAATTTTAAACTTGAAATTTCTTTAACAGTTTTAAGAAATTTAAACTGTCGTAAAAGATATAAAATTTGCCTGAAAAATAGTAAATTTATGTAAAAATTTATAAACAGTTGATTAATTACTCGATATCGGTTACTACCAACTGAGTGACTATTTCAAACATAGTTGATTAATAAATTACTATAAATGTATACAAAATCAGTTAATTAATTATAAGTAGTCGATTAATCAACGACTAAATATTAATTAATTAATTTTAAATAGAATTTTTGTTAAACAATTTTATTTCTAACACCTAAGATGGAATATTATATGTGACAAAATTTATAACATTATATTTTTAAAACACACCAAAAAAAAAATATCAAAATGTTAATAACATAAAAATGAAAACATGTTCCTTTTAATATTTTCCTACTGTGCGAGTATATTATAAAATTTTATTTACTTTTTCATTAGTTTCAATTTAAAACCACGAAAATTGGCTAATTTTATCTAACAATGAAATTTTCACTTATATTATTTATACAATACCTTTTTTCTTATACATATATATACATATATATTATACTTGGGTAAAAACATCATAATTGAATTTCTACCTTTTACACCATGTATACATAATGTATTTATATAAATTTTATCTAATATACTTGAACATAAATTCCGGATAAAAGTAAAAACTTGTAATCTAATCTTTAAAGTGATTAGGATATTATAATACTTGTATATATGGAATACAGAGTGATTTCAAATACTGTAATCAAAATTGAAATTTTACATTTTATATAATTTTGAAATCTTTTATATAATTATAATAAAGAATAAGATTTTTCTTAGCACTCTGTTTTTTTTTTTCTGGTGGTGAAGTAATTAAGTTAATATGAAAATATTTATGTTAACATAAGTGGTTTCTATTTTTTTTTTTTTTCTGTTGTTGAAAACTTAAATATATAAACTTTCTCTTATACTCTATAAAAAAGTCAATTTTAAATTTAATTTTAATAAAATGAAAATTTATTTTTTTTTACTTATAAATATATTTTGAGGTATTTATAAAGTAAACCTTTTAACAAAACTGTCTATTCTATACCATATCGTATATAATGTGTATAGTTAAATAAAGGATTCCGAAACAAACATAAAATTGGCAAAAAGCCTAATTAAATAGTTGTAAAACTTTTTTTTACATTAAGTATATATTGAAATTTTGCTGAAAATTCGAAATTGTACCGAAAGTAAAAACTTAAAAGTACAATTATACTAAAAAGATACTACAAAATGCTGATAAAAAAATATGATTATCTTTTTAATAAATTTAATTTTTACACATTAAATTGTAATGCACTGCAGAAATATAAAGTTTTTACATAGAAATGAAATATTTAAATAATTGAAATATGAAATTTAAAATTTAAATTCAAAAGGTGGGCACTTAAAAGTGTGGAAAGAAAAACCAATTACTTAAAAAACCAATTTTGACATTAATGATAAAAGTAAGTATGAGTTGAGTATGGCAATGCTTTTTACAATCTATTCGTATACTATACCAAAATGTACATAGGTATTTTAATAACCTTTAATTCAAGCCAGTATACGTGTCAATGCGACACCCCCCAGTGGCTTCTACCCACCACATCCTCTTTCATATATCAACATTTTAACTATTAAAACTCAACTGCCAATTTTTGATACTTCAGAATATTGAAAGCAACTTAATTAATTTTGAATAAAAATAGCATACATTTTATTATTGTTCAATATTTGAAACTCATTTAATTTGAATAGAAAATTGAATGTAAGTGTCAATCAGTTAATCAGTCTACTTATGCACTACTACGAATACGTCTAATTGATCAATCGCTGATTACTGAAATCATGTAATTTATATATTCCCAGCTAGTACCAAATCATTTACGAGCATATAGTGTTTTCGAGATTCTTCTAAGTTAAATATTTATATTAGTAATAATTTTCTAGAATTAATTTAACAATATTGTCATTTTATTTTCACATAATTTCGATATCATATTATCCCAAAATTGACTACTTTTTTCATACTATGCTTTCGCATTTAAATCCATTTACTTTATTTGTAATTTAAATCAATAAAATAAATCAAATGTTCAGTTTGCGAAAATTGATATTTATATAATAAAATGTATATATTTTCCATCACATTATTTTTATTTCTTCAATTTACCACAACAACAAAAAAAAATGGAAAATTTATTGAAATTTAACACATATTTTTTAAATTCTTTGTGGTTACAATACTACAAATGCAAATCCTTTATGGCAATCCAAACATTCATGTTCCCTTATTCACAATATAAAAAAAATTTATAAATTTATAAAAAAAAAGAACTCAGAGTTTTTTTGCAAATAGTTAAAAGAAACCATTATACATTCGAAATTTTCACTAACAAGAAAAACCATTCATAAAACACAGAAAATTTCATTATGTTGGAAAAAGAATTTTTTTTTTTTATCAAAAATATATTTTTAATTCATGGTGATAGCTCAGGATAAACAAATATAAATATACAATTATTAAATATAACTTTACTATACAACTTAAAACCTATTTAAAAAAAAACATTATATCCGCAAAATTTTCATAATTTATATGATATATGCTAAGTACATTAAAAGTACATAATATACATTAAATATTTTTTTTCGTATAAATATTATAATATCTAGGAAGATGGTTATATATATTTGAATAAATTTTAATAAATAAATAATATAAATTTTTTTTTCCTCTGATAGGGTCGTTTCCCCAGTGATCGAACACTTAGCGACACAATTCGATCTTGAATTGATTCCAAAAAAAATCGTATGTTATATGGAATGATGTGACGTTTAAAGAATCTAAACCGAAATTTTCTGAATTTATAAAGTGTTTACCAAATTTAATATAATAAATAATATAAAAACTTTTTAAAATAACTGAAAAATTACTATAATTCTCCAGTAGTCGATCAGTTTTTAGATAATTATTAATATTTTATAAAAATATCAATAGATATTTTCTTATTTATGCGTTCTAAGAAGAGGTTATAAGATTTATTACTAATTTCCACGTTTTTCTCGAAAACTGTTCGGTTACTGGAGATGTTCGGAGAATGGAAACACTACCCTATATTATATAATATATAATTCTTGATGATTTTTAATTAAAATGGAATGTAAACAAGAAGCAAAAATATAATATATATGTATAATATAGTATTTTTATATAAAATTATAAATATTTGTGCTTCTAATATAATCGCAAGAAGATTTTTTTTTTGCCACTTTTAAATAACACATTAAATACACACTGGTATCATATTTAAATTGAGTTTATGAATTAGTAAACTAATATTATGAATTAAATATTAGGCACACTGTGAATTTGTGTGGAATGAAAAAAAAAATTGTATGTAGCTGTTATATATATTTACGTATATATATGTATAATCATTAAAAATATCAAGGGATTTTTAATATATAATATTCCTATCTCTTAATATTACTTATGTATAATATACAAAAATATTATGAAAGAATTATTTAATTATTATTAGTTATAATGAGAAATTATGTCATATAAAATTTTTTCCTTTTAGTTTATATATTTCAGTTTAAAATTAATGAATAATTTGAAAATTTTTTAGCTTTTATATTAATTTAATTTATTTCATATTTAATAAAAAAAATATATTTGTACCAAGTATACGTGTTTCAGCGTTACTAGCGAGATACATACATGTATATCATTTTTTTTATTGCTATAGTGATTTAAATAATTCTGCCTTTTTGAATTTTCTTTAACACTGTGATTGCATAAGTTAATTTTATTAATTTTCTTTGACACTTTTGGTAAACTCAATATACATAAATTACACTCTATTTTGATTCAAAACATTTTGCTACGTTACAATTTCATTTAATACTCATATTATTTTCCATTTATTTTTTATGAATTTTGAGCAATTTTTCTAAAATTCATAAATTTTTTCTAATTTGTATGCTAATCTACAATTCATTTTTGAAGGATAATAACACGAATTATCACTACAGAAAAAATCTTGTGTTAGTTTTATGAAAATTAAATGAAATATATGTAATTTCATCTTACAAAAAAAAAACTCTTATTTTTTTCTATGAATTATTTAAGGAAATAGAAAAAAAAAATATTATAGTAATTATTAATAATCGATTACATTTAAGCATCGAATCTATATAATATTATATCTCAAGTTTTCTGTTTATCTAATTATTTTCTGTTAAATAAATACAAATAGGATATTAAACTTTATTATATAATCTAATATCCGAAATATTAATTGCCTGCCGTAAAGGAAATTATTTAATTTCCAAAAAAAAACAAAAAAAAAAATATCTTATGTAAAGGAATTTTTTTTTTCAATTCCGTCCTTTCAGCTTCAAGGCAATATAAATACATAAATATTTTCCTAAATAATTTCATTAAGTTTTATCTAAATATAAATTTTTTTTTGTTTGGAAAGGTTTCAAAGTAGGATTTTTGTTGTTTTTTGTTGATTTTTTTTTTCTTCCTTGTTATTTAATACACTTCAATTTAGCTTAATCATAAAATAAAAATAAAATATTCATTATAATCAATAAATTGATCGACAACATAGAAAAGAAGCAACACACAGAACCAAACTTCTCAATAAAATGTTAATATTAATTAATTTTAATCAGTATAAAAATTGACGTTTTCACAAATTTCTTAAGGCTTTTTTCAATTTTTCCCTTTAACGAATTTCTCATTTTAATTATCGCATTAACAAAAATGTAAAAAGTCAAAAAATTCTTCAACATAATAAAATTTACTTATACATATTTATTTGTATATTAGTAGAGCTACATAGATTTTCTTAAGAATTATTCCATTGGGAAATCAAAATTATTTTTAATATTTTATTTTTCGATGTTTTTTTTTTACTTGCTTACTTACTTACTTTTTTTTTATTTTGATTTATTTATAAAAATATAATTAAAATAGATTTTAATTAAAATTTATTAATTTTGTTGTAGGAAATAAATTTATATTAGTGTATAATATTTTTTTCAAGTTAGGTTATCAAATAATTAGCTCGAAACTCTTGTATACCAACAATAGATAGTATACTGAACACTTAAGAAAAAGGATTAATTTCTACTTCAAAAATATCGCAAAATTATTTTCAAAAATGATTAAAAAAAAAAATTCTGGAAGAAAACGATTTAAGTTGAATGTCTTCTAAAGAGCACGCGATTTAATTTAATTTAAAAACAAAAATGATTATAAAATTGTGAAGAACAACTAATTAAGTAAGTAAAAAAATATGAAATTTCTAAATAAGCTTAAGAATTTCCAAACAAAAATATAAATATACATTTTTATTTTTAAATTACATGAAAAAGGTAAAAGGACTTAAATTAACATTAAAAGGTCAAAATCCTTTTAAGAAAATAATTAAAATTTCTAATTAAAAATTTTATTTCCTAAAATGTATACCATTTTTATTATCAATAAAATTTCAATTTTCTTTTTTTTTTTTTTTCAAATAATAATTAATAATTATTTCTCCTTAAATAAGTAAAGAAAAAAGTCCCTGATTTTATTATTTAAAAAAAAAAAAAACGGTTAGGAAATTTAATATAATTAATGAGTTTTCCACAACAGAAAAAAAACAATGTTAATTTACTTGAAATATTTTCATAAAAAAAAAACCAAAAATTGTGAAACAAATAATTCAATAAAGCTTTTTTTTCTAATTTTCATTTTGTTTTCGTTGTGTTCATTTTTTAATGAATTTTATGTTTCTATTAATGCTTTTTAGCTTTAATGTTCTATTTTTTTTTTTAGTCTCAGATTTTCACAAAAAAATTTATTCTGTTTTATTTGAAAGCCTACGTCATGCTGGCTAGCTCTAATCTTTAAAAAAAAAACCAAACTTATTGTATTCGAAAAGATAAAAAATTGAAATTTTTTGGGTTCGAACAAAAAGAATAAATTTATCTTCTTAATTTTTTTTTTTTGAAATATGCCATAGCCAAATTAAGTTCATGCAAACCTACGCACCAAAGATTAAATTCTGTTTAGGATTATTGTTATTATTCAATGACCTTGATCTTTAATTTATTATAGAATCCTTGAAGCAAGTTTTTTTTTTACTTTCATTATAGAAATAGAATTTTTTATTTTTACATATATGATATTTGCATTTCTCTAGGATATTTCTTTGCGAGGCGATTATACATACCGTATATAGAAATTATAACACAAAATCTTAAATCTATTTATAACGATGTTTTAAATACCAAAAGATGAAAATTTGAAGTAAAAATTATAATAAATTTAATAATATTATTAGAAAAGCTTTCAAATTAATTTAGAAATTATCAAAATTAAAATAATTTGGGTAAATTTATTAACAAGTGACTACAAAAACGAAAATTATATTGAAAATTGTTATTAAATTTAGTATATGGGTAGAAAAATGTTTATCTTAAATTTGAATCCAAATTTTTTGAATTAAATTTGAATAAAAAATCCGAAATTTGAATCCAAAAATTTTTGAATTAAATTTAAATCCAAAATATGAAAATGATTATACAAAATTAATTTGATGACATTCAAGAGTGCATTCAAAAAGTCTTATTAAGTCTTGAATTACACACAGATAATCGATTATAATCGTATCGCATTGCCACTATAATGTAAAGTAGTTTGTGGTGCATGAAAAGTTCTCCAATACTGATAAGAAAACTATTTAGGATCTTTCGGTAAATAGGCTCATACCAAAGCTCATACTTACATACGTTTTATATTAGTCTTTTATTAAAATAAAATTTTGTAAATTTGTTACAAAAACTGCGTATAGGGAGTCAATTTAAATTATGATTATGATTTCCAACAAACGTAATATTTCCTCTACATTGACCAAACAATTATTATATGACAATCGAAATAATTTACAAAATATAATATTGAATCTGAAATTATTATATTCTATTATTTATTATTTGGTTTTTATTTTCATATTTGTTACAAAATTAATTTAATTACAAATAATAATAATATAGGTATTATTATTTTTGTTGTTTTTTTGTGGTGGTTAAATTATTAATAAAAATATTGAATTTCACATAATTAATAAATAATAAATAAATAACCACAATAATTTTATGTAATTTTGTTTAACGAAATAAAAACATTTTTTTTTTTGTTTTGGTATAACCATTTTTTTATTTTGAATATATTTTTTTTTAAGTTCATTGAATTTGAAATATTTTTGGTATTTTTTTGAAAGCTGCATTAATAATTTTTGATTTAAATTTCTGTAAAAAACAAAAATGAATTTTTAAATAAATTTTTATAATAATAATAAGGATTCATAATAAAAGGATTTTAAAATAAATATATTTTTTATTTGGTATATTAAAAGTGCATTAATTTCAATAAGTATAGAGAGTGAATAACTTTATACTGATTTTCATAAAGTTATTTGCGAGTAGGATGAACAGAAAATAATTTCGTTTTTATTAAAATAATTCATAATAATTATTTTCATTTTTACGTTTATATAATATGGATATAATATAATAATATCATGATGATAATGTAATGTCGATTTACTATGTAGGATGTTGGAAATTATAGAACGAAAACTAATTAATTACGTAAAATAATTAATAATTCTAAAGAACTTTTAGTTGATTATGAAATAAATAAATCTATTTAGCAGTAAAAATTAACATTGAACCACGTTTCTCATGAAATAATATTATAAAAATATTGAAATTATTTGGTATTTTAACTGAACTGAATTGTAGATTGTCCCTGTATAATTATAAATTAATATTTATTTAAAAATTTTTTTAGTAATAAACAATAATTTATATTTATACTTGAAGCAAATATAAGTAAGTAAAATTTACTTATTTTACATACTCGGCTGTATCTTAAATCGTTATTTACTTAAGCTAAAATAATATTTTCTTTAAGTATACTAAACCAAAAAATATTATACGTTTTCTTGAATTTTCTTTTTGTTTTATTTATTTTTTTTTAAATAGCGGAAGTGTCGCTAAATTTTAATTTTCTTAATAATTTCCAACACAAAAGGAACAAAATTTCCATTTATAATATATGTATATAAAATTTTCAAAAGTTTATATGATACCCAAATGTCCTATATCATTTGCTCTTTGAATTTATTATTGTTAGCTAGTGTCTCATTTATTTTAATATTTTTCGTTATCATTTTTTCTATATTATCTTTTATAATATTCATCATAACAAAATATCAACTAAGGTCACATTTATATTATGTAATTTTCATTTATATTATTTACATTTCTTTACATTAAATAAATTCGGTAGAAATTCTATTTATACGATTATTTTGTCTTATAATATTTTCACTTTTCGTCATTCGACAAGAAAAAAAAGTTCGATTAAAATGTCTCTAATCAATCACCAAAAGGGGAAAGAGTGTGCTTTAAAGGCGAGGAATTATATTATAACCTATAATTTTTCATTATTTATAAAATACTAACAACAAAATTTATTTCAATATATAGATTATTTATCAAATTTATATTATATACTACATAGATAATTTACCATTTATATTATAATATCATAAAATTGGAAAAAAAAAATCTTTAACACCTGATGGTTTCTTTCTTTTTCGTGTATAAAATATATTTTCCAAAAAAATCGAAATTAATATAATTAAAGTTGATAGATTGTTATGATTTTTCGTATATAATATTAGGGTGTATAAAGTATATATTTCAAAATATAATAATTTTGTAGGAAAACTAAAGGTAAAAATCAATTTAGATTAATTATACATGGTCCCAGATGAACAAGACAACAAAAAACAATTAAGTTATATAGAAAATTATAGTAAAAAAGTGTATTTTTATTAATAAATAAATTTGGACACGAAAAATAATAATAAGGATTATTAAAGCATATATATAATCATTCATAAATCTGATAAGATCAATAGATTTTCATTATTATCAATTCTTGATTATAGTTTCGATTTTTTATTTCTATAGTCCTTCTATGACAGGAACAGTAAAAAGTTTTTCTATTAACTGCGGAGTTTTAATTGTTCTACTGATAGAATTAAGAAACTAGAATCAAAGCCGTTTTTTTTTTTTTTGCTTTGCTAGAATATTTTACACCATAAAATATAGTGTAAAATAGGATTAAAATTACTTTTATGTATAGTATGTTATCGGCAATTAATTACCAAATAACGACATTTTCACAATTTCAGTCCTTCTTATTATGCGTTAGTTGAATTTCAAATATTTATCAATTGCTGCCTACAAAATATTATGATAATTATATAGTTTAATTCCACTTGACATGAAGAATTAAATCTGCAAAACAAGAATAGCTTAATCGAGAGACCCGATATATTGTATTCAGACTTTCGGGGAAAAAAACGTAAATTCAATTACGGATCGACTTTAATTAGCTTTAAGTACATTAGATCAATAAAACATGGCTTTTCACTTTGGTAACAATTGGATGAAACTTTTAATTACTTAATAAGATATCTATGTAAATCACTGAAATAAAATTATTAATTAAAGTTTCTTTAATAAACCATAAAAACTATTTGAATAGAAAAAATTGCACTATACTTAGTAATCTTTTAATTCCTTTTTGTATTCTGGTTTATTCCTTTTAACAGCAAGAAATATTATCAAATAAAGATGAGTAGTCCACTTGATATAAGAACGAAACAAATTGTGTGTGTAGGAAGTTAATCGTATTATCTAAAAAGAATTTCTTGTATTAATAGTGAACATGCGAACCAGATTTTGATTCTTATATTGTTGAATATCATATTAAATTTTCTCTTTTTTCCAACAACTGGGAACATAAATATGGAAGAAATTTCCTTTTAATAAATTCTCTTAATATGAAATTCAGACAAATTTATTTATTATAATTTTAATTCAGCTAAAATATGGAAAAGACGATGAATTTTTGTTTTTTTGTTATATAAAAATGTCAAAGCTTTCACTCATTTGATGTAATTTAATACATCATAATAATAAAATCATTAAACTCGTTGGAAAATTATTTATTAAATCAATTTTAAGTTTTAGGCAAAAAAAAAATGTTTATTAGGAATTTAGAAAATATTAGTATAAATCATTTTCAGATTAAATTCGTTGTTTTTCAAAATGGAATTAATTTATTTATTTATTAAATAAAAATTGGTCAAATTGAAAAATAAGTCAAATATAATTATTATAATATACTAAAATTTATTATTATTAATAATACAATTTTGTATTGACATAAATTAATTTATTTGATAATTGGAAAAAAAATAATTACACTTACTCTACTAGCTCTGAGTAAGTTAATTTTTCTATCTAGAAATATTTAAAGTTCTATTAATAAAACGTTTGAAATTTAGTACGAATTACGAATATGAATAATTGACTCAAAATTAAACTGAAAAGTAAAATATATTATATAAGTATTAGTAGAGCAATACTAGATTTCTTTTATATTCCTTTTTCTATTTCTACGACTAGACCACGTATAATATTCTAGGGTTCTGTTTGTAATTATACAATTTATAATTTACTAAATTAATAAAACTTTTAAATAAGTTCACTTAATTTACCATAAAAAATTTCATTTTTATTTATATTTACATTACACAAAAATCGTAATATAAAAATTTTATTTCCTACTCCATTTTGCTACCAAATTATTTGCATGGAAAATTTCCTTTAAAGAAAAATTCAATTTTTTTTTCTAATTATTTGAAAATTTTCTTCCGTTTTTTTTAAAGTTAAAATATTTTTGAAAAAAAAAAATCCAATTTAATAATTCATTAAATTTAAATTAATCAAAAAAAAGTCTAAATTATCTAAAAACATGAAAGAATAATTTTTTTTTCAAGAAAAAATCCACTTAATTTTCCAGTTCAAAATTATTTGATTTTGTTATAAAATTATTATTTTTTTTTTTAGTATATCCTATACACAAAACAAAAAGGAAAATAATTTTTTCCTGTATACCTTGAAGCAAATTTTCAAAAGCAAAAAAATTGTAAAATATCCTATAGCCGCCAAAGCTTTATTTATTTTCAAAACTGATTCAATTACAATAAATTTATTTGAACGTCTACTGAATGCACAATTTCACAAAAAAAAAATATTCACAAAAAAAAAAAAATGAAATTAGAAATTATGCTAAATAGAAGAAAAAAAAATGAAGAAAAAAAATCTACAACGAAAAAAAAAGGCAATTTTTCTTTTATATCTGAACATAAAACAATGTATTTCCTTAATATCGTTATGATACGCTTTTCTCAACATTAACAAACAAACAAGAGAAGCAACAAAAAAAACAAATTCACAAAAATAAAATATGAAAAAAATTAAATAAATTAAATACAAAAATAGAAAAAAATTGTTTAACACGACAAGTAAAGAAAAAAAAGGATATTCTGCTATACTTTGAAAATGAGTTTGTTCGTTTTTTGTATAGAAATTTGTTAAAATTTTCAAAAATTTCAAACTTTACTCTGATTAATTCTTAATAAATTATATGTGAAGCTTTTTTGTTATTGTTGGAAAATTTTGGAAAATTTTATAATTTCATTTTATACGAATTTTCTATAATATTAAATCCATTTAAAGTATATTATAAACAGTAGTATAAGCGTCGTGACCTAATGTGTGTGTCACTAACACCGGAATCGGAAGGAATCTAGTAATCGGAAGGAAAAACTAATAATCCTTTCGTGCATTGAATATATATATATATATATATTTATATATATTTACATTTTTTTTATATAATGGAAAATATATTTTTCTTTGATTAATCAAAACATTATCAGCACACCCCTTAAGAATATTAATTAAATAAATAAACACCAAAATGATTAGATTTTTTTTTTTCCTTTTCAGCTGTTAAATTTTGTATATACAGGGTAGCTCTTTTATTTAATATTTTCTATTTATGTATATATAAATACTTATTGTTCATATAAAGTGCAGTAATGGAAAATGTTAATAAGGATATGAGAAAAATTAATATTATTATTTAGAAATTTGTTTGAAATTTTTTCTAGTTTTTATTATGAAACTGTCAGGACGTGAACCTCAACAGTCAACAAAATAAGTGATATTATCATACTGTTGATCAATCATATAAATATAATATATCTTAAGTTGTTTTAGATGTAATATCACGAAAATCTAAGATGCTTATAAGTTCGATTTGTTTGTATATTTCCAAAAAAAAAAAAATAACATGGTTGTCATTTTAGGTCACGTGTGGAAATATTGCTTCATAATTTAATTATCAAACTTTTCATTTACCAAAATAAATGTCAAAATTTTGTCAGCAAACTCCAAAAATTCATTTACTGTACGTAAATACTTTGATATATAAACAATATTGTTTAAGTTTCTCCCATTGCATGAAATATTTTAAGCTTGGTGTTTTATGACTTTTGTCACGAACCTAGAAATATATACTCGTATATATAAATACACAAAAGTGAAGCAAAAAAAACGCAAGGATAATTTAATTTTCCTCCCTTATACACACTTCTTATTATTTTCTGTGTACTTGAGATTTTTGTTTTGTCATTTTATATTCTTTATTGTGACATTTTTTACACCATAAAAGGAAAACAAGAATGAAAATAAAAAAAAAAAAAACGTATTCTCGAGTACGAAGGGGGCAATAAGAACACACAACAAAAGATATTTATATATAATAAAGAAAACAAAAAAAAGGGTTGATAATTTCTTGAATAAGGACTTTCTCAAGGACACTATTTGCGGTTAGGTTTTTATTTTGTATATAATTTTTTTAAGATTTCTCTATTGTCTAACACACAAAAAAAAAAACGTAAGGAAAGTAGAGTAAATACAATCATTCACTCAAGTAAATTAATTTTTCATGTACAGTTACAAAATATATATATATATAATATATTTAAGTAAAGGAAAATGTAAAAATAGCACTGTCACAATATTTTAGAAATAGGCAAAACACAAATTTTTACTATGTTGCGAAAAAATAAAAAAAAATTAAAAGAAGGTTTATTTTTGTAGCTAATTTATTTTGACTTTTATGAGTTCATTAAGCAATATAGTCTCTTTTTTTTTAATGGTGGTTTTTGAGGGTAAATTTAAATATATTTTTATATATACAATAATTTTTTGGAGATATTTTTAAACCAAAACGCATGATTCATGAAAAATGTATATTATTATTATGTGGTTTTTATTTAATGTCACGAAAGTGTTAACCCATTTTATATATAGTTTTACCATGATATTTTTTTTTATTTGTGTATTTTTAAGTATGAAATTAGTGATACATATTCAACAGTATATATAGTGGCATAAATAATTATTTATTAAGGTGCTAGAAAATGGAATGATTATATGAAAATAGTTTTGGTATTTTAATATAAGGATATCTGACAAGAAGAATTTCTTATATCATTTTATACATAACCAAAAATACTAATTTTAACAAGAAACTTTAAAATTGTAGATTAAAATTACAATATTTTTCAAAAGTTTGGACGAAAAATTAAAATATATATAAAAAATATACAAAATATTAACTTATAGAAAAAATTATTTCCAAAAATCTAACATTTAAGTACAAAATATAAGAAAATTTACAAATTTTTTTTGAATATTACACTAATATACAATTTTATTGACCTTCATTACAATCCGTACACCCCTAACTCCAACTATTATTACAAGAAGCTCCGCAATACCTTTACCAATTTTATAATATATTTAAAAGTCATCATAACAAAAAGTTCACTAACACAGCATACCAACATAAATTTACGAATTTCATAAAAACAATCTCTATTTATGTATATAAATCTGTTGCTCTTCCAAGTTCACCTTCTTCTCTAAATCCAATCAAAATAATTTTAAAAATTTCTTTACCATCTTGATTATTATATACAAATGCAATTTAAAACTTAAAAAAAAAACTTTTTCAATTAAATTTTAGTTAACTGAAAATATGAGAGTATATGTTTAAATTATGTAGTAGTATAATAATAACATAAATTTTATAATATCTTTCATAATTTAATTAATTAAATAAATAATAAACAAACAAAAAACTTCTTCAACTAAAATAAATTTTATCTTCCCATATTATATATTTATCCTTAATCCTTAAGGATTTCCATTATTTAGCACAACACAAAAACATAATAAAGCTGTGTAACAACAAAACAGAAACTAAATAAATGAAAAAATGAAAAAAATAAATACTATATACTCGTGTAAGTATATATGAAAATTAAATACTTTATTATATAGAAAATGTCACTAACTTTCTCATAGTGCAAACAAAAACTATATTCTCGTATACACACATTAATGGTTCAAGTCTTTTTTGCCTTGACAACATCTTGATAAGCACAGAAACAACATAAAAATATATGTTGAATTATATAATTAAAAATTCACTAAGAAAAATTTCTCTTGAGAATTTTCTTTGATTTTAAATCTATTAAAGTTTTTTTGTTGAATTCAAATAAGTAATACACATTTTTTTGCTTTTAGCAAGCTGAATATATAGACAGTCATATTAGTGTGTCAATGGAATAATATAAAATTTAAAATTTAAAATTCCACTTCAATAATAATTTATATTTATTTTAAAGATTTTCAAAGTAGTAATATAATAAAAATTAAATTTTAATGAATTTTTTTTTTTATATTTTTCGAGTTCAAAATTAAGTTTTCATTTAAATTTACTAATGTTGTTTTTCTTTGGTAATAAACTAGGTTAAAGGGCGAAACTAGGTCCACATTTTCCCCTTTTTTATGTCAAAATGTGACATAAACTAACCCTACCATGTATTATTGGCAATTTGACATTTCCAAAAAAAATAACCCAGATCCAAATTCCGCCATCTTTTTAACCTTATTTTTTTTCAGGTTCAATTTTCCCCTTCAGTTTATTCCACTACATATGCAATTTTATTTCTGGCATTTTTTTGAAAATGTAAACAATTCAAAAAATTTGAAATAATTTCTCAAAATAAAAACTATTAGCCATTTTGAAAATTGGTATATGTCTTATATTATTGTAAAATAATTATTTGTAATTATTTAACAGATTTATACATTTTGTTGGATACAAATATTTCAACAGGTTTTTAAATCTAAGATATTATTTGTGGGTATTTATAATGTAATATTAAACATGATATAAAAAAATACGAATGAAAATATATATTCCTTAAATTTAAAAACAATTATTTATTGCAATAAAATTTATATTAAAAAAACAAAAAATTCATTGGCTTTTAAACAAAAATTATTGTTTATAGAAAAAAAATATTTTTTCTTTACAAAACTGATTACATAACCAAATATTTTTTCTTTACAAAACTGTTTACAAACAAAAATTTTGACAATTAATATGTGTATCGCACCAATACATAGAAACATGTTTCATTGAGACTGAGTCAGGTTTTTGGAACTGACGTTAGGGTCAAGTAACAAAAGAAAATGGTATAAATTAATAATTTTGTTTTTTATACAATATTATTGGCAGTTGGAAATATTTAATTAGAAAATAGAAATTTAAAAAAAAAATATATATAAATATTTATATTGTTTATTATAATATTATTAAAAATTTCTTCATGGGTAATTTATATTATTAAATAGCTATTCATATTTTCAGGATATTCGACACTTTTCCTAAGAGAGTACCATTTTGAAACTATTTATAATAAGTTTAAATTTTCTAAATTTTCTAGTTATTTGAAATTTTAATTAAAACAATTAGAAGATTTTCAATTCAATTTACCACATGGGATAAATCACAAAATATTTAAAACAATATGACAATTATTTGCAAATTCAAAATGGAATTACAATTTTAAAATCTCTGAACAAAACCAGAATTGTATTATTGACTTTTATAAGGATAGAAAATTATTTGTAATTCATTATCATTATGATTGAACTATGAAATTTATTGGAAACCGTAATATAGTTTCAATATAACAATTCGTAAAAACTGGCAAAAATAATTTACTATTAAGACCAATCAAATGTCAACAAAAATATTTGAATAGTATCACTACTATATTTACTATAAAAATTAATATTATATAATCTTCAAAACAAAACCTTATAAAATTTCAAAAATTATTTATATATTATTTTAATTAAATATACATATTTGATATTTCCACATTGTCAACATTCATTATCATTTTATTTATCTATATACAATTTTCCTATTCATTTAGAATTTTCAAATGCAAAAGATCATTCGAACAAAAGTATTTTCTAATAAAATTATTGAGTTAAACACCAGATATACCATTTTAGTTTAAACTACTTATATTTTCTATTTTATTTACCACATCATATTCATTTGGTATGAAATTGGTATTAGCAATCAAAAACTTTTTAGAATATTTTAATTCTATCCTCAGAGATAAAATAAATGGAAGATTATTGTATAAGTGTTTTTGTTCGTTCCCAAATATTTATGAACAATTTCAATTTTTGTTGGAAAATTTTATCTACTTTTATAGAGATTATTAGCGTACAAAAGATATATGTAATTTTACATTACAGCCAACAATTAATAAATTGTAATTACATAAATTGGTGAAAGTAGAATATCATAATTTATAATCCATTTTAATAATTTAATTGATTTCATATTATTTATTAAAATAAGAATGTAAAATTCTTAGAAATTTTAAATATGTATTCAATATATTGTATTCAATTCAATTATAGTTAAGAATATTTGGTTAAAAGATTGGATTTAAAGAAAGTTGTTAAAAGAAATTTGGACTTTCAATAGTTTTCTGGACATAATAATTTTTGTATCATAAAAATACTATCAAATTGGGTAAAAAAAGATAGATCACATAATGAAGGGATGTCAAAATTATATAGTTTAAAATTAATTTGATTCCACAATCCAAAACAGAAATTAATTAATTAAATAAGGGTGTGTGCCAAAGGGTATAAATTTGTATATTAAAATTAAATTATGACTATAATATTTAAGTATAGCTTTTTTTTGAATTTTTTTAATTAATTGGAAAATGTTATTTAATTAATTTCAAATATTTTAATTATATATTTAAATAATCTACAATTTTTGTGTTATTCATTTAACTAATGGAAAAGATTGAAAAATGAATTATATGAAATGTACATATATCAATTAATTATAATTAAATTAATGCATTCATCATTTTTCAGAAGTAAAAAAGTATCTTATATTTGAATTTTTCATATAAATATACTACCTATACATAAAATTGTACTCCTATAGTTTTTTGAAAAGATTCATTTTTTCATTTACTTTAAATATTTGACAATTTTTTCAACTATTTTTATGAAAAATGTTAATCATGTTAAAATTATCACAAAGTAAAAATGAAGTACGTAATTTTTTTTTTTTAATTTCCATTTATACGATAAGAAAGAACTAATAATTCCAATTCCAATAAATCCACCAAAAAATATTTTTGTATATACAAAAACTTTATCATATTCACACATAACCCATTTATCTTATTAAATAATAAAAAAAAAGGAATCTTTTTAATATTCACATAAACTTAACTTTGATAATAAATTTCATTTCTGACTTTTAAAATTCTTATTGATTATTAGCTTTAGAAAATATATGTATAAAGTTTTTCTTCTACATAATTCACGATTTTATTTTAATTTAAGTGAAAAATATTATATATTTTTTAAGATTAAAAGGAATAAAGAATATTATTAATATTTATGTAAAATATTATTATATCTATATATAGAAATAATGTTTAAAACTATTTCCAAACTAATATATAATTTATTATTATATAATTTTATATGTCTAAAGTCTAAAGTATTAAAATCATAAATTAAATTTTATTATAAAATTTAGGTCACAATTATTTGATGTATAGGTATTTTCATTATATCATTGGAATTTTTTTAATTATTTTAATGAAATTTTGAACGTTTTTGATGAAAGCTTTAAAATTATAATCCGTTTTTCTATAGTTTATCATTAAAATATTATTTTTTAACTAATTACATAATAACATAAATTTCATACACGTGTGCATTCATATATGGTTTCAACATTCAACCATTGATATTTTGTTATAATGTTGTGCTGCGTAACGTCATCTGAAAATAGAAAATTCTTATGAAAACTTAAAAATACCAAATACATATAATTTCTAAATTTATTTCACTTCATAGCAAATATTTACTATATTATTTCCTAAAGAAATTTCTTATTTTCATATAATTCTGTAAAATTAGAAAATATATAAATTATGTTGTTTATGAATATTTCGAAATTATAGTAAATATAATAATGAGTAAAAAATTCTTGGTTTTGTCAAAAGTACATAATATACATTTACTCGATGAGACATTATAAATGTAAACTGCAGCAAATATGTAATGTCCATGAAATTTTTTACTTCGAATATGTGTCCCCTTCGAAATTTATTATTTCTATTCTTTCTTCACAAGATTATTATTACAAACAAAATTGGAAACAAAATTCTGCATTTTAGTTTCATATGCAAAGAAAATTTTAGTTTATCTTTAAAATTTATGCAAAGAAAATTTTAGTTTATCTTTAAAATTTCACGCCTCTATCATAAAAACATAAATTTCATGCTTATTTTATAATTTGTTTGGAAAGTACGAGCCTGCCTTAAATGTTCATGAAACTAAAATGCAGAATTTTGTTTCCAATTTTGTTCGTAATGTGCTAAAAATTGCCATATTATACACAAATAAAGAAATTATAAATATTTTTACATCTTTAATTAGAAAATAATAATTTTCCATCTATAAAATGAAAATTTTCAAATTACGAATTATATAAAATTCAATTAAACGAATCCTAATTGGATAATTTCTATTTAAAAAAAATTTCAATTAATTTTAATCAATTTAAATCTAAATTATATTTCCAATAATAAAATTTATTATTTTATAACTTTTCAATAATAATTAACTTTTCAATATATAATAATTCTTAAACTTTTTGGAAACTTTTAAATAAATATTAAACTTTTTTTGACAAATTTTAATTGAAGAATTTTTTTTTTTTATGAAATTTATTACATACCTGAATTAATTATTAAAATTGTATTTTAAAATTTCCTAATGAATATTTTTATTGTAATTATTTTAAAACTACATTATTATTGTATCTCGTATTTTATAAATTCAAATGATGAAAACTTTTGGCACAAAAATGGTAATTATAGAATAAAAGTGCTTTAATTTTTGTAGTTTACATTAAAATGTTATCATATTTAACACATTTTTTTGTCTAGGGTAGAATAACATATCGTAAAACTTTTTAAATTTTGCGGATTTATATAGTACATAGATATATGATAATTTTGATCATCCTAATAAGAAAATTTACCATTTATTTAACAAGATGAACTTTATACAGACACTTTTTAATAAGAATTTATGTAATTTTACTCAACATGTTGAAACTTTATGGTGTTATAACTTATACGATTTTACAAGAATTTCAAAATTATTTAATTGAAATTAATTTAAAATTAAAAATGACAAAAAATATATACAAAATGGTAAATTGACAATTGCGACAGATAATAAAATAAAGAGACTTAAGTTTTTTTGTGAATTTCTAATTCGTTTCTTATAATACTATCTTTTTCTCTCCCTACCGAAAGAACCAAATTGATTCTATCCACACATTTTCTTAATAAAATATTTGAATAAATTTCAAATTAAACTTATTAAAAATAAGAAATTCTTATCCTATCAATTATTTACAAAAAAAAAATACTAAAATAAATTATTCTATTTCATTATTTTATCCATAGGCTTTATCGTGCTACAATTAAATTATAGTTCATTAATCACAAATCATTACCCCACAATTATTTTCATTTCATCCTAAAAAGGTGATTTTTATTTTTATCAGCTAAAATAATTAATTAAATTTATTTAACTATTATTCACTTTTATTTAAGTAAAATTGCAGACATCTCAAATGCAAATCTAAACACAATTTTTAAATTTATTTTTCTTTATCATAATCAAAAAAAAAAAAAGGTGTGTGTTTTTACTAACACGCTATTTCAGAAAATAAAAGTCTGACCCAGTGAATGACCACAGGAAAAATTATATATAAAATAAAATACTTAAATTTATACCAACAAAATTTAAGAAAATTTAAATTAAAAATTAATTTAAATAAAAGCAAATGAAATTAATTTTATGATAATAAATTACTCACAGCGAGTTAACGATTATTTTAATTATTTTTCACTGTTTATCCAATAAATTAAATAATTTTTTTTCTAAAAAAAAATTTTCCTGGATTATTTTTCTTTCATTTTAAATGTTAGAAAAATTATTATAAATTTTATTGTTAATTACTTGTTTTTCATCACGGAATATAAAAACCAATTACAGTGTGTATATATATGCAAATGTATATAATCTGAAAGAGTATTTTAAGACAGATAATTTATAAAATTTTCAGTTTTCTTACCAAGTTACGTAAGATTTTTCTATATGTAGAAGAAAGTAAGTTGAATTAAATTCAACTTTTGGTAAAATGATTATTATTTTTCAAATCGTAGTTTTAATAAATTTTGTTTGCAGACTGGTAAGAAGCTTTTTTTTTGTAAGATTGATATGGGTCAGAAAATAAATTTTATTTTATGACAATTTGGTGATATTTTTTCTTCAGGTATATTATATTTTATTATTAAGCAAAACCTTTAATGTCCGAATTATTATTTTCAACAAGGGTCAACAATATTATACAAGAGGGGATCATTTCAATTGTTGTTATGGATAATTTTCAATTTTTAATGACGTCTTTTGAATTAACTTTGGATCTCTTTTGAATTTTAAGGTTCAATTTTGAGTGTTAAGGTCATTTTGAAATTTCCTTATTTCGGATACATTATATGTAGTTAATGGTTGAATAGAATCAATAAAAATTATTAAAATTTGATGATTTATTAATTATTTCTTATAAACCGTATCAAAGTTATTGATAATATTTTTATTTAATTTGCAAAAAAAAATTTAAGAGGCGAACATTAAAGTGATACGTTAGTCCTACTTAGAGCATTGATATTTTTCTTCAAATTAGATCCTTATTTATACACTATTCCGATTTTTATACATAAAATATTGAAATTGAAATTATTACAAATTTCAAAAAGGATAATTTTCTTAGTTGAAGTGAAAATATTTTTAGAGTAGTGTAAAGATGAAAAATAAATTCATATATAAAAATTTATTAACTAGAATATTTGAATTAATAAATTTTATATAATAATTCCTTAATAATTTTGTTAAACAAATCTAATAAATTATACACAGAATATTTTCTTAAATATATCCTACCATCTAAAAGGACTAACAATATATAAATCCCATTGATTGAGAGTTCACAACATGCAATAAAAAAACAATCTAACATACATATCCAAACAGATTTTCGGAATAAATTTATTCTATATATGTTACACCATATCAGTAAACACTGTTTGGCTAAATAGAGAAATATAATATCAATTAATTCCCTTGATAATAAAACTATGTATATATCCTTCAAAATTTAATCCTAGTGTTTATCTTATATATGTATATAAATTTATCTACATAAATATATTTATTTATGTTTTCTTATATTATTATCTCTCTCTTTTTTTTTTATTACCTCTAGAGCCTATAGTAAAAGTTCAATTTAATGTCATTATGAATCACTGACTGAGCCGCGCCAATATCCTTATAACAGCACACAGGTAAATTTATATTAATTTCATCATCAAACAACAAAAAAAAAATATCATCCAAAAGTATGTATTAAAAAAAATCATATTTTTCTAAATGGGATACATAATTTTTCATAATAATTTGTTGTATATAAAGATATAAAAAAGAAAAATGCGTATTAAACCATTTTCATATTAAATTAGTCATCTTTAAAATTGAATTAAAATAATTTTTTTTTTTGCCAATCATTTCTAAAAAGTCTATATTGAAACTGAATTATTCATTTTTCAAATGGAATAAAACGTAAATAGAAATTTTCCAAATAACTTTTTTCTTGATTTCAATTTGAAAAATGATGAAAATTCAAATATCACATTAATAGTTTAAGTTTACAAAAGAAAATTGATTATTTCTATTTGAAAAGTGATTAAACTTGAGAAAAAATGAGATATAAAATTTGAGAAAAAAGGAGATATAAAATTTTTACTAAAAAAAAACGACTAATTTAATCTGAAAATATTCTGTACATAAATTTATCTTTGAAAGAACAGAAAAAATCCCTGAAAGCTTCTTAACACCTGTATATTATATCTACATATAAATTTATATATATATATAATTTTCTATATATATATAATATAATATCCTACGAGGATTAATTTGTTTGTTTGTCGTATTTTTTTTTTATTATTATTATTATTATTTTCGTTTCATTTCTGCAAAGTATTATTATATAGAGGAGTTGATAGATGATTATGGCATACGATAATGGATGATAACATTTTTAGGATAATATTATATATACATACGTACATATATATCTATTTCTCAGGAAATTCTTATGTTTAGTATTATTGTTGGGTAAGGTTTTTGCGGTTATAATTAAATATAATTAGGTATATTTTATTTTTCCAAAAAATTATTATACGTAAAACAGCGGGAGGGGCAGGTTTGAAATTAAATATAAAATTATTAAGAATAATATTTCTTTCTTCTTCTTTTTTTTTCATTAATCCTGTGGAAAGGAAAATATATTTCTTTATTTCAAAATGATAATTTGAAACGATTTTTTAGTTCATTAATTTTTGGTCTTTGTTCGTTGTGGAATGAAAATGAAAATGAAGGATGAACTGCAGATGCCTATAATTAAGGATATATACTATAATTTAAATGACACCGAAAAAAAATAAATACCATAATTGATATTTAAAATATTATTTAAGTTTTTTTTTTTGGTAATTGAATACAAAAAAAAATGTATTAAAATATAAAAAATGAAAGAGAAATTTATGAAGGGTTAAATTCTTAATTAATATAATGAATTTGTATTTTTTTAAGTCTACAAATAATCTATTATTAATTGCAGATAGTATAATTGGTTATTTAGCCCAAACAAAATAATGTTTTCTGCATTTACTGTGAATTAGTGATGCTGTAATTTTTGATGAATTGATTTTGAATTTAACAAAATCAATATACATTCAACATGTCAACTTTGAGCAGTTAAATTACTTAAATTATTATTAGATTAGATGCTGAGTTAGAGACTTTTAAAAGGATATACAATATTTAATCACTAATTATGATTGTTTGAATTTAACCCAATTTTATTTGGTTAAAATTTATTGGATATAATACAATTGTCTAGTTGTGATCGATCCATCATCTTTAATCGAAAATATTGAAAATGTTAAAAATAAATGCAAATAGTACTGCATTTTAAAATCTCTGATATAAAATTCCATGAACCTCTTGTAATTTTTGCATATTTATAATATTACTTTATATTATTTACAAATCCTTTTTAAAATGTTTAATAAACAATTTTCAGTATATTAAAATATTGATTATAATCTGATAATGGAATTTATGTAAAATAAATATTATTTTAACTCTTTAGTAATGGATTGTTTTATAAAATGATTTTTTTCTATATATGCGATTGTATATTTTTTTAGTAATCATTAATAATCGAATGTCAAATACTATTTTATTATTTTTATAGTTCAATTATCAATTATTTGTACTATGCAGCCTCATCACAAAATATATTTATGTATAGATACTCGTATATTACATTTAATAATTATATTGAAGAAGAGGAAAAGGAACAGTTCGCACTTCACCTTACTGAGATATTATGGAAGAAAGGATAAAATAATTGTTCAAAATCAAATTTATGTACGGAATAAAATCTTAAGATTTCTCTAAATTTGAAATTTAGAAAACTTTTGAAAACTTATTTTCTAATTATTTCTCAATTTTCTCTCTGCATTACGTGTAATATTGTACGTATATATACATTTACATATACCATTATATATCTTCCAATTTTATTATTTTCATTTTCCAATTTCATCTCTCCCCATCTCCTTACGAAGTCCAAGAAAATTTATTAAAATATCATATCCTTAAAAAAATTAAATTTTTATATAAATTTATTTTGTGTGTCAACTTTTCCGCTCTCAATCTGTCAAAACAACTAAAAAAAAAAAAAAAAACTTTCCCAAATGAATACGTTCTTTCTTGTTTTTCATGTTCCTTACAAGTTTTCTTTTTTCTTCCTTATTTTTTTTTTTGACAAAACTTTACATAAAAATCTAACAAGAAAAATATTACAATAAACTTTGACATTATAGAAAATTAGTCCTGTTTTTCGTCTTCTTCTTCTTCTTCTTTTTATTAAACAATTCATTTTATTTATTCTTTTTGTGAAAAAGGAAAAAAAAAAGGATCCAGGTAACTTTTTTTTCTGCTAAAATAAAAAATGAAACTTGTTTTTTTTTTTAGAAAATAAATAAATAAATAAATATGGAAAAATAAATGTATGTACAGATAAATATTTACTAGATATGTGTATGTACATATAAAAATATTACAAATGTAGTTTTTTTTCTTCAAATTTACGGAAAATATTTTACGTAACTCGAATAAAAAAAAATAATTTTTGTATAGTATTTTTTTTGTTGTTGAATGTACCAGAATAATTTTATTAACTTTTTATGGAAAGTTTATGGTGTAATGTGTCTTAAATCTGTCAGATAAATGTTTTAGATTATTACATAAACAAAATAAAGTTTTTTAGATATGTAGTCCTTTTTTTTAAATTTTTTTTTATTATTATACAAGAAACTATTTTTATGCGGGTTGATTTCATTCGTACACAGAGGAGGGGTAAGTGAAAAAGGAAAATAAATAGAAACTTCATAAACAAGAAATAAAAAAAGTTAAATAAAATAAAATTATGTTGAATAATGTGCATAAATAAATAAAGGTAAAAAAAATTATATCCTCTTTATTATATTAGATATTCCAGGGATACTATGACTCAGGTCTCTTGGAATCTTGGAATCTTAAAAACCTGGTACAAAAAAAATGAATGTTATTTGCTTGATTAAGAAACCTGTAAGTTGTTGCTAACATTTTCATCTAAAAATTTGTGTTACATTTTTATCAGGAATAAATTTAGAATGTATAAAACGAGAAGAATGATTTTCCATTTTCTTGAAAGAATGAATTTCTTTCTGCTAATACAAAGGCTTTTTTTAAAAAAATCCTTTTTGCTTCTTCTAAAATGAAAATGATTTTTATATATTTTCCTCATTTTCTTTCTTTTTAAATGCCATGTAATTGTCCAATTTAATGACTCATAAATTTTTAAGTTTTTATTACAAAATTTTAAAACTCTGAAAAATCTCTACAAAAAAAAAAAGACTTGTTGAATTAATATTTCTTCTTCCCATTGGGGTGAGCTTTTTCGAGTTTATATAAATATTATTAATATTTCCAGTTTAAAATTTCATTGATTATCTTGATTTGAAATAAATTTTGCATTGATATTGAAATATTTCTTTTTGTATACCTGAAAATTATGTAATTTTCGAAAAACATTAAATTATTATATGTTTATTTTATAATTCAAAACTTTTTTCATTTACATAAATATTCCAAAAAAAAAATGTAAAAATAAAATATTTCGTTTATACTATTAAATGAACATTGAAATCGATTAACTCAATCAATCAGAAAATTCTAAAAGGATAAAGGTAAATACTTAAAAAAAATTTTGATTCAAAATTTTCTTACTTATTTAAATACTTTTGATATTTGTAAATGATTTAGAAAAAGCAAATTATGAATTATTTAAAGTAAGTAATTACAAGTTTTTTTTTGACTGAATATTTGGCCAATTAAATATTTTTATGATTTTTATTATAATTTTACCATTTAAATTTGGTATTAAACTTAAATGGTAGAATTATAATAAAAATCATAAAAATATTTAAATATTTTGTAAAGACAAAAAATAACGAATTGAAAATTTTGAAATATTCTGTAAATTTTACAATATAGTAATTTAATTTAGTAGATTTAGTAGACATAATAATTTTATAATTAATAACCAAAATTAAGAAGTTACAAGAAAAATGATTTATTGATTAGAAAAAATGATTTTATTAGAAGTTTTTTTGATTTAACTTTATCTAAAAAAAAATTAACTTAAGAATAAACTTTTAAAAAAAACTCAATTTCTAACTTAATTTTATATAATATAGAAAATTTATTTCATTATTTATATTTTATTATTTAGAATTTTTACTTCATCTTTTTTTTTTTTTTGTTTTTTAAATTAAAAACTGCCAGAAACAGAATTTTTAGATATTAATTTAAATGATTAATGGCCCATCACTAAACTTTTTTTTTTCCTCATCTTGTTTAAGAATAAATAATAATATAATTTTTATCTACTTGACTATTTTATTATATAAATAAATAAAAGTTGTAATGTTTTACAGAAAAAAAAATGAAAGTTTAATTTACTGGAAAAATCACAAAAAAATTTTTATTTAAATACAATTTTTTTTTTTTTATAATTAGTTTGTGAAAATTTTGATTGAGAAAATTATTAATATATAAAGATATACATAATATAGTATAATGATGCTAGGGCTAGCGACCTTGTGGCTTGTGGAGACAGTATCATAAAATCTAATTTAATTTTAGGTAATATTTTGACAAAATTAGTTCAAAATTAGAAAAATGATTATATATTTTTTTTGATATATACGATTATTAGCTAAATTAAATTTTGACGATTTAAGTTTGTGTTAAGATAAATATAATTAAATATGAAATATTTTGTTTAATCAAATGAAAATCTATTTATTCCTATTTTTAAGTATTCACTACATAAAATTTATTAATTTTAAAGCACCGAAAGCACAGAAAATGTACAGACAGAAAGAGAAATGATATTTCCCATATAAATTTTCAGGTCGTAAAAAAGTCGGGAAATTTGTTTGATTTTTTTTTCAAAAAGTAGTATACATACTCGACGTGAAATGAAAATTATTTATCAGAGACATGAACCTTAAAAAAATCAAATTTGTCACGACTATACTAATGATCTGTACATTAATGAACGTGAAATTTTAATATTTTGACGTTTTTATTATCAAATATTTTAAATTTTATGAATTACTGAATTATGAATTTCAATATGATTAAAAATTATTATGTTGCTGGACGAATTTGAGTTTGAAGAAAAAACTTTATATGTAATTGACTATTTACAATAATATATTTGACTTAAATTTGGCTTTTCTTTGTTATTTTGTCAATTTCAAATTGCAGTCAAAAATTTCACTAGATTTAAATGTAAAAAATGTTAAATTTTAAATAATTTGTTCACGACCTTTTCACTTTCTGTCTGTACATAGTTTTACTTAAAAATTCAGATTTTAAAAACTATATAATTATTTTATCTTATTTTATTAATTTACATTCATTTTCTAAAATAATAATATAATAAATATTCTTATTTACTTTTTTATATACCAAAAATCCTATTTTATATAACAATTTAATTTCACATATACTTTTATTCTAATATGTGAAGTTAAATTATTATATACCGTCCTCTTGGTACTGAAAATGAAAATTAATACCACTTTTTATTGAGAGAGACATATTTCATTGTTTTAATTTTCATTTACACATAAATTCATTTTTTTTTCTCCTTTGTTTGAGCTTTTTCCCAAATGCTTTAAAAAGATTTTTCGTTTGTAAAAGATCCATTTTTTTTTTTTGAAAAAAATTATTACTCCTATTTGAAAACATAACTTGATCCTTATACAAATAAAATTTGCAAAATAATAATTTTAAATGTTTAGAGTTTAGACAATAAAGGATCTGATTGCATATAATTGTTAAATGTTCATAATTAATGCATTTATGGCTTTTATATATTACAAAGAACATGAAAACTCATTTTGAAATTAATTTTTGGAAAATTTTCGATGAAAAATTTTTCGGTTTTAGTTTTTCGTTTATAAATTCAACTAAATTATATTTTGGATAGTATGGGTTTTAGATTAAGTTTATGTCTTTTGTTTTCGATTTATCATAGAAGAAAGGAAAATAATTTTTTAAAATTAAATTAAATTTACAATAAATTATAAAAATATTCCGAAATATATATTTTGAAAATTCTATGTGAAAAAGAATTAATTAAATTCGAATTGTAACTAATTTAATGTGAAAATTTAAGAACTAATTTAATGTGAAAATTAGTAGAAGCTTAATTTGAAAATTAGTAGAACCTCAAATTAAAAAAATATTAATTATACTATAGAAATGAAAAGTAAAATGTACTTGAGATTCAAAATTGAGATTCAAAATTGAGATTTAAAATTTTTTTAATAAAAATTATCATATATTTTTGATTTGTAATATTAAAAAAATTATTTTATTTGTGTTTTAATTATTTTATAATTTCTGACATAAAGTTTATAAACAAAAAAACTTTAATCGCACATATCATAAATTAAATATATAATTTCCTTAATTTTTCTCATTTACATTTATAAATAGATGTAATTCAAATATCCAAAAAAAAAGTTATGGAAAAGTTTTATACTTATTTTTATACGAGTATATTTAAATTTTAATATAATTTTTGTTTTGTATATTTATTTAGGTTTTTTTTTTACATTAAGGATTTAATTAAATTTTAATTAATTATTTTTCTTTTCAACCTTTTTTTTTATTATTATTATTATTATTTGTTGTTATAAAAGGAATCAAGGATGATGATCAAGAATCAAGGATGATGAGAAAAAAAAGGTTTGTATATGTACTAAGTACAATAATTAAAAAGGAATAAAAAAATAAATAAATACTGGTACTATATAGTACACAAATATTATCCATTAACATATTTTCTGTTGTTTTTAAAAATTATGCTAATTAAATAAAATTAAAAATTAAATAAACTTTTAATTTAAATTCATTAAATCGTAAATTGTTTTGATGAAATAAAAAATTTATGTAAATAAATAAAAAACAATTTTAATTGAAAAATTGAAGAAAAATTTTATTTTAAATATTTATTTTGGTATATGAAATAGATTAAATTAGAGTATTGTCATTTTTTTATATAGAAATCAAATTACTTGTATACAACGATTTATGAGAAGAAAATTTTTAAGCATTTGAGAAAATTTTAATTAAATTGATCAAAAATTAATTTAACAGATAAAAATTTCATAAAAATTTAGTAAAAAGCTACAGAAATTAAGGAAAATATTGCCCAATTAAATAAAGTTCTAAAATCGAAATATAAAACTGAGCAAAAAAATATAAATTTTTATAAAAGTTAAGCAAATTTTGAACTACCTCCAAGTTATAAAAACGAAATTTAAGTAATTACCATAGAAATAGTTCCATCCTTTTATCAAAATTCTCCTTTTAACACTGTAAATCCACATCTATAAGTACTAAAACCACATCTATAAAAAAACCAAATCTATAAGTACTTAATTATTATTCTCTTTTTATATTATATTCGAATTTTCAATCAAATATAAAAATTCTCAGTTATAAACACAAAATTACGCACCACATTAACAACAACAACAACAAGACAAAAAACATTAATTTTTCCTAACAAAAACAAAAAAAAAAAAGGACGAGAAAAATTAACTTTTCATCATGATTAAATATAAATAAAACATGTAAAACAAAAAAAAAATTATAATTATACTTGTTTACGTTTACATTCTGACATTTGAGTTACAGTCATAAATGTTTGTTTTGTTATTTTTTGGTTTTGTTTTCCTCTTTTTTTTTGTATTAAATATCAAATATGTAATATGCTTTTAATGTATTTTGTAACACAAAAACATAATACAAAAAAAGAAAGAAAATTGTTTAACAAGACAAAAATAGGTTAATATATTTGTGTAATAAGAGTTTTGTTTTTGCGCCAACACCAAAATATACAAAATCCAAGAAAAATTTCTAAATTTTTGTATAAATGTAAACATAAAAGTTTAGTTGAATTTTTAAATATAAATATTTAAAAATTTCTTTAAAATATATAATTCAGATTAGAAATTATTCCATGTCTGATTAATATGCGTAAAATTTTATGAAATTGATCAATAAATTGATCAAAAAAACTTCTAAAAAGATTGAATTTTGCAATTACCAAGATTAATAAATTTAAAGTTCTATTATTAATAAGTAAATTTAATATTTAAATTAGATTGTCAAGCAAGTTTGTTTTTCCAAAATGACCATAAAATAGGATTAATGACTGATATTGCCTAAAGGAGCATTTGCATATTATACTAAACTTTTTTTTTCAAGAAGAACAAAAATGATAATCTTAATATAAACACTGATTAATTTATATATGTTAATTTTTTCATTATATTAAAATTAATTAATAACAAAAAATTTTAAGCATTAATTTTTAAATGCTTTTTGGAAAAAATAACATTTATAAGAATTCTTGTTTTTTGTGATAATTAAAGTCCTTATATTTAAATCTTCATAAACACATAACTATAAATCAAATTTTTGAATTTGAATTATGTGTATATCCATAATAATACGTAACTCGAATTAAAAAATACTACAACTTACTCTACAGGAGAAAATAAATTAGAAGAAGAAGCCTTGGTACAAGAAGAATTTCATGACTGAGAAATCTGGCTGGACTCTGGTTCAACTTATCCATTACAGATATTTTCCAATGCTCAAAAAACAAAACCAAAATTCATGAAATGTTGTCCAACCTCTGGACAGGAGAAGAACAATAAGAAGATCTATAATAATTGGTAATTTTTCAAATAAATTTTATTAATTTAATTTATCAAAAAACTTTTGATAACTTTTCAATTTTGTTAGAAATTTATAAATAGAAAAATTCTGAAAAATAAATAATTAAAAATTTGCAGTAAAATTTCACTAAATTGGAGGTCAAAATTTTTGTAATTGTTTGGAAAAAGATTGAATTTGATCCTTTATCTTTAATAAAAATTTTATTTAAAAGTTAATTTATCAAATTTCAAAATGTTTCTTCATCTTGTACGTAAAAAATGAATATAAATTTAATGTAAATTTTAACAGAGAGCTTGTTGAACCTAAAATTCGATAAGTTATACATATACGTAAATGTAGTTATATATTCGATATAATCGTTTTTATACATTATCCTTTTTTTATTTCAAATTTTTCTTTATTTGTATCATAATCGACGAAAATTGCAAATTTTCTAATAAATTTTTGTTGCTGGGTGTATAAAATTTATTTCAATTTTATACATAAATTTATTGTTTTTGATTATCTATTTTCAGTTTTTTTTTTTCTTGTTTTTGGAATTGATTATATATTTATTTTATCAGAAATTCTGTCTTATTATAAAATATACCATTTAGGATTTTCTTAGACAGCTTTTCCAACAAATCGATGTATATACATAAATCAAAAAAACACAATATCTTATATATGTAGTAGTAAAAAAAAAAAGAATTTTAAAGTATTTCCAAAATGAAAATTTTATCCTTCGTTATATGTAATTTTTTATTCTTTGAAAAGTTTTTATTTTTTCCAAAACTAAAAAATTCACGATTTTCTGTTACAGCTCATTTTTTTTTTAACCAATTTTCCATTTTTTTTTTTTTATAATATAAAGAATAATTTTCCAGTTTTATACCTTTTTAATATAATTTATGTATGCTATCGTTATACATATATGAATACCGTTACTACATAAAAGTTTTAAAGCATGAAAAAAAATTATGTTTTTGTATGGTTAAAAAAAAAAGTTCCAACACTTAAATTCATTCATTCAAAAATTTTTTTTCTGTGTTGCTGTAGGAAAACTTTGTAGAAAAAGGAAACTTTTTTTTGGCAGGAAATTCATAATACCTTATATCCTCTTATGAACGTTTTATATTATATATGTATTGATCTCAAATATGCTGCTTTATACATTTTACTATTTTTTAATAGAATTTTCAATGATTTCATTTTCAATTTTTACAAAAAAATTTAATAAGAAATTTTCTAAATAATTTTCCAAAAAAAAAAACATATATGAAGAAAATAGGTTATTATTAAGAAAAATTGAAATTTAGAAATGTAAAATGATTTTAATTTCAATGTAAACTTTACATATTAAGTTAAGGTACAGAAATAATCATAGTTTTGAATTTAAAAAAAAAAATGGCATCCGTTTCGAACCATAAGGACCAAAACAGAAAAAATTGTTTAAATTTAATGACAATAAAACTTAATTTAGTTGTCGATTGAATTGATTGTTTGTTTTTAATGAAAAAAATAATTTTCCAAAGTGTTACAACATTTGTGTTACAGCCTTCGTAATTTAAATTTTTAAAGGAAACAAATTATAGTTATATAGGTAAGAATATTTAATTTTCTGAAGATATTAATAATTTATCCAAAATTTCAAATTTAATTTCAATAATTTATCCAAAACTTACAACTACCCTCAATATTTTCTAATATTTGTAACGATATTCCAAAAATTCATTATTTTCTTTAACAATTTTTGTAATTTTTTTCTTAATTTTTTCTGTCACATTCGGTTTTACTTATGTTATATGACAAAAATATTTTTCGATTTTAGATTTTATGAAAATATTCCAAATGAATTTTATTTATTTTTTTCGTTAATATTGAAGGTAAATTTATTTTCCATCTGAATTTTCGAAGGTATAAATTAGTCTATTCGAATTATATTTGTTATAAAACATTCTTTATTATGGTATAAATTGAAAAGATCCAGTGTCGTGTTAGATAATATTCGATAATTTAATAATAGAAAATTGATGATTTTATATAATAATATTATAAAATTCAAATATTTTTAAACAAATCGATTATCAATTTATCATAATATTATCATAAATTAAATTAAAATTATGTTGAGTCAATGAATTATTAATGAAAAATAATTTTTTTTTTTCAACTTCAAAAACTTTTAGTTATAAGGAAAATAATTAAAATGCAAGTAAATAATTGTATAAAATTTAAGTACAGATTTATACAATTAAAATTTATCCAACACTTGTTATGTTGCTATATGTGTTTGTTGTCTTCTAAATTACTAATTAAAAATTTATGGTTCAGTAAATTTAATTTCAAAAAGAAAATATACTTAACTCTTAACTATATTTTTTATTATCATAATTTACATTTTATAATTATATTCAAACAAAAAAAGAATCTCTTGATATAATGTCAAATGTGATAGTATCTATACACATAAATATTTATCTATATATATTTTTCTTGTTTTTCCCCAAAATGAAAATGTCAATAAGTTTCTTTTTAATGTTTGTATATCTTTGTTACAAAATTATAATTACAAAAAAATTTAATACGTCAACAAAAAATAAATAATTAAAACTAAAAATTTTATTAACATAAATAAAAAACACTATCAAAAAACATAAAGTTTGAGATGAAAATAAGTATATGCAAAAAATTTAATTGAAATTCATATTCATACAGAATTACAAATATAAATTCCTTTAGTTATTTTGAAGGATAATAATAGTATAGTGAAAATTCCCTTTGACAATATTTATATACAATTAAAAATGATTTATTCATATAATAAATTTAATGAAATCCTTTTTTGTACCTTGGAAATAATCTTATTAATGATTTTTTTTTTGTATGTAATCAAAATATTTTTTTTTATTAATTGGTTTTTATGTAACAATTTGTAAATTGTATAAGTCGCGAATTAATAATTTTATATTGTAAATTGTAAATTGAAATAAATAAATACATAATTTCCTTTTGAATATTTATATGTATAAAATGTTAAATTATTCAAAAGATTAAATTGTATGATAGTTGATTGCATCATAATTTAAAAAAACTATTTTGAATTTTACTGTCCAGTCCAATATTTAAGAAAAATTTTAATGAGAAATGATATCTAAAAGCTTTCTAATTATTTTAATTGATTTATTTTGGACTTTTCTACGATATTTTATATTTATACATTAACTTTTGTTATCGTAAATATTTAAGTTTTTAATTGACATTATTTTCTGTTAATATATTTCTGAATTTCAAAATTCCATCTTAAACGTTTTCATTACAACAATAATTTATATAATTTAGAAGTAACAATTTCTTATAATTCACGCTATTAATATAAAATGCAATTTTCTTAGGAAAATTGTATAAATAAAATTAATTTTTTTTCTATTTAGGTCCGTCAAGCGCCAATAATCTTTCAAATTATTATGTTTTTACAATCAAGGACATTCTAAAAAAAAATTACTACAAAATAAAATTATTAAAACAAATTATTAAAAGTAACTTTGCATACAAACTTTTTAATTTTATAAAAAAAACTTTTGCTAAAAAAAAATTTTTTTTGTTTAAAACTAAAACAAAAAAATGTATAACAGCGCCTGTAAGGAGAATTTGATGATGATACCTTAAGTCGTAAGTTTAACTTTGTATTATTATATAAAAAAAATTTTTAAAATGTATTATGGTTAACAAAAATATATAGAAAGTAATAAAAAGCTTTTAATATAATTTAATGGTAAAACTTTCATTTCCCTTGAAGTAATAAAACATTTTTTTTTTGTAATATAATTTTCATGTGGTTATCCTTTTATATTTTTTTATATATCTAATAAAGAAATTAAAGTTTCTATTTTTCTGCAAGTGCAAAAAATAAAAATCAATTACAAATTTTCCAAAAACTTTTCAATTTTTTCAAAGTTGTACATATTTCAGGACACAAAAAGAATTTTCTTCTTTTTTTTTTTTTTTTTGGAAAAAACTTTTCATTTAGTTTTAAGATTATCCTGTTTGGATTAATTTCACCAAAAATTAACAAAAAAAAAGTAAACCTTTTTCGAGTTTAAAATGGTCACTCAATAAAAGTGCTTAAGGAAGGTTTTTATTTATTAATATTTCAATTTTGCAGAATTCCAAATGAATTTTAAAGGTACTTTTGAATAATCAATGAATACGCCATAATAACTATAAAATAACGATTTGAATTGATTCATTCCAAAATAATTATATAAAATTGATAAAATCGACAAAAGTTTCATAAATTTTTCTGATTTATTTCTACGAAATATATATAAAAAAAAGTTATGTATGTATTTTCCAATAAAATTGTAATTGAATAATGAAAATAAATTGAAATCAATGAAATATTTGGTTTTTTTTTTTATCAAATAATCGATGAAAGTGAAGTGATTATTAATATTTTTTTGGTCCATTTCGATGAAAAAAATTATAATGTAACATCAGGAGACAGGACACAAGGCGTACAGAATATTTACAGAATATTTGAATATAGTTACAAAAACAAGAAGTGTTTGTCATTGACGAATAAATAAAACTTCGATTTAAAAGTCAAATATATTGTCATAACATTTATAAGCAAGTTATATCAAAAAACTCGAGATGAAAATATGCCAAATTTTAATTGAAATTCGTCAATTACAGAATTAAAAATAAATTCCTTTGTTGATATTTTGTCAAAACTTATATCATTCAGTACAAAGTGATTTTAACTGTCATCATTGATAATTGATAAAAATGGAATTCGTAAAATGTTAAACAACACGATATTTTCTTATACGATTCGAATCTCAATTTAAACTATATTATACTTAAACGATAACCGCAACTACACAATAATTCTCTTGAAAGTGCATTTCCCAAATCTAATTTTAAATTAAATCAAATTATATATTCTTTACAACTAAATTTAAACGAAATTATATTTTCCATATTATCCAGATTACAAGAATTTTTTAGTATCTGTCATATTATATACAACATTCCAATCAGAAATTCATCTATTTTTTTTTTTTTACTTATTAAATCATTTTTTCTTAAAAAGGATATAATCGACATTTTACATGGATGAATACTCATCTCTTCTTTTTTTCCTTTTTTTACATAAAAATATCGTTATACATATACTATTATATAGAAAGTATTATTTGTCAAATATGTATATACAATTACCGAGCATATTTTCTATCATGTAAAAATGACTTGTATATGCATCATATTACATTATCCTTCTATTTTTTTTTTGTTTGTTAGACAAATTGACATAGACTTCTTATTTCTTGCATATTGAAAACATATTTTATATTATATGTATAATGTCTTATGCAACTATTTATCTTATCAACCTATAAAAACTGAAATAATGTTTTACGTTTTTTTTTTATAGTGATTTTCCTCAGAGACAAGTTTCACTATATTATACATAGATTTACTATATAAAATTTATATTTCCTTTTTTTTTTTGAAAAAAAAGAGAATTTGCATCAAGGAGAAAGAATATTTTTTTATCATTTTTTTTTTTTAAATTTTCTTACATTAGGATTTTGTTTTATAAAGGATACGAAGAAGAATTTTAAAATTATCTATATATTTTTTATGACAAATATTTGATATATTTGACATAAATTATAATTTATTTGTCGCGTATTTATTCATCAGTCAAAAAAGAAATAGTTTTTGGAGAAGAATTTTATATTATTATAACTTGAAATAAATATTTTTGACATAATATTCATTTTATTTTGTCAATTAAATTCTTGATATGAAGTAAAATTATTCAATTATAATAAGTACTATTTTGATATTCGGAAAACGCTTCACTTAAAATTTTTTTACTAGCCTTAAAGAACCCTAAGAGCGGCTGTGACTTAGTTTGTACAGTGTTAAAATTTTAATAATTTTCTTCTAATTCATTTTCCCTAAATAAGTTTTTAAAATTTTAATTTTCTTGCTATGAAGTGTCCGTAAATCGTCAGTAAATTGAAATTTTATCAATATTAAAGTTAAATAAATTATTATAAATACATTTTTAAATAAAATTTATATGCACTAATTGAAAATTAATTTTGCCTGGAGCCAGTAATATTTGACGTATGCAGCGTCAGTGCCAATAAATGATACCGATTTTATTAGAACGTAAAGACAGAAATACACAAAAAAAAAAAATATCTTTTAAAAGAAAATGGTTTTTTTTTTGTCTTTATTCAATAACTCAAAAAATTTATAACCAAAAAATTTTTAACAAATTTTCTTACACAATATAAAAACTTATATATTTATGTTTAAAATTAATTTTATCACACCATAAAAAACCACTAACTATATGATCGGAAATATTTAAAGTGATAATTGGAATATAATTTATTGTCAATAAAGTTTGTCCTTTTAGTTTTCGTCCTTGTTATATTATCTCTGTGAATAATCATTTTACAATACATATATAATATATAGGTATGTATATAAATTATTATAAAACATTTTGTTAAAAGATGAGAAAAACCAAATGGGATGGTCTACTGAAATTGAAGTTAAAGACATTATAGAAAATTATCACTGATTACAGTAAAAACAAGAAAAATTAAAAGAAGAAAAAAAACAAGAAAAAATTTTAATATTCAGTGCACAATCACAGAGTAATAAATTCAAAGATTTTCAAATTAGTGATATAATAGTTGTGACATGAAAAGGAAGAAAAGGATAAATTTAAATGGCAAATTTTTAATACTTTTTTTTTAATTTAAAAGAAATATAATAAAAGTTTCAATGGTGCTGCAAAATTTATAGTCAAATTTTGAAATTATTTCAAAAAATTAACTTATTCCTTTTTTTTGGAAAATATATTTTCCATAAACAATAAAATTTATAATGTTTTTATGCATCTTAAGAATTCTACTTTATATAATAATTTTATGTATAATTTTCAAATTGCATAATTTCTAAAGTTTACACGATTATCATTCCTGAATTATAGAATTAACTTAAATAAAAATGTATCTAAAATATTTGATGAGACATAATAGCAACGACATAAATTAACGTCACAACAATAAAAAAAATTATATAAAAACTGACGTCACTGTAACAAAATAAATTTTCCCACACATTTTTCCGGATTGACAAGAAATCGATAAAAAAAATTAAAAATTATGCCTATATACTTTTGTTTCTAACCAAATATTTCATACACAATACTTTTGTTGGAAAATTTTAGTACGTTAAAATCTAAATGAATTAAAATTAGTACATGACCTCCTTCTAAGTATATATTGATTAATGGTATACAAACATATACATATCTAACTAACCTATTAAACTAATAACATATTTCAATTCAAACTGTAAAATGGTATGCTAATAAATTCTATTTGTAATATTATGATTTTTATTTTCGATTTATTTTGATATTATGTAATACAATTTTAACATTATGATTGCCACTAAAATTGATCTCAATAGGTCTGTTCGTTAGCTTGCTCAGGTCACATAACCCGAGTAGGTTAGGTTAGGTTGTGTTAGGTTGAGTTAGAGTAAGTGACGTCACAGATCACTTTAGGTTCATTTGTGACCCAAACCCAAATTCTGTTCGCTTGCTCAGACCATATGTCATATATCAGCGTCTACAAGAAAACACGATACTCTTATATCAAATAAAATACCATATAATGTTGAAGTTTTGTAAATAATCATTGTAAACTTCTAATAAATATATTAAATATATCATAATGATATATTTAAATCATATAGTATTATAGTTCAACTGTTCAATAAACTGTGAAATCACCATAAATCATAAATATGCCCATTTTTATTAATATTCTTTCGAAAAAAATTTTTCAATTAAATGTATAACGAATTCCGATTTATTTCATCATATATGAAAAATAATATGATATTTTCATCATATTATTTTCCATTATTTAAAGACATATGTCATCTTATAATCAAAGCAGCCTTGATATAATTTTAAATTTTTCGTATGAATGACATATTAAATATACTAACCTATTCGACTCTATCTATTTTGGAAGGTTAGAAAAAAGCAACTCCAAGTAGATCGGATCAAGTTCAAAAAAGCTAACGAACATAGAGTATACTGGACCTAACCTAACCTAACGCAAACGAACACGATCAAATTGACACATATTGTTCCAAGTAACTTGTATCAAGCTAACGAACAGACCTAATGACAAACAGATTAATTTTAAACAGATTAGAAATTGATTTAACAGATGTAATGATTGAAGAATAATTAAAACAGAACCAACTAGATCTTAGTTATAATATTGAATAATTACACTGTCGTATAACTGAAAATTGTATGTACTCTATTGTCACTCATAACTCTGTATCGTGACGTATCAGTCCTAAGTGAATTTATAGACCAATTGTACCTTAAATCAACCCTTGTTGACATACCACTGAAATTTTCTTGCATATTATTCAGTCAATTTACATAATAATAGATAAAATATCTGTTTATTTAAATTAGACTAATATTTTTTTTATATAGAAATTATCTTTCCTCTTATCTATTATTATATCCTTCAAATAAATAATTTATAATTAAAAACACCACACAAAAGATTATATATCCCGAATATTTTTAATATAATTTATTTTAATATTAATATTATTAATAATATTTTAACTACATTTTTAACGCTACCATGAATAGTTAACAAAGTGGAAAATTCAATGAATTGTCTTGATTATTTTCCATAAATTTTGATGATATTATTATTTCTCTTTTTTTTTTAAAAATTATATATAATATTAATAAATTATGAGAAAAATATTGTTTTGGGAAATTTCTAATGGTTTTATTAATATAATAATATATTATTATATAAATATATATAGAAAATTTATTGGTAAATTTAAATTTAAAATTTTGTTAAGACTAAAATATTAAAATTTATGGGGTTAATATTTTTCGTTTTTGAAATTTTTTTTTATTAGATATTTCTGAAGAAGAAAATTTTGGAAGAATACAATTATTTTCTTATAAATAACATAAATTATAATATTTATTGATTTTTAAGCTAAAAATTTCAAAATTAAAATTATTAAAAATCGAGACTTAAAGGAATATTGCAAAGTTGAGTAATAAATTATGTAGAAAATGTTCTTTCTTAATACTTAAAGATTACCTGACTGAATGTCAGGTAATCTTTAAGTAAAAAAAAATTAATAAATCTAAATTAAATTACGAACCAATATTTTAGAATTCACAATAGTCTGTTACAATTTAGTCTTTTGGAAGAATCTCTTAATTCGAAATGATCTGTCGAATGAAAATCGACTCAAATCATTTAATTTCAAAAGGCAAATGTAGAAATTCTATATCGATATTAAATGAATATAAAATATACTTTATAGTTAATACTGTCAGTCGTTGTCTTCGTCATTTATAAGGAAACATCATTCGCAGTAGAAGCTAATATTATCTCAGATATTCTAGTATTAGAACACATAAATATACGACAGATAATAATCAAGCAATAACAACACCATTTATAATATACGCATAATTGTATAATCGCATTATTTTGAGGGTCATTTTATTTGACATTTTACAAGAGTGACAAAGCATATACCAACAATTCTATACCCAATTCATTTAGCTCTTATAAATTCATTTTTTATAGCTCACTAAAATTTATTTCTATAATTGAACTTTTTTTTTTATTTTTTGTTAAAAGATCTACGTACAAATCTACTTGCTGAATATTATTGACATAAAAAAAGAAATCAGATTATCTCTATAAGAATAACAGACATTTTTCCATTTTATTACTCCAAAAAGCTAACTAAGAGAAATTTTCTTTAAATATATATGTAATAATAAAAAAAAAAACATTCTCTGCACAATAAAAAAATCCGATGGTCAAACAATTTGAAAGGACCAAATTAAATTTTACGATTTTGTGATTGGTCTCTTGAGATTAAAACAACAAAAAACATGATATAAAAAAAAAACTTGTTTCTTTTTTGAATTAATTTTTGATTTATTGGAAATGTTTTGCTCTTCCTTTAAAGTCCTTTTTTATGTATATGTATACAATCTTCTATCTATATATAATATTATTTAATACATAAATTTCATTCTTATACATTCTAGTGGAAAATTTCAAAAATGATTTATAAATTTTGATAAGAAAATGAAGAACAATTTATTATTATATATTTTAGTATAACAATATTTGTTATACATGATTGAATATTTTATATATATGTATACATTATATACTATATTGAGACATTTAAGGACCTAGTTTTATTTTATTTATATATTTTTTTTCTTGTCTCTGTTATAATAATCGATATAAAAAAAAGGAATTGTGCATTTTCTAATAGATTTATTTTGTTAATATTCATTAAAATTATTACAAGTATAATTAACATTAAGTGATAAGTTTCTGTTAATAAAAAAAAAATTTGGTAAATTAGAAATTAGAGATAATGATGATTAAGGTAATAATTTTTGTTGACTTTATATCCTTATATTAAGAAATCAAACAAAATTTCACTTTATCAGCATTTTATTAAATGGACTGTAAAAATATTTTGAAATGATTTAAGATTATCATGAATTTATTATATAAAATGTAAATTAATTATAAATGTAATATGAAAATTTTATGGTTTTAAATGTTTGTCATAAATTTTAATTAAAATAAAGACATAAAGATTATAATGTTATGATATGAATTTTCTTTTTAACAATATAATTTATAAAATAATTTATAATATTTCGTTAGTCTTTAATCGAAGTATATATTTTTGGTAACATACATTTTTATATGTACAAAATTCTGAGGTCTTCATTGAAAATATTCTTATACATAAAATTGTAACACCACAATTTTAACTCTCTTAATTTACACCACAATTTTAACTCTCTTATTAGTCTATTACATATTAAATTCAAGCTTCAATGAAATAAGTTCTTGCAGTTTTCAATTCACAGAATTTTTTATAGTGAAAAAACTAATAATTCTAATTTCTAGAGAAATCGACAACTACATTTTTTAACAATAATTTCTTCAAAGTTTATGACGAGTTCATTGACTAAAATATGTCTCTAAAATATGTAACATTTAAATGCATTAAGTAATTGATTTTTTTTTACTTTCCCTTTTATGAATTCACACTTCCAGTATATATATATATATATATATATATATATATATATATATATATATATATATATATATATATATATATACATAAAATATATATATATATATATATATATATTATATCTCTCCTCACCTGGCCATAACTCTTTTTGATGAAGGGGAAGGGGGCACGGAGGGCCGCTTAAATTTTTAAATGTACCTAAAAAAGCATGCCGGGACCCAAAACGGGAGCAATGTTGGACCCCACCACACAAAAATCATGTGGGGTATCAAATAAAATGTTTTGAAGTGTATATCTCAATGGGGTGTATTTCTTGGGGCGCCGTGTGTCATGTATGGCTAAAACGGGGGCAATGTTGGGCCCCATCTTAACAAAAACCATGTGGGGGTATCAAATGAAAGGTCTTCAACAGTACATCTCAATGGGTAGTAACCCGGAGGGCGTCGTGAGTCATCTCGGGTCCAAAACGGGGGCAATGTGGGGCCCCAGCATACAAAAAATCATGTGCGGAATCAAATGAAAGGTCTTGAAGAGTACATCTCAATGAGGGTAGTCCGTGGGGCACATTCGATTATACGGGGGCCCAAAAGTGGGTTTTGGCCCATTATACAAAAATTTGGCCCATTATACAAAAATCATATGGGGTATTAAATGAAAGGTCTTGAAGAGTATATTTAAATGAGCGTAGTCCGTAAAGGCACATTGGGTTACACGAGGTTCCAAAAAGGGGTCATGTGGGTCAACATGGCCTTAAATCATAAAAATATCGTGTAGGGTATCAAATGAATATTGTATATATTATAGTTTACTATGTTATATATACTAATGTTGTATATATTATATTAATATAGATATACCTTAGTATATTATATTATATATGGGGCCGCTTCTCGTCAGGAGCCCTGCGGACTCCCCTCCCCCTGCCGGACGCTACGAACTACGAACCAAACACGCCATCCCCGGACTAGATCAGGCAGCTTCTCTGCCATCACGTCCCCTGAATGCCTCATATATCAAATGTTATATACTACAAAGTATATAATGTATATATGATGTATAGATGAAATCTATGAATGATGTAAAGAAACTAGAGCAACTGAAGGTGGATGTGTCCACCTGCCTGTCTGCGACCTGCCTCTAGACACACAACTAGGTAGATGAGCAGTTGGACTGGTCCGTTTGGACCGATAACCTGGCCTCATGGCCCCAACTACTTGTGCCATATGGTAAATTCTAGTACATTCTGTACTATGAATTGATCATATTATATACTTAAGTATATTCTATATATTGTATATATTATAGTTTACTATGTTATATATACTAATGTTGTATATATTATATTAATATAGATATACTTTAGTATATTATATTATATATTATATATGGGGCCGCCTCTAGTCAGGAGCCCTGCGGACTCCCCTCCCCCTGCCGGACGCCCCCTCACGGGGCCCACCGCCCCCCGCGCGCTGCGGACGCACGCCTGTTGGACAAGTGGTAGGAGTGGTCCTTCTGAGCATTGCATTTCAGCCCGGACTGGATCAGGCAGCTTCTCTGCCATCACGTCGGCGGACTTGCAGTCAGAGGGTGCACAAAATGCACTTGAGATTTTGGAGTGTTCTGGTACAAGGGAGCGGCAGCTCCACGCCGGTTGGACATGTTGCTGGTGTAGTGACTACGAACCAAACACGCCATCCCCGGACTAGATCAGGCAGCTTCTCTGCCATCACGTCCCCTGAATGCCTCATATATCAAATGTTATATACTACAAAGTATATAATGTATATATGATGTATAGATGAAATCTATGAATGATGTAAAGAAACTAGAGCAACTGAAGGTGGACGTGTCCACCTGCCTGTCTGCGACCTGCCTCTAGACACACAACTAGGTAGATGAGCAGTTGGACTGGTCCGTTTGGACCGATAACCTGGCCTCACGGCCCCAACTACTTGTGCCATATGGTAAATTCTAGTACATTCTGTACTATGAATTGATCATATTATATACTTTAGTATATTCTAAAGGTCGTGCAGAGTACATCTCGTGGGCCCAAAATTTGTTCCGAGAGGTACTCTTGGTCTTGATAATGTAAAAAAGGGGCCCATAATGTAAAAAGACTTGAGAGATATCAAATAAAAGGTATTGAAGAATACATCTCGTTGCGCAGTCCGTGGAGCTTCATAATTCATGTTAGGGCCCAAAACCTGTGTCATGTGGGGGCCCATCATAAAAAAATCGATGGGGCATCAAATAAAAGGTCTTGAAGCGTAGTCCGAGCAGTTCCCTGGGTCATGTGGAGCCGAGTATACAAAAAACATCAGCCACATGTGGAATTCCGAATCGTGGGCCATGAGTAGCTCAAACAAATCATTCCCAAGTTGTCAAAGTATTTAAATATTTTTAGTCGGTCAAATTAATAAATATTTGACCGACTAAAAAATGTAAAATAAAAAATATAAATAAAAAAAAGTTTTTTAAAAATACTTTCCCTTAAAGAAATATTCAACTAAAAAGTAATAAACAAGCAAATAATACCACATCAATGTACTTTCCCGTTGAGTTTAAGCCACTGTCAGCAGTAGTAAGGGAAAGTAGATCTTATCAGAATTAAGGCCATTATAAGGAGGTCTACTTACCCTTACTATTGCTGACAGTGGCTTAAACTCAACGGGAAAGTACATTGATGTGGTATTATTTGCTTGTTTATTACTTTTTAGTTGAATATTTCTTTAAGGGAAAGTATTTTTAAAAAACTTTTTTTATTTATATTTTTTTTTTAAATGATTTTTATTTTTAAAATAATAATTGCAATCATTTTTTAATTAAAAAAAAAGTATTTTTTTTTTATGATTATTAATATTTTATATAAATTATAAAATGACTTTCCATAATATTTTTATTATCCATAATATGAAAAAAAAAAATGAAGAAAAACTTAAGTGGTATATTTTATTAAAATATTAGAAAAAAAAAATAAGAAAAATACCAGATGGTTTTTCATATATACATATATACATATATTATGTTTTTATGTTATATTTAAAAGGGTTTATATATATATCTGTATTATTAAGATTGATGGCAGGACTCCAATGTGTATAAATTGTGTATATACAAGAAAAAATAGAACTACATAAGCTTGTACATAAGTAGTTTCATAATTATGAGATTTTTTTGGAATTATATTAAATTTCTCCGGATTTCTAAAAACACATTTTTGAGATATTATTATACAAATTTCCCTTGCTGCAGCTTTAAAATTTAATTCATTAAAAAATTTATTTTATTTTTTAATATGAATTAAGTTTTTGTGCATGAATTTTGGCTCCTCATTGTCAGTTTCATCTTAAATTTCCTCGTTTTCATTTCATCTTAAATTCTAACTAAGACAAAATTTTTCACAGCTAATCTTTTCCAACGATTTTAAAAACTTGACATCTAACAAACAAACTGACAAAGTGATATTGAAGAACCTATTTTCTATCTCAAAATAATACCTTAAAAATTATTTCCATATTTATATCGTTTTTTTTCGTCCTTTTCTGTTGTACATTCGAATGAATAGGGAAAATTGTACGATATATTTTTTTTACATATGTACCAGTAGTAGAGCTTCGTTAAATTACCGACTCATAAAAAATTATATATATATATATATATATATATATATATATATATATATATAAAAATAATAATTCATAAATTTTTAAAATATTTATTATATTACTTTGAATAATTTGCCTATCGCAACATAAAAAAAAAACATGAACAACAACGAGAATTTTTTTTTTTTTTTAGAATCATGATCATAATATTCTTTTATTACTTGAGGAGGAAAAATATTTTCTTCGAAAAATTTACTACCTAAATATAAAAAAAAATTAAATTTCATCATCAAAAAGATTTTTTGTTTTTTGATTATTTATATTTTTCATTATTTTATTTTAATTTCACTTTACATAAATATATTATGACCTTTCTAATTTAAATAAATTTTTTTGGGGGAGGGGGCAACGTATAATGGACCTACCAAATCAAAAAAAGGTGACCATATTTGAAAATGTTTGTAATGCTGTCATCATTTTAAGAAGTAGGAATAATGATATTCCATTATATTTTTATACTATAGAAAATTATCAAATTATGATGATTATAAAATTTTATTATGTACATATTTTTTTTTAGAGCATGTTTAAATTTTTAGGGTTATGTTAGTTGTTGATTTTAAAAGTATAATTTTCTAATTTGGTTCTTTTTGAATCTAAAAATTGTTACACGCCACGACCATTATATTTATGCCATATTCAGTTTATGAATCAAAACTAAATCGTCCTAGAATTTCAGGTGCCGATAAATTTCAGAAAGTATATTTACAATATTCATTCATAAATTTCAATTGGGCACAAAAAATGGTAAATAAAATATAAACTTGTTGGCTCTGATAAATTTTTAGGGTAAAATATTTTAGGATTAATTATTTATTGGCACCGAACACAATTGGATTAGTCGAAGACTGTATAGTATTTTCTTAGAATAAAAATCAGAATAGTTTTGATCAGCTCCAGAGCAATTTATTTTATACCAACGAACCGAACCGCCCTAATATTATTTAAATTAATCTAATGCTAATTGTTTTATTCGCCTTGAAACGATATAATTCAGATAATAATCTTTTAATATTATATATACAAAATTAATTGTCAAATCAATAAAATATGTTTATTAATGGAAATTAGTTGAATTTCAATAAATTAAATTAACAACCAAAAAGAATATGTTTTAAAATATTTTAATCAATGAAAAAATATTTGTAATGAACATAATTTACTTTTTATGTACATATATATACAATAAATTGTATTAGTAATTTGATAATTCGATTAATATTTAAAGTTAAATTATGATAAAATTTAACAATTATTATTTATTTATTTTTTGACAAATTCAAATGTATACATAAATATGAAATTATATCTAAAATAAATATGTATATGAAAAAAATTCCATGGAAATAATATTGTAACACAAAATTTTCATTAGAATTTTTCAATGTTTTATATACCAATTTTATTTAGAGGGTAATTTTAAACACATTTTATTGTTAGACAGCATTTAATAAATCTTTCAATTCATTTTATACATGAAATATAAAACTTAACACATATGTGAAGCGAACATTATTATTGTAAAACAGAAATTTTACTACATATTTTCCCATTTTCCTTTTGTTTGTAGAGTGTCATAATATATACCGTATAGTATTTAAGTATACACAAATTTACAAAACATTGTTGGATTGTAGGAAACAAAACTATGATTATAGATAAGAATATGTTATGCTTTTGCGACCACTTGTATTTTATTGTTATGGCGGAGGGTGTGATATTTATGCTCTATGGAATTTCTGTTTAACAATAAATCAATCGAAAGTTTGACTAATAACATTCGGAAAAATATAACTTTAAATGTCCGTTTTTTTTTTTCTTGTTTATTTTTAGAAAACAAAAATATTGAAATTTTAGAGAATTATACATATAATAAATATTAAGTTTCAATATGAAACAATTCATATATTTAAATAGATTATAATTTTATGTAAATAGTAAATATTAAATGATATTAGTGTCAAGTTGGAAATGTGTTTCATACATTAAATCATAGATGGGTCAACCTAGGATGTGATGTAAATGAGAATTTAATTTAATGTTAAATTTTCAGATGGGCGATAATTTTTCACATTGAAGAAAATTCATTGGTTGCGTTCTATTTATATATTTTTGAAAAAATATAGTTATATTTTTAAGCTATTTTGTCGTTCAGTGGCAGAAATTTTATTTAGATTTTGAATTACAAGAAATTTTTTGTTAAATATGACGAAGGAAGATATATATATTTCCCTTTATGTTCTCAGAGATTTGGCTAGGTACATCAATATATTTCCATCAGATCTCAGAAATTGTACAGTCTTTAAGGATCAAATGAATTATAAAAAATTTCCACTTTATATACTCGAAAATTTTAAAATGAAAGTAATTAACTGATTTTATTAAAAAAAATTTCATTCAATTTCCTATAAAATTAATATTTTCCATGAATTTTCAAAAAAAAAAAAATATACGTACATGAAAAAATTTATTACAAATAATTATTATCCTTGTTTCTTATTCTACTTCATTTTTCGTTGAAGAGCCACCAGCAGGAAAAAAGAGTCTTTTAAATAAGCTTTATTGTCTTAAAAAAAAAATATGACATTAAATATCAGAAAAATGTTACCGGAAGCATTTCATATATGCGGGAATTAACATCCTTTAATTATTTTTCTTTTGTTTGTAATTTTATATATACATATATATATATATTTCAAATTAATCTGTGGGTAGGACATGTTTTCTGTTTTTATTAATATTGTTGAATTTTCTTTTTCTTTAATTATTTATAATAAATTTTAACAAAAACAAAAACCTTTTTACTGATAATGATTTTTCATGTAGTTTTTCTCCTTTATCTTTTTTTTTATGTTTTCTTTAAAGAAAGAAGAAGAAAAAAAATAACCAGAAAAATTATAATTACATCCGCTTCATTTTACATGAAATTTAATTTACATTTTATTTTCTTATATTATTACTTAATGAAGTACAATGTTAATAGTCATAGTGTTGTTTATTTTTAGTATTTATACATTTTGTATATTTAATATAATTAAAAGCAGATGTTCCCCATATATTTAACAACGAAAAATTAATTTAATAAATAATAACAATAATAATAATAAAAATATAAGTAAAAAATAACATTTGTAAGGATTAGAAAATTTCTCTTTTTCATATAATTTTACATTTCCTTTTCATATATTTTTGATTTAATGCGAAAAAGTGTCTAAAAATATTTATTTTGTTTTGTGACGAAAAAAGCAATAAATTTTTAAAAGAGTCGTTTATGAAATTCCGAAAATTAATTAAAAAAATTTTAATATTCATTTCGATAGTAGACATTTTTTTTGTGAATATGGGTAATTTTACCATCATGATCGTATAATTATTATATATTAAATTTATCAATTTTCAATAAAGAAATTCGAAATTTTAATTAAATTCACTTGGTATTTTCAAAATGAAATTTGGAAAAATTATTTAGTACACAATCAAAATGTTAGCCGTTTTCGTAAACGCCAGTATAATCGCAGTACTGCAATGGTTTTATTCGTTTTTATGGTATAGTTTAATCAACGAGACAGCAACCAGTCGACAGAACTTTTCACTGTCTCGATAGTCAAAATACCAGTAAAAAGAATAAATATATATTGTAGTAATTGCGATCATATTTCGTTTAGGAAAACGGCCGTCATCTTATCTATGATATCATTTCTATAATAATTTATGAATTCTCGATAAGAAAGTGAAATTTTAATAGAATTCTTATGTCATATTCAAATTACGAAATTATATGTGGCTGCGATAATTTTACTAACATAATTTCGATTTTAATACTATAATTTAATTTTTTACTATTTCCTTCAATTTCAATTTGTAAGGATATAAAAAAACTTTTATTTAAAGTATTTATATCCTTATACAATTTTGTTTAAAGCCTTAAATTTGTAAAAAACAAAAAAAAAATATCATAAAATTATTTATAAAATAAATCAAAGATTTTACCACCCGCAGTTACAATTATTCAAGGATTTTTCGTGCATAACACAACAGTACACACAGAGTACACATACACACAAAAAAAAATCTCTTTACATAAATTTTATTACTTTATTTAATAACAATAATAAATTTAAGTAATTTTTATATTTATTTATTATTTTTTTTTATCCTTTTTTTTTCTGTAGTATATAAATTTTTATTAAACATTATATTTTTCCATAATTTTTTATATTGATTTATTTAAATATATACAAGGTGATTTACAAATACACACAGCATACATAAAGACACAAAAAAATATTCGATTAAATGTGAATAATATTTTATTGGCCACAAGTAGCAGATGACAAATTTATGTAATTTCTTTATTTTGTTTCTAACAAAAAAAACTTTGATCCTTTTTTTAAATCTATATTAAAATTTCAATTTATTTATCAACATTATCAAATGTTAAATTTTCTCCATGAAAAACTTTTATATAATAATTTTGATTAATATATAACTAACGATATATGACAACAATAACAATAAATACAAAAACTATTGCTATATTTACTATTAAACTATTTTTCATATAAGTTAAACTATATAAAATTTCAAAGTTGCAAAACTAACTTACTGTATATATATGCTTAAGGGGGGAAATGGTTTTTTAACCATAAAATTTATATGAACATAATAATTCTTTTATCAAACTTCTTATAGTATAATAATCATAAAAAAAAAAAACGAAAAGTTCTCATAAAACGTGCAAAAACATTAGTTTACGCGAAAATTTTATTATCAAAAATGAACTCGACATGTAATACCTTTTTCATATCTCTCTACAGATATAATGTTATAATAAAAGTTTTAAAGAAATAAAAGTAAACTTATCAAAATGCATTTTGGTATGAAATATTTTATAGCTTTTTGAAGTGTATTAAAAATTAATTTATATTAAAATATTGAAATGCATAAAATTACAGGGTGATTAAGTATATAACAAATTTAATTTTTCTTTTTTAATAATTTTTGAGTAATAAGAAAAATATCCTTTTAATTATTTGTCTAATTTATATAAGAAAAATTATTTTTAGTATAAATTTTATAGAAAAAATACTTTACAATTAATAATTTTGTAGTGCAGCTGACGCTTAAATGACCTAACTCCCATAGAAAAATGAACTAAAGACTAACAAAAGTTTATACAAATTTAGTCTTTAGTATGAAATAAAGTCACAAAATTAGAAAGAACTAAAGCCCAAATTAAATTAACTAAATATGCTACAAATATTTCGTTCTGTTAATTCATTTTAGATTTTGTTCGTTAGGTCATGCTCTAAACTCAACTAAAGCCTAAAAAGTGTTTGGGCTTCAGTTTTTCTTTAATTTTTAAACAAAATGGACATTTCTTACAAAATGGAAAATATTTTTGGGTTTTACATCATATATACCTTAATGGCCAAAGTAAATGAACTAAAGCCCCATAAAATTTAAAGCCACAAATTTATAAATAAATAAAATTTAAAGCCACAAATTTATAAATGAACTAAAGCCCCAAAAAGTTTGTTCAGTTGGAAGTTATTCTTTAGATTCTTTAGTCGAACTGAGAATTTTATAAAGTATTAACACTCTCAGTTTAGTGCCACTATAAATGTGCTAAAAATTATTAGAATTTTAACTTTCTTTTTTCATCTAAAAATATTAAAAACTAAAAATATCATAGAAAATATTTTAACATGACACCTAAACTTATGCAACATTCTTTTTCCAATTGATTTATTTATACAAAAATTTATGAAAATACTTCGCAAAACTAAAAATTTTTTTTTTAATCAAAAATTCTACAACAAAAAATTTCTAGTATTTATTAAATATAATTTCTTCTACGATAACTATAAAAGAAAACCTTTTTGATTAAATTGTCCGACCTTTTTCTGTCCACAAAATACCAAAAAAAAAAAGGACTTCTTCTTTTTATGCACGCAGAATTCCAGAACAAAAATGAAATAAATTTATTATAAAATTTTCTTTTAATGTTTATTTGCATATAGAAATGAACAAAATAATAAACAAACGAACAAAGTCAATTTTAAGGACATCATATAAAATCATATCTTATGCACGAAATATCATAAAATAAAATTAACATGAACCAACAACGAAAACAAAACTAAATATAAAAAAAAAAAAGAAAAACTTTATTGAAAATGGAAATAAAAATAATAAAAAATAATAAGAAAATAATAAATATAAAAACAAATTTCACTCAAAAACTTACAGGACAATGTCAATATATAAATATTAGAGTTAAGGATATTTTGTTTAGTCCATTTGGTTTATTTGTCTTCCTTTGGGAATTGTTTAAAATTAGGTATGTATCTTCAAGAAACATTTTTGAAATAATTTTATATATGTATAAAAATATCTAGGCTAGTAAAATAGTAAAGATAAGAAAAACACATGCAAATATTGTTTTTATGAGGACACAGGGAAAAAATAAAAAGGTTGACCCTTTTTTTTCTTGGTCCACAAAAATTGAATTTCATTTTGTGTTTCTCATGTTTTCTTTTACAGAAAATTATTGAAATTGAAATTAATGAAGTGATGCGCAATATTTTTTTTTTTCATCTTTGAATAATCAAGGATATTACCTATATTTTCCTTAACGTTGCCATGTAATGATGATGATGGGTAGATCTGAACTGCACATAACAGAAGTTAGTAAATAGTAGCCGACACACAAAACTGGTAGAATGTGCAGTATTGCTTATAAAGCATAGACCATAAGGTCTCTACCATAATTGGTAAACAGAGTAAATGACTTTAAATTTCAGTATCAATTTTGATCTAATCCATCAGGTATCTCAATAGTTATACTAAAAATAATGATATTATAAAATATAAAGGAAACTGAAGCTTAATTTACATACGGTAACCGTAAAGCATTTAAAGAGTCATAGAAAAAAATCATTTCTCAACCTAATCAAAGAAATTGAAAAACCACAAAAAAAATTTTGTTTCACTAAATAAAAAGAAAAATCGCAATTTTCTTAAAAATCCTAATTTTTTTTTTTATTTTTATTATTTCGTTTTTTTACTTTTATTAATGTTTTTTTTTTTTCTTCTTCATTTTGATGGGTAATTTTATTTTATTGCAAATTTATTCAATAAAGAAAAATTTTGAGGCCATGTTTTTCAAATATTTTATTTCCAATATATTTTTCCATTTTCATTTTTTTTTTCTTCTTATTTATATATATATGGACTATAATTGAAAAGGCGTTTTTCCTATTTTCTTGAATTTTCAATTGTTTTAACTCTCGTTTTCCTATGAAACCAAAAAAAAAAAAAAAACGAACGAACAAATAAAAATCACATTTTCTTTTAGTTTTTTCTTTACTATAAATGCAAAAAAAAAACTACTCAGCAAAACTAGTGAATAATAGATTCAGGTTTATGAGATTTTTAAAGATACCATTTAAATTTAAAGCACTCTGATATAGTTTTAAAGATTTTATGATCATTTTGCTATGATAAAATCGGAATTTTTTCTAAAACCTATTAAAAGCTTAGAAATGAAAATTTGTATAAACAGAAAATTATGGGTTAGACTCTAACTAGACTTCTAGTCTAGATTAACAAAAAAGTGAAAAATATTAAGAAAAATGTTGAAAAGAATATTTGTATCATTCGATTAACCAATTGTCAACTACTAAAAGATAAGAATTTTCATCCTAGTAAATTTTAGTTTGCTAATAAAATATTCTTTGATTATTATTTTAAAAAACAGACCGACAGTCAGACAATTTTAATACGAAAAAAAAAGTAAAAAGTACTTTTAAACGAAAAATAATATACGATATAATCAATTTTCCTACATTATTCAAATATTTTCAAATTTCTCCTGGAATTTCCGCCTTGATCAAAGATTATATAAATTTTATTTTATTTTTTATGTTAAAAGGTAATTTGTTTGAAGAGAAAATTGGAAATGATTTATTTAATAAAATTACAATATTTTTTCATTTCAAACGAATTTGGAAATATGTTCAACAATATTAAATTAATGAAAAATATAAACTATATATAATAATATAAATAGAAAATTATATATAATTTTTACACTAGAAAAAAATTATATACAACAAATTTAGTTATTAAAAAAAAATTTTACTATATAGTAGAAAAATGATTTTCCAAAATTCCAAATAAATAAAATTTCACTAAAATAATATTCGTGATAAATATTTGCTATACCAATTTCAAACAAACATTCAAATTAAGATATATTTTTTTCGAACTAATAATAGTATGTAAATTACACAAAATCACGTCAACATATTTATAGTTAAAATAAAGGATTTTCATTTTTTAGGGCTTTTTAAAAAAAAAAAAATTCCTCATGTTAACGCTTTTGTCCGTCTGTCCGTCCGGTGTAAACAATAAAAACAATAAAATACAGTTAGTGTACAGTCAAGTTTATGATAGACCCAGCGATGGAAAGCTTGATTTATTACCAGATGTAATTGATATAATTTAAAAATTCGGCCGGTAGGCGGCGCTATTCACATTTTGCCAAAACATCTTTTTCCGAATAAAAATGTAATTTTATATAGGAAATGTGCACCAAAAATGATGTTTTACCACTGGTTGGAAAGGTATTTAAGATTAGAATACGATGCCACTAACCGTATATCAAATTTATACCGCTAGAGGTGCTGAATACTAAAATATATAAAATTTTAATTTTTAAAATGTGATTTCCAATAGTCAATAAGCTGCAAAAATTAGGTTTAATTTAAAAAAAAGCCCATAATTATAAAACTACTGATCAGTAGTTCTGCTGCGCGGCATTTTTTTATATATTATGTATTTGGTATTTTTCTTTACACTCCTCCATTCCTTTAGACCTGTTTATGCTCCTAAAATACCTGAATAAAATGATTTATTAGTATATTAATGGAATTCCTCATACAATTTAATGACTTGTTTAACAATAAATAGAAATAAAGAAATGAAACAATTTGACAATTTTTATTATGTCCTAAAAGTAACGAGTTTCTTGTTAAAAGTGTTAGCTAATATTTTTTTTAGGGAAACCGAAACATAGCTCTAGCTTGTATATGGTTTTTTCCTTCTTGTTATTTTATTCAACCCCAAATTTGATTAATGTGGTATTTTGTTTTCTTTTCTGTAAATTAAGAGAATTAAAAAAACGAACGAAATAAAAATGTTATACAAAAAAAAAATTTAAATTATTTTATAAATGTGACTAAAAAAAATATAACTGACAGACTGTTTGTTTTACTTCAAAAATTACGAAAATATTAATTTTTGAAATATATTTTATTTAACCCTTTGACTATATAATATATGGACTGCTAGTAACCAACTTCATTGCTGTAGCTATGACCGACTATGCGCATACCACCAGAGATGGCGAAAAAAGCAACTAACTATTCCGAATTGCCTTTGGCGACGCTCGCCTTTTTGACGGCCAATAAAACAACTAAATCATTTATGAGAATTCCATAGATTTTACTTGAGAATTCTACTGGATTTAATTCCATAACTTTAGTTCTCTTATTGGCCATCTCTGGTACTATGCGGTACCAGTCCTAATAGTATTTTTTTCTTTGACAGCAAAGGAAATTATAAGCGATTAGCAGTCCATATATTATATAGTCAAAGATTTAACCATATTTTGGGCTTATTGAAATGTTGTACATAGTATTGCCAAAAACTGAAAACTGACACGTATACTGTCTTGAATTAAAGGTAATTAAAATACCTACATTTTGATGTAGTATACATAAATATGGTAATTAGTATTACCATACTCAACTCATACTTACTTTTATCAATTATACCATTTTCAGATTGAATTCGTCGATTTTCTAAATGATTTAATCATTTTTTAAGTTTTTAAATGTAATTAACTTTTTTTCGCCAATTGAATTGAATTTTTTAAATCAAATTAATCGTTATTCAAATTAAAGTTAAATGCATTATAATATAATTACAATATATTAAAAACTATTAAATATGCTTTTCCTTTTGAAAAAATACTGGAATTATCAAATAAATTTTAAAAGCAAAACAAAAAGCATTCAATTATTTATACATTTTCGACTAAATTTCAATATTTTTTTTTTACATATATGGAACTATACCATAATTAGATAATTAGTCCAATTAGTGTATAAAATTCTTATCCAAAATGAAATTATTATTATTATTATTTTTCTCCATTTTTTTAACGATATTTTTTTTTTTTTTTTATATGCGATAATTGAATTTTCTCGATATTTTAAATTCACCATAATAAAAAAAAAATTTACTTCCAATCTAATGATTTTTTATTGAATTTACACTCAAATTAAATACAACAACAACAATTGTTATCTATTATGTATTTATATATTTTTCTATATTTTCCTGGAAATTTGTTGTATTTTTTCTATTTTGTTTTGTTTTTTTTTTTTTTATATGTGCTTTTAAAGTTATTTGCTTAATTTAATATATTTGAAATGGTCTGGAAACGATTACAACATAGTATATTTATTTATACACAATTTTTTTCATTTCATTCTTTATAACAATTTTCTTTATTCATCTTGAATTTATTTCTATTTTTTTTTTTTTTTTTCACATATATGAACAAAAAAAAAAATGAAATTACAAGAACCTAGGATACTAGAGAAATGCAAAAAATAGAATAAAAATAGAAATATAGAAAAGAATTCTCCTGAAATATCCTTAATGTAAGTCTATTTGAGTGGAACTTGTATAGAGAAAAATGTATAAATGTACAAGGATATATTTTATATATTAACTATAAAGGCTATATTATTACACTATTATATGAGTATAGCTTCCTCTTGTTATGTTATATTATGTGAACTATTAAGGAGAAAAGTCAAACATCTGGTACAATAAAAAAAAAAATGATAATACCATGTAGACGTATCGTACATATATAATTTCTGGGCGGTATAAGTTTAATGTTTCTAATAAAGTGTGAATGTTGTTTTGTATCTTACGGAAATATCTATTTTGTTATTGTTATTTATACATAATAAAAAAATATAAAATTTCTTTGCTTTTTTATTATTATTATTTTTTATTTTGTTGCCTAGGAATTTCATTAAATTTTTTTGTAATATATTTGTTGCCTAAGAAATATCCTTCACAACTATATAAGTAAAAAAAAAAAAAAAAGATTAAAATATTTCTTTTCATCTGTAATAAAATATGTTCCTTTTGTATATATAGTCGAAGCAAATAGTTAAAAGCAAAAGAGAAAAAATTTAAGGTTTGGATTACTACATAAAATGATATATAATAGATTAAATAATTTTGCCCCATGAGCTCCTCTCAAATCATTATTTAGCTATAAGTTTACTATATCGGAAAAATTCTTGTACTATCTGCTATAACAAAAAGTCAAAATGTCAAAAAAAGCTTTATGCAACAGCAACGCGATTTATGTCAGATTTCATTATCGTGACAAAACTACAAGAATTTGTCAAAATATAAAAGATAATTATGCCGAAATGGGAATGAATACTTAAAAATTTCATACTAAGAAGGATTAAATATACCAAAACCTTTGAAAGACTGACGTTATTCATCCAACCACGGCTCGCAAATCGAAATTCTACGTAAATGGACGAAGGTAAATTACAATTTTGATATAATTTTCCATATTTTCGTCCACTAAATTTTAACCATTCTGTAAAATACAGCCTAGCTAGTACATTAAACTTGCTAAATTACATAATATTACATAGAATCAAGATGTTATTTCTATTATTTCATTTTTTTGAAACCATTTCTCTATATTTATTTTTATATAGTCACGTAAATGTTTTTGTTATATAGAAAAGAGTATTATTTTTCGCGTTTCAGCTATATTTTATTTCATTGCTATATTATTATAGTAGAATTACCAAAAATAGCTTCTCCATTTTATTTGTTTCGGGGTACTGTCATTTATGTTTTAATGTTTGTCATGTTTATGTTATTTTTTACTAAAGATTTGAGTACGTTGTAAACTTTCGAAATATTTATACAAAATTATTATATATACACGTATAGTATACTAACAAAAAGTATACTACAAAAAAAGGAATGGAAAATAATAATAATTTTTTTTTCCTCTAGTTAGCACTTAACTATAATTTTTAGCTTAGCTGAGATTTAATGTTCGAAACATGTTATATACTAAAAAAAAATATATATTTTATATTTCTTTCATAAATTAAGAAATTTCTTTCCATTTTCTAAGCCAGTAAAAGTTATTTTAATGTTTTTAGGTTCTAAAAAACTTTTAGAATACATTTTTCTTTTAGAATTTAAAAAGTATTACTATATATATGTATATAAAAAAAAATGAAATTTAACCATAAAAAATGAATTTTATGCTAAAAATAAATATTTAAAATATTTAATTGCAAAAATTCTCATTCAATTAAATATTATTATTACCATATCTGGAAAAATTTTAATAATATATAATTAAATTTTTAGTAATTAATATACATTTTCGACACACACACACAAAATAAATTGCGTATCGATTGTATTGCAATTACTAACATCTCTGGGGGCTTCTGTTTACAACTTACACGACCAAAATGCAGCAACTTTGTCGACGCAAATCGTTTGATTTTCAGAAAATTCTACCGATTAATCTACAAAATCCTTAATGGTTTGATTTTTGATTACAGAAATTCATCCCAGCACAAATTTGAATCTCTAACTTTAAGCTTTTATTTATTATTTGTAAATTATTTTTTCCAGATATTGAAAATTTGATATGGTTTTTTTTCCCTTGTTACGAACCACAAAAGAATGAATCATTGATGAGTTTTCATACCACGAAATATATTTTTCCATTTTGTTTTTTCATGATGGAAATTATAATGTGTATAAAAAAAAATTCATTTTGTTGACATAATGTAATTAGAATTTTGATTTTGATTTTTACTTCTATTTGAAATTATTGTCCTGGAAAATGATTAAGGATATATACCATCAATATATAAAATTTTTGGTGATGACGAGTTTGAGAGAGAAATTAACACAACAACAACAAATTAAAATCGATATACAATTTTGCTTCCCTAAAATTAAAACGTTAAAAAAAAAAATATTGTCATCAATTTTTTTTTTTATGGAATTCAAAATGATTGAAGGCATTGATGTAAATGGGGATGTAATCATATAATTTGTATAATAATGTGCTTTTTATATGTAAATATAATATTTAATTGAATTAATAAGTTTTAGGATGCTTATCTAAATAGAAAAATAATAATTAAAAAATTCAATTTCAATTTCAAACATTAATTAAAAAAATTAGCATTAAATTTGATGAGAAATTTCGGATCCTGTTTACCAATTTAAATTTCTGGAATTAGATACTAATAAAATTTAAAAACTGATAAAATATAATAGTAAATATTAGATTTTTATTGCTGAAATTTAAATACACCTTGGTTGGATATAATTGAATTTAGAATCAAACTATCGCAAAGGATATTTCTCAAAAGATTTTGATTGTAATATCTTTTCAGAATTTGTGCTAGAAATTGCACAACTAGATAATCAATGATCACTTGTAAATTAATTTAAAAAACTGTGGTTGATGTAAGGAAATAAAATATCCAATTTTTCTAATTTTAAAACCGGATTCCTTATGTTGTCCAAGCTTTTACAAGGATAACATAAAAATTTTACTGTGTCTGTTAAAACAATAATTTAAAAAAAAAAAACAAATATAAATTTTATATGTAATTCAAAAATTACGAGTAGTACTCATATTATTATATTTCATTTTTCAAAATAATTTCGCTTTTTTTTTTTAAATATTTTTCCTAATTTTAATTTTTAATTATTTTTTTTGATAGAAATTTTGTAATTAAACCAAAACAAAAAAAAAAAACTTTAAAAAAAAATGGAACTTTTATTTAAAATACTTTTAGTATCCTTGCTATGCCCATTAGCAAATAGTGTTGATGTTATTGATAGTAGTAAAAATATATGTTATAATTCATATATAAAAGAACCAAAAATGTGCACGGAATGGATTGATATGGATGATAAATGTATTATAAATATATGTAAACAAATTCAAATGGAAATAAATGCTGCATTATTATATTTAACAATTGGTTCACATTTTTTAAATGATAATATTAATCGTCCAGGATTTGGTAATTTCTTTTTAAATGCTGCTAAAGAAGAACGATATCATGGTATACATTTAATTAATTATTTATCAATGCGTGGTACATTAAATAATACTAAACCATTATTAATAAAATCAAAATTTATGAATGTTACTAGATTAACGGGTTATGAAGCACTTAAAAAAGCACTTAATGCTGAAATATCGGTAACAAATAATATTAAATATGTGATTAAAGAATGTGAAAAAAATTCAAATGATTATCATTTAATTGATTATTTAACAAGTGTTTATTTAGATGAACAATATAAAGGACAACGTGATTTAGCTGGTAAAATATCATCATTGGGTAAAATGTTATATGTTTATGGTGATATTGGTGAATTTTTATTTGATAAGACATTTTTAGATAATCAAACAATTACAATTTAAATGTATAAGAAAAAACAAATCAAATTTTTATGTAATTTTTTACTTTTTTTTTTTGTTAAAAATATATGCGAAATAATTTTTTTGTTAAATTAATTTATTTTTATAATTTTTTATTTCTTAAATTTCAAAAATTGGAAAGTGTATTTTACAATTAGAATATTAATGTGCCACTCCAGTAAATTAAATCAACAATCGCATCATCAGGAGAATTTTCTATATAATATATACAAACACTCTTCTCTATTTTTTAGAACCCCGGAGTGTTGATGAAAATTTTCATTAATTAATTTTTGCACCTTTATCTGTTGGTTTTATTTTATCGAATAAATTATGATTATTTGAATTATTAATGGAACTATCTATAGATATCAGCATAATCAGGATAATGTATTTGACTATGAATAAGTCGATTATCATATTTTATTAAATTGAATTAAATCAAATAAAAATGAAGATCTATATGAGATATATCTTCATTATATAGTATACTTACCAGTAAACCATATTCTATATATCGACGAAATTCTTAATCACAAAATTATATAAGACTCAATCCAAATGAATTTGTTCATAAGAAAATTACATATTTATTTATAATTTTATTCCTGAACGATAGAAGAAATGATTTTCAAGAGAAATTATAATAAGTAAAATATATAAATATTATTTTGTAATTATTTATTTTAAGTTCATTTTCAAAAATTACATTACATAATATTTTTTAATGTAAAATTAACAAAAAAAAATAATAATTATTCTTCTTCTACTTCTGGTGATTCTGTTGAACTGGAACTAAATAAACCTGAAATAATTAAATTAGTATTAATTTATAAGTAAACAATTCGCAATTAATAAATAATATACCTTCAGCTTCACTGCTGGACTCAACTTCTTCGCTTTCTTCTGCATTAACTAAAGTTAAGCCTATATATAAATAATTGGAAAAATTTATCGAAAATATATTTATATAGAAATAAAATTTTATATAATAAACTTAATTTTTTACCTAAGAGAGAAATGATGAGGAAAATTGTAGCTGTTTTAAAGAATTTCATTGTACAATTTTGAATTTAAAACTGAATAATTTTAACTTCATTTTTTCCCTTTATATATACTAAAATTTATGCGAAATTTAGTTATGCATGAATATGCAGTATACGCTTATGCTTTGATTTAAATATATTTGTTTTAAGTTAATTAATAATTAATATGCATATGAAATTAACTAATTAATAATATTATACAAATTAAATTTGGCTCGTTTTAATTTTTGAAATTAAATATAATTTAATTAGTTAAAGTTAAGGAAATAATTTCTGTTAACCTTAATAAGTATTACTAATTTAAATTATCCAAATTTCCGTGAAGTTTCACCTAATAAATATATTCGATTTTATATAATTTAAGATTTTGTTAGGAAATATAGTTTAATTAAATCCTTATTTCATTTATATATTTAATATTGATAGAATTATACGATGTAATTAAATATAGTTTAATGGATATAAAATTAAATGATCTGATTTCAATTTTTATGTTGTATCTATGCAATATAGATAGCCTATAACAATAATTAATTATTCATATTGAAACATAAGGAAAACATGATAACAATTTCAATTTATTCTATAATAAATTCTATGTTATTAAAATTTTCATTAATTTTATATTTTTACCTACTGTGTTATTTCTTATAGAAAATTATAATAATTTTAAATGGTTTATGGAACTATATTTAGTTACCAAAATAATCAGTTAAATGTAGTGCATTTTAATGTTAACAAAAGTTATATTTGTGGCTTCTGCGATTGAAATTGTGGTGATTCTTTCCTTGAAATAAAAACTTTTTTGTGTTATTATATTCCTTCCTTGTATACATATAAACATTTGGGTGTTATATTATGAGTTACTTCAAATAAATGAAATTAACATGATTCTCCATTTGGAAAAGAAGGCCAGTCAGTCATTCAAAGTAATTAGATATATCTTATAACTTATATAGTATTTGTGCTATACGTACTCTTAAAATTGATTCAAAATTAAAATTGATTCAAAATTTAATTTAAAGTTTCAATAATTTTATTTAGAGATTTATTTTTATAATTAATTTAATATTTTTTTACATAGATTTATATATATATATATATATATATATATATTTTAATTATAATTATTTAATTTCCAAATCATAAATAACAATATATTTTATATAAATAACATAATTTTATTTTATTTTTTTTTTCAAATTTAATTAAAATTGTTATACAAATTTTAATTAAATTTCAAATATTTAAATTTTCTAATATTATTTACAGACATTTTTATATTTAATTTTTTTTTATTTTTTTTAATTATCGTGTTTTATAGATTCACAGATTATTCTTAAAACTATCAGTTTGTATTTTTTTTAAATTTAATTTTTAATATTTTTTAGTTAAATTAATTAAATTTAATTATATATATTTTTTATTGGTTGAATTGTTATATTATTTATTTTATTTTTGCTATTTTAAAATATTTGAAAAAGAAACCATTTAAATAACTATAATTTCTTCTTAATTTATAATTCAAATTATAATTTAATTTTTTTTACAATTTAACATGAAATTGATTCAACAATTTTAAATTGAACATTTACTAAAAATTGTTTATGAAATGTAAATAGTTTTTAAATGATATATTCATTATTTTTACTACTTTGCGACAATAAATCAAATATTTGTAAACTATTTTGTTAGATTATATTTTTAACCAAAACTGAGGATCGACAATGTATAAAACAATTCAGTATGATGAATTAATTATTTAATTCTTTTCATTTCATTGTAAAAAAAATTTGTAGCTACTATTCGAGCTTTGGCTAAGCTTGGCTCTAGAATTAAGGTTCAAATATCAAAAATACTATTCCCAATATCCTTTTCCTCTTCTTTCATTCCCACTTAACCTATATACCATGACAAACTGGGTCAATACTCTGCATTTAAGCCGTACTTTGAAACAGAAATATTAGCTCAAGCGTAAATGTTTATTAAATATCTGTATGAGTCTGATTTCCCCAACAAAATGTTTAATTTATTTTACTTTTTATGGTCTCATAGAAAATAAGGATTTAGAATTTAGATAATTTCTTAATTAGGTCAATTGTTAATTCAAATATTTTTCGGTTCCCATTAAAGGTTTAAGTCAATTTTACAATATAAATTTTAAAATTATAAATATAAAATAATATTAAGGACAATAATAGCAAAATATTATTTTCAATTAATTATAATACATATAATATAAAAATTTAAATCTAATAGTTTAATTTTGAATGTAATCAAAATTTACGTATATTTATAATTATTTTATTTTCTCCCATTTTTTTTTTTTTTCAAGAATTTTCTATAAGAAAATTTATAAAAATTATGATTATTAAATATATATTTTATGAAATGAAAAGAATTAAATAATTAATAATATTTTCAGTAATATTGTTTCTAATTCAAATTGAAAAACGTTAAATTATAATTTTACATTATTCTGATTAAAAGACAAATTTGCTGTTGAAATGCTAAAAATAATATTTCTGAAATTTGAAATGCTAAAATAATATTTGTGAAAATCTTTTTATCAATATTATCCAAAAATTACTGAAAATTAATTTCTTTTCCCAAAATTTATTAAAAAATTTAATCTCTTCTGTTATGAAATACAATATAACAGAATATCGTAATTGATCCATGTGAAGGCGCTGAAGGATAAATAAATGAATGCATAAAATGCAACCTCATTTAAATTTTTACAATATATATTTCGTTTCTTTTAATCCTGATTTTTTTATTTAAAAAAAATTTACACACACACAGAAAATTAAAGAAAAATTTGTTAAAAATTTTCATTATTTTCACACAAAAAAAAAAAATAAAATAAACTAATCGAAAGTCAAGTGAAAGTTTATACCAACATCCATTTTTCTCTTTACAAAAATAAGAATATGGTTTTTTTTTTTTCGGTAGAATATAAATTTTGTTTTCGTGAATAGAAAATATTGTATAAAAAAGGACTTGCATAAAAAAGAGAAAATTTTCCATGTTTATTTTTATTCTTTGTTTCCATCAAGGAAAATCTTCAGCTGGTTTTTGCTTGTATATTTAACTTTAAATGATTATGATGAAGGTTTTCCTTTTTTTGTGAATCTTATGAAGCATATAAAAATATTATGTACATAGAAAAAACATAATTTTAATTTTCTATAGAAAGGATTCTTTTCTTTTGTGTTGTATATTATGTAGAAATTTCGTTCCACTTAATAAAATTTTTTTTTATCCTTTTATATTATATGATACCTATCCAACAACAACAAAAATGCCCAGGTGTATATTTAAGGTATTTATAGAAAATATTATATATATTTTTGAAAGGAGATATACAGAAGTGGAAGTTGGTTAAATTATAAGCGAAAATATAAGATTGTAAAAAAAATAGTATTTTCTTATAGTGATTAATATAAATTAAAGGAAATTATTTTGGAATTTACGAAAAAAATAATATTGCAAAAATATTAATTTTATTACTTCACTTCACTTATTAAAAATTAATTTCATGAAGCATTTCCAAAAATATGATTTTAGTATAGTCAAATTAGTCTTTTTCGAAATCAAAATTCATCGTCTTCAAATCAGATAAAACGTAAATAAATAATTTGCCTTTTGGAAAATACGAATTAAACTTAATTTTAATCAACGAAAAATCAAATTAACTTAAGTGTATTATAAATTTAAATTTTTATAACTAAAATATTAATATTTTTTTTAATGTATATAACAAAATATAAAATTGCATCTCATTTGTTCGGCTTATAAATGAAAATAATGCTGAAAATGTTTTTCTACAAATTAAAAAAAAAAAAATTTTTTAATTTTTATTATTATATAATTTCATATATTAATTTATAATTTCACTATATTGTCTTAAATTCTCACTATAGAAAAGATCTTTTTAAAAAATTAAATAAATTTTATATTTACAATTTCTTAAAAAAACAGAAAAAGAAAAATGGAAAATGAAATTTAAATAATTTTTTTTTTATATTTACACAATTTTCATAAAGCACCTAAAAATCATACAAAAAAGATACAAAAATTTTGTAACGAAAAATTTTATAATTAAATATAATTTATTTTTTTAAATTTATTATATATTTTATTAAAATGTAACAAAAAAAATCACAAGAATTATCACTAATTGATAATTGATCATATATTTTATTTTATTATTAAAATTAAATATTTAAATTGTTATTATAATTTTATATATATTTTCTTACTATTTATGAGTTGTTAATAATATATTTTCTTATAACATTAGATTCTCCATTGTATATTATTATATTATAAACAAAAATCATTTATAATTTATGTAATTGGATGATTTAAAAGTTGAAAATATTTTTTGCTATATATAATTTAGATTGTAATGGAACTAAAAAAGGATTTAATTTAATTATTAAAGTAAAAGTAATTTTTATCACTAAAAAAAATTCGTATACTGAAATAGGAGTCATACACAAAATATAAATAATATATTTATAAATAAGTATATATACCATTTTACCATCAAAATCGTCCCTTTTAGATTTTATATCTTCATTTTTCAAGTGAAATTCAAGGATTTTTACATATAATTATAAATTATTTTACTATAATAAAAAATTATTCACTCTTTTTATAACAGAATACTTAGTACTAAAATGAAATTTATAATAATAATTGTACATAACAATGAACAATCTGTAAATGTGCTTGTATTGTGTATCCTTTTAATATATGTTTTCACTATTATTTTTATAAAGGAACTATGAGCCAAACCCAAAGCTTCCTTGTTGAATTTAAATATGTCCAATTAAATGATAAAAATTTTACTAATACATATAATCCGAAATCGATAAACTACCTCATAAAATTGAAGAAAATTTTAAAAAATCTTCATTATACATTAATTATAATTATATGAGAATAATATTATATAAAATCAAAAAGGTGTATACATGTAAAATAGATATTTTCATCATTCAAATCAATCTTGAATTAGTAAAGAATATTATTAAATTATACACAAAAATTGTATAAATAATAAAGAAATGTAATACGAAATATCATAACAGTCAATGTGTAATTAATATCCTTTTACATATCTGTACGAAAAATTATTGTAATAAATATTTTCTATTTTGGCAACAACAAAAAATTTAAAATTTGATAGACATTTAAAATTTAACTTATAAAAAATATAAATTGAAGTTAAATTATTTGGTTAGTTCTTACTTAAGTTTTACGCATCAGCAAAAAAAAAATTTTAAATAAACAAAAATCCAATTAATTTTAATTTTTAAAATTTTAAATTTTTTTACTGCATCCTTGCGCATCCTTGCAATCCATTATTATAATATATATATGTAGTTATTTTGTTGTTTATAAATTTTTGTTGTAATGATTTTAAATTATATTTTCTTTTAATTTATAAACTGATTAAATTTATATATTTTTTTTTTAAATAATTTTCTGTATTTCAATTTTAAATGTCGATTTACATTAAATCTTTTTTTTTAGTCACTAAATTTTTGTTTTCTAGGAAAATTAGAAAAAGGACGAAAAAAATATTTATATAAAAAAACCAATATATGTAAGACTTATATATGAGACTGAAATACTTATTTAGTAACTAACTAAAGATTATAATGTAAATAATTTATAGTTTCTTTTATTTTAAGTATTTCTATATAGTATTTTTTTTATTAGTTTTTTTTTTTTATAATTTTTTATTTGTTTATATATAGTTTACATTCCATTTATTTAAATTGTAATCATCTAATGGAAATTGTTAAAAATAATATAAAAATAATATAAAATAACCAATTTGATATTATATGTGGCATTAAATGTTTTAATAATAAATTACTTGTAGCTGCTCTTGATGTTCTAGTTGATATATGTAAAAATGATGATATACTATTAGCACTACTATTACCACCATGCTGCATTGCGGCTGGATGTTCACCATTTATAACATGTACAACAACACTAGCTGAATCTATATATATGTATGAAACATAATATTTATTTTTTAAATTTAAATTATTATATTATTATTTTATAAATTATAATTCCATTTTTATAGACGATTTAATATTTTGCGGACAATTAAATATTTGTTTTAAAATTTACATAAATTTTTACTTTAAAGAAAAAAAAAAAGGTTATATTTATTTATCCTTTTTTTTTTTTTGGAAAAGGTAAATTGATAAAAAAAGAATTTTTTCATTAAATTGATTTTAAGAGTTGATGGATATAATTATAATATCGATATAGATTATATTTAAAAGTAATCAAATTGTGATTAAATAAGGGATAATTTATATATATATATATAAAATCAATTAATTTAAAATATTTTACTTTATGTTTTTGGTTTAAGGATATATATAATTAATTGCATTATTGGATAATATTTTTTTTTTTAAATTTTTATTTATATTTAATAAAAGATTTAAAATTTAATATATTCATTCGACTTAATATGGGTAGGAAATTGTATAATATTAAAAATTCATCAAAATTCCAAATTAATAATTGAATTTCTAAATTACTATATAATATTCATTCGACTGTCAGTTGAGCTAAGGGCAAGTTAATAAATAATATGAAATAATTGCTATATCGTACAAACAACCATAATAATTGCTCTATATAATGACAAACCTAATCGAACAAATTTCGCAAGGATATGTTATCACTAAGTTACACGATTTAGTCCTACAGGCTGTATTGATTTATGTCATGGCAAATTATTGCTTCATAATCATATTATACAAAGTGACATATACATATAATATTTACGATAAAACTTTTATTCATTAATTAAAACTTACCAGAACTACTTGGTGAACATGTATAATTACCAGAATCAATTACAGTTGCTTTAGCTATTAATAATTTACTTGTTCTTGTTGAACGTTCTGTAATAACATTTATACCACCACGTTGTGAATAATTCATTACCCGTTTACCTTTATACCAATAAATAAATGATGGTGGTATTGGTGATTGCATTGCCAAACAGGTGAGATTTATATCACTTCCACTTTTGATAAAAAGTTCCGAATTTCCAAGAATTTTAGCCCTCGAAACTGTTGATAAAAAAAAATTTATGTTACATTTTTTATATTTCTTTCGTTTTTCCTGAATTTAACAAAATTACAAAAAAAAAATCAAATTAAATGGGTAAAAATGAAAATTAAGAGGAAAACAGAGAAGAAATTAAAAGTAAAGTTAAATGAGATAAGAAATATAAAATAATATGTTAAAAGAATTTTATGAAATGAAACTTGACATAGTCAAATCCTTAATAAACATTAATTTTTTTTCAAAATGGCTGAATAATATTAAGAATTATATTCTTTCAAAATGGCTGGACGTTTAAAGTGGATTTACTCAAAATGTATGCCAATTTGAACTAAAAGCAAATTATTTCGAAATAAATAAAAAATTTCAATTAATAAAGAAATTATTCAAAAAATGGCTATTAATTTCCAATCAACAAATTCAAAATGGCTGCCATATATTCCTCCATCGGAAAATTGAGTATTAATTTAAAATTAACTTGAAATTCTTATAGATTATTAATTGTTTTGAATTTTTCAAACTATTTTGACTGACAGAAAGACAAATTATAAAAAAATTTATCAGATTTCTAAAAATATAATTAAAAAACTAAAACAAAAATTATACACAAACAAAAAAAAAAAAAGAAAATTCAAAAACTTTTTTTTCAGAAGTTTTTTATATTTAAATTTATCTTTTTCGGAGAGGTTGATGGGTGAATAAGGAAAATTTATTTTCTTCAAGTTTTCTTTAACAAAAAAAAAAAAAAAAAGAAACTTTTAACCTTCATTGAAATTGTTATTTTCTTTTTCTCTGTTTTCATTTTTATTTTCAAATTTATAAAACAAAAACGAAAAGACAAAATCATTTACACATGATTTTCCTTCTTCTTTTAGATTTTGTTATTTTGTTAAACATTTTTATTTCCTCTTATATATTTAATTTGTTTGCATATAAAAACTAAATCTATTGAATGATTTATTTATATGCGGTAATTTTTCTTATGTTTATGGAAAAAATTTTATTGATTGAATAAGAGATTTAGGTACAAAATTAAACTCAAATCAGATACAAATAATAAATTTGTTTTTGATTGTAATACACAAGAAGTAGAAGAAGAATAAGTTAATAATTCAATTTAAATAATTTTATAGTCGATAAATTAATGCAATTTTGAAAAAAAATATTAATGTTCAATATTTAATAAGAGTCACAAATTTGAAATTTATAAAAGTAAAATATCACAGTAAATCATAGATTCTGTTTAAAGTCATTTTGCCTTTAGGTGACATTTCCATAAAGCTTCTTAAAAATTAGATTGTCGCAAAATCTATTTTGTAAAATTTGTAATGTCTACAATAATCATTTAGAAATTCTACCCTTGACCGTTGATTAATGTATATAAAGTCCGGGATAAATATAATTTATGATTAAAAACAAATCAAGATAAAAAAAATTAATTCCAAAGAAGTTGTAATCTCCTGAAAACCTGTATATACTTTTTTATGCTTAAAAATAATCAAAAAAAATCAGGTCAATGATTATTTTACTTCAAATATTTAATAGTTAATATCCCGAAAAATAAATAATATTTATTATATTTATATATATATTTATTATATACATACCAACAACATGTAATCGAAATCCTTGACTTATTTTTGGTTCTGTAGATACCTGACATTCATATGTACCAGAATCACGTGGTTGGGGAGATGATACTTTTAATGTCCATTCATCTGAACCTTCAGTATGCAGAGATTGAAATCTTTGGTCATTTGTATATGTTAGAATGCCAACAGTTAAAATGTGTAGATCCCTTTTTCTTATCCAGGAAACCTTTTTTTTGTTTTTTTACATATTTTATTTTTGTTTTTGGTATTTTGTTAACCCCATTTTTTTTTTTTGTTGTTGAGCAGAAAAAAAGGATTTTTTTTATTTGTGTAAAATATTTTGACCAAGAAAATATATTATAGAAAATAAAGAGAAATGAAAATAAAATATATTTTGTATTTTTTGTTATTTTAAATTCTTTTTTTTTTTTGTATATTATTTTTGGTTATTTTTTTTTTGTTATATAGTAAAAGGATAAAAAGGATAATCTTGACACATAATCATTATATATATATATATATATATATGTAGTATAATGTATTATAGATGAAAAAAAAGCTATTTTGTGGTTAAATAAAAAAAAAGGTTTTAAGTTCAATTTAGTATAAAACAAAATAAAAATATTATTAAATTACTATTTTCTTTCAGTTATTTTAACTGATTTAAAAATATTTATGATTTTGACATAAATTCGTTTTTTATTTTAATATTATTTTTTTTCGGTATAGTTTAAAAATCCCACATGAAAACTAACCACACAACAAAAAATGAAAGCTATTGATAAAATAAGAATATTATGGGCTTGTTAAAAATACTTGTTCCAAAATATTCATAATGTAATAGACAATATTATGGTAACTAATCAAGCTAAAAATCTGTTCATATTTTAAGTTCTTACTATTTAATATTTCAAGCACCTAAAAATATGCAGAAAAAAAAAATCAATTGCCATAATATATTAAACATAGACCGTTTTCGTAAAAGCAGTATGATCGCAGTACTGCAATGTTTTTATTAGTTTTTATGGTAGTTTAATCATCGAGACAGCAACCAGTCGATAGAAGGAGCATTGGTTAAGCTAAATTTGAGGACTTTTCACTGTCTCGATAGTCCAAATACCAGTAAAAAGAATTAATACATTGCAGTACTGCTAATTGTACATAAAATAATAATCAAATATTTTTACAATTAAAACTTTAGTAGCAAAATTACAAGAAAATTAAAAATGTAAATTTATAATTTTTGAAAAAGCTACATCAATAGTTGGGATGAATTAAAATGATTTTTTAGAGATGCTAGGTAACAAATTAACCAAAAACTTCTTAATATAAATATTTTACAAGTTTATAAAGAGTCGTTTTGAAAAAAAGGCTAATCGGGGCCAGATAATTCTTAGAATTTTAAATTTAACTCTCAACTCCCATGTAGAAATGCTCAAAGCTAATCCTCAGCACAATTTTTTTAAAAAGGACATGATTATAATTTTCTATTTTTGGAATTTAATATGTACATAAATTTTTTATAACTATCTCTCTAAAAATTTCGGTAACTTTCAATATTATAGTTTGAAATTAAAATTTGTCCTTATTTTTCATAATTTCTTCTTAAATTTTCATATGTACATAAATATTGCTACGACAGTAAAGTCGCGACAGTAAAGTTGTTTCATTATTTCATATTAATTTGTCCGTGAAATGTTGAAGACAAATCCGTTTATATACCAAAACTAATACCAATTTTTGTTAGACATTTTGTAAATGTAAAAAACCAAAAATATTAGCGTATAAATTATATTAAAAACAAAAAAAAAGCTTAATTTATTAAAAAATCAATAAAACTAATTTTCAATTATAATAAAAAAATTATATACGTTCTTTTTTCCTTTATTCCAATAACTTCGTAATATAATTTTAACTTTTTATGGCTCAATTAAAATAATTTATAATATAAAAATATATATTTTTTATATTATGACATTAAACTAGAAATTCACATGCATGTTTTCCACAATTTTATGTATACCAACCCAACAACAAAATATATAGAAATTAATTTAATACATAATTATTTTTCACATGTTATTCTAATTAAGTTAAATCTAAAATTTATATATTTCGAATATATAAAAATCTAAAACGGCTAAATTTAATTTTATATTTTATATTTTTATTTTCACTCGTTTAAACATTTCATTATTATTATTTTTTTGAATTTATTATATAATTATTTTAGCATATGATGTTTAGTCGCGTTAATTTAGTGAAAAATTAATAAAAAAAATATATACATATATTTTTTTATCAGCATATAAAAATCTTTTAGAAATTTTATGCACGCATAAATTTTCATATAAAGTTAAATAATATTATGTAGAATAAATGCAAAGTGATATTACAATGCTAAATTATGAAAAATTCTTGTTTATATATTTAAATGTGTACAAACTAAAAAAATATTATTATGAAGGAATTTTTTTTTAGTAAATTTAATTAAAAATTCTGCCAGTGAAAAATTAATTGAAGCATAAAAAAAACAAAGTTATTTTGATGATTTTTAATTTATATTTGCAATTAACCAGAGAGAAATATTATCAATTATTCAGTCAACTCGGACTTGAAAACTTTCATATTTTATTATTTTAAAATTTCCGTGTAAATTAAATGTTTTTTTTTTAATTTATTTTGAATATTTGCATTGTAAATTAAATTTGTTTGTAAAATGATACGAAATATTGGTAAGTAAATTTATAAAGAAAATTTAGGTTAAATATAGTCAATTTACCATATAACTCTAAACATTAAAGTAATACAAAAAATTGGGCAATGAAATAGATCACTCTTGCTTTAATGTGGAAAATTAAGTTAATTAAGTTGAATTTATCAAAGATAAATTTATAGTATTTTCATAATTGACAACACATCAATGATTAATAATTTATGGTATTTTAATAATTTAGAGTACAATTTTTCACATGTTGAATCACAAAAATTTTTAAAATTGAATTTTTATTTAATATCATCACTTTATAGTTTAAATTTCATTTGAGTTTAACGCTCATAAACTGCAGAAAAATTATGTAAATTAGAGCTACTTGAAATTACTTATATAATTTCTTAAATTTTCTAATATTCCCTTTTTATTATCCTTACTGTTTGCTCCTATGGTTGTTATACATATATGTATACATATAAAAGCTCTTATAACATTATTTTCCTGTCGTAATTCTGAAATTGGGTCAAGTTATTTCTGAAGTGAGAGAAAATTATAATGAGGAGGAAAATGTCAATAAGAATTTTAAATTTACAAAAACAGAAAATCTTTTAATTTGCCAAGGTTTATTTATAAATTTTTCAATTTTGCTATATTTCTTCAAAAATTGACATTTTAAGTTTTTAAATTCACCATAAAAAATAAATTCTTAAAATTTAAATTTTTAATTGGAATTTTTATCTTGGAAAAGTTTTTCGTAGCTAATTTTCAAAACATTTTCATCCCCTAACTTATTTTTAATTTTCAATTCATCCTGTTTAATAATTATTGGTTTTTCTCAAAATATTTTTTTTTATAAAAACCACACGATAATTCTTTTCTCTCACTGTATTTTCCTTTTACACAATTCACAACAGAAAAAAATAAAACGAATATTCAATAAACCAGGAAAATTCCAAAAAAAAATTTTCGTTGGTTTTTAATTTTTTTTATAAAAATAAAAAAAATATTTTCTTCATTACAGCAAATAAAAAAATTCTTCATTTTTGAAGTGTTGTGAGAAGGGAGATTAAATTAATAAAATATCCTGACGTTTCATATTGATAAAAAAAAATATTCAATAATTATTTATTAGGATTTTTGTATTTAGGTCTTGAGAGTTAGTAAAATTATATTGATGGCTAAGTGGAAACAAATTTATAATAAGAATTTTATTAATGTTTCCATTTTTATAGTAAAAAATATATTGGTAATTCAATTATTTTCATTATAAATTATATAGATGGCGTTCTGCACTGATCATAGTTCATTTCTATTTAGATTTTCAATTGATTAGTGTAAGGAAATTAGTGTAATAGTTTGAATTTATGTAAATTTCGATAAACAAGAATTACATGTGGTAGGAAATAGACCCAAAATTAACATAAATGCAAAAAACTAATGACGACACTTACGTGTACAAAATGTATATAATTATCTGTAAAACTAAAGGCAGATGACGATACCTAATTCATGGAATGGCTACATTTAAATCATCAAACAAAACAAGTAAAAATAATATATTAAAATAATCTATTACATAATTTTCCATTTTTTTCCATAAAAAAATTCTTTTAGTATATAAAATTGAATTCTTCAAAAAACAAAAAAATTCTTATCCATTTTTAAATTTACAATAATATATAAAAAATCTACCCCATTATTTTTCCCCCGTATATATTATATACATAAAAGTTTATTGATTATTGTGTGTGTGGTTACAAAACTTTCCATTTATACCACAAAAAAATAAAAGTAAAAATTCTTTACTCTCTCTAAATAACAAAGAAAGCACAAAATTGTAAACATTTTTTATGTTTTCACCCTTTCCAAAAAAAAAAATAATATAAAAATGAAAATAGGTTTTTGGTAACCAAAAAATATACAAAAAAAAAATCATTTTTTATTTTATTTTATTTTAGAGAAAAACATGTTAAAACACTTACCGCTCGATCACCTAAATTTCTAACTCGACAATGTAATAAAGCTGCTTGCCCAACTGTCGCTGTCACTTCCCTTCTTGTTGAATTGTCGAAATATGGTTGTGAATATGGTGTATCCCAAAAGTGCTGTGGTACGTCACCGCAAAGTGTTTGTGTTTCTATAGAAATTTTCATTTCATAGAAAAGGAAACAAAAAAAAATTACATTTTTATATTAGTTTTCTTTTTTTGTATATAAAACGTAAAAAAAGTTTAATATTAAATTGAAAACAAAAGGACATAAGAAAAGGAAAATAGAGAGAAATACTAATTTTTTTTCTTTAAATTGATTTTATTTTTATTTTTGGTTGAAAACCGTTGAAATTTTCCATTTTCCAACATCAAAACCATCCATTGACTTCTTTTATTCAGTGGAGTGTTTTTCGATTGTTATTTAGTTTTTGTTTTTATTTGCAGTTGTATAGAAAATTGTGGTCAAAATAGTTAAAATGAATAGTTGAAAATGAAAAGAATTTCCCAATTTTAATTTACAATATAGATATTTAATGATTACAATTAAAATAATTACAGAAAAGGAGAGAAGTCATTTCATATTTCGTTTTTCCTTATATAGAAGAGTAACTAATGGAAAATTACTTTTGGGATAAGGTTGTCAAGAAAAATGTAATTACTTTGAACAAGTTCTTTGATTAAGAGATTGTCTTATACAAGATACAATAAAAACTCATACAGATTCTGAAAATAGAGATTTCAATCTTTAATTTTGTGTATGGAACATAAATATCAGACAAATATTTCTAGATTTTTAACCAACATGAAAAAAGAGTCCTTTGTGAAAATAAAAACGAAAATTATTTATGGTATTTTTGCTATAATAATTTTTGGAAAATTAAAAGATTTTTCAATTTTGTTTCGATAGTTTTATTATAATTAAAATTTCGCTTCGAATTGTACTAAATTTGTATAAATTGGAGAATTTTGATATCGACATTCTCCAATATAGGTAAATTTTTTTTCTATGGACGGGGAATTTCAATTACTTATAATAAAAATATCCACACCAATTCCAAAGATCTTTTAATTTTCCCAAGTTATAGCAAAAAAGCTTAAAAAAAAGTCTGCAAATAGGTGGTCAAATGTACTTCTAATCTAATGCACAGTTTGCAAGAATATAATTTTTTATAGCCTTTTAAAAAAAAATCATTTACTAAAATCATTTACTACCTAACCAATTTAATTTCTATTCCGTTTTTATTATCCAACCTAACAAAAGTTCAATTTTACTCGGTTTCATTTTGGAAATAATCAATTTAAATGAAAATATTTTATATATAAAGTTAATTAAATACTTTAACTTTAAATAATATAAAACTATCAATTATTTCTTAATTTCTCTATAATTACAATATTATTGACTATAATTATATTAAATTAAAAAGCTTACTTCAAAATAAATTTATCATAATTTTGGGGTTAAGGTTAACGTTTTTTACATCCTTTCTAATTTCCTATTCAATTTAAATATTATATAATTTTGAACCCATATAGCCCAGCCTAAAGAATTTCTAATATCATAAACTGACCTAACAAATAAACATACTAATTGAATATATTTAATAATGGAAAGGATAACAAAAAAAGCCTCAAACTTTTACATATTTTGTAATAATAATAAAAAGGATTATTGAGGCATTTTATGAGGTAAAATATTGTAGGTAAATTTTATGTTCAGATAATGTTATATTAATGGTTATTGCAATTTTCATATATATTTAAATTTCATTTAAATTTCGACTAGATGAACGTAATTTTATATAATAGATGTTAGAAATTATTGAAATTATATTTAAAGTGTTAAATTATATAAAATTAAATTATGGCATTATAAAAAAAACATTTCGAAATAAATTTTATGCTTTATAATTTTTTACCTTGTAATTTTATTTTAAAAAAAAAATTGTTGTGGGTTTTTGTAGTTTTCATTAATTTACTAATTTTATTTAAAAAAATATAATTAACTTTTTGTCTATTAAATAACTAATAATTTTAAAATAATTGGTTTTTATATTATTTTGAAATTAAATTATTCAATTTAATTAAATTTAATGTTATTACTTTATATGTAATTGATTTTAGAAATTTTTAATAATTATTTGTTATTATTATGTTTATAACAATTTTTTGTCTAATAAAGTTCAAAAGCCATTTTAATTTTCAAATATTTTGTGGGTTTAATTTATTTTGTGAATTTTGTCAAAATAAATAAAAACTGTGATAATTCTAATAGCAGATTTATTTTATGTCCTTTTGCCTAATGGTTCACACTGTTTTCAATCATATAGCCATTCTTCCATTCATTGTGTGCTTCCTAGAAAATTATTTACATCCTTTTAGAGAAGGATTTTTAAATCTACATGTTTAGCGAAAGTATAAATCAGAGTAATCTTAAAATTTGTCGAATTTAATTTACTAATTAATTAAACTTAATTGATTTTACTGATAAAATAATTTTCTGAACCCAAAAAATGTAATTAAATATGTATTTAGAAAATTTGTTTGGTATAAAAACGATATTAACTAAAACGAATAATTGACCTTTTTTAACCTATAAAAATTGTTCATAAATCTTTGTATGAAACAATTTTTGGTATATAAAATGAAAAAAAATTGACAATTTACCTTACACTCACCATAAAACAATTTAAATTATACAATAATAATTTTAATTTTTAATAAATTTTCCAAATGAAAAATTTTAATATAAAATTTTAATATATTTTCGAAAAAGTTTAAAGTTGTTAAAAACAAAAAAATATAGAAATTAAAAAAATGAAACTTTTATTATTATTAAGTCATTTTTTTAGTAAATCCTATAATTAACAGATAATTTTATGGAAAAGTTTTATATATATTTTTTTTTTCCAAAACTACACCATAATTAAATATTTTGTCCTAAACTTTAAAAAACAAAAAGTTTTTAAATTTGTTTAACAAAAATGGTTTTTATAATTTCAAACTAATTTGGATTTAATGTATGTATTTAGTATATATAGAAATGAGATAGTATGTGTTAATTTAATATTTAACAAGGGTTTGACATGTGTTGTTAGTATATATATATATATATTTACATGTATGTATATGTATAAAAAGAAAACACATATACAAAAACCGGAAGATTCGTTTATTTTTTTTTTACATTTTAAGGTCGACAAAAAAAAATATATTTTCATGTCGTACGATTTGTTTTGCACCGAACATAAAAAGTTAATAAAAATATAAAATATTCATAATTTTTAACCTTTTTTTTTTTTGTTGTACTTTAAACCGGTTATCCTTTATATTTTTTTTTAGCATATTAAGGAACAGGATATCAATTCAATTTTTATGTTATTATTTATTATGGATTTTTTTTCTCTATTAATAAATAAATAATTTTCCGGTGTAGTTTTTTAATGGTATTTTTTTTTTTTTTATTTTATTTTTTATTTTATATTTAATTTATTTGGATTGGTTGAAAGTTTTTAACTATAAATTAGTTTTTATAATAATTTTATTAATAAAAAAAAAAAAAAAAAATTATATGGTGGAGAAATTTTAAGGTAAAAATTATGTTTTTTGAATAATTTTAAATAAATAATGTAATTATATTTTAACGCATTATTAAAAGTTTTTTATAATTAATTTTTAATAATATTAAAAGTTTAGATAATATTTATAATAAATATTAAATGGAATTATTGAAAATTTTATAAAGTTTTTTCTTAGTAAAATTTGATTTTATTTGGTTAAAAGTTTCCAGTAAATTGGAATATATTTTTACAAAATTATCCTAAAATTCTTAATTTTACAGATAACAGATATACTTATAATTTTATCAGATAAATTACCGCGATAATTTTGAATTTCATAGAAAAATAGACGTAAAATTTTAATTTTTGCAGAAATTTTTGTTTTAATGTTCATACAGAAATATAACATTTTACAGTGAATGTGTAATTTCTGTTGGTTCTGGTAACATTTGATCTTAAAAGTTATGACCTGTTTCATCATACTTATGAATCTTATGATGATATTACGTAAAAGTGAATATGTGATTTAATTACATTATTAAGATGGTAAACCATTGAAACTAAGAAACATTTAATACAGCAAAAAGTATAAAGATAAAGAATTATCCTTAGGCCTAATCAAAAAACGATCATTTTCAGTGACAGCTAATTATTATTTCACTATATGTCTAAAATAAGGTTTTTATTTAGCATGAAATTTAGGGGAAGTAAGTAGGGTGAAATTAATAGGTAGGATGGAACGATTCGTGGCATATTTAAGCGGACGGTACACGTTTCGTGAGGGGGTACAACACGGACCCTATGATCTAGGTGCGTGGATTAGTCGCTCTAATACCCCCTCTATACTAACCAACCAACTTTATGTATTTGCTATACATACCAAATTAGAACAATTAATGAATTTATATAAAGTTATTAATTCTAAATGAACCTATAAAAAAAATTTTTTGTTTAATTATATTTAACATTAAAAATTTATGTATACATACATAAAAAATATGTATGTATAATTTTATAAATTTTGTTTATTATTTTTTCCACAAATTTTTAGTTAAACAGACCATAATAAAGTTACGTTTCGCGGTTATAATAAATTTATATAAATTATATCGTATATATCTATGTATATATATCTAGTATATATAGCCCATATTCTCCCAAAGGTATTTTATATATAGAGGTGGTATACAAAGCCTTTTTTCTGTTTCTTTCATTACTAAGGCATTAATTATATAAAAGCTAAATTGTGTTAAGCTAATATTAAAATATATACTTATATGTATATCTTTTATATTATAAACAATTTTTAACTAATGAGGCCACAAAAGTTCATTTTTATTTACTCTGTTGATATAAAATTTTTGGTAAGTAAAAGTTTTCATTCTTTTTTTTTTTAAACGCATGGATCTAAGGATTTTGTACAAAGTTTTATCGAATTTTTTGTTTTAAACAAAAATATTATAATAATATTCATAATGAAAATTAATGTCACGAATTTTATGGAAAATAAAACATTTATGGTTTATAAAAGTTCTTTTGAGTGTGTGTGTGTTTTTCTAATTTTAATAACATGATTTTTTTTTTTTTGTGTTGAATTTACATAGACTTTTTCAAAAAATTTATATAAGTAATTAGTTTAGGTTTAGGAGGTTTAAACAAAACTAATATAATATAGTTTAAAAAGTCATTACCTATATATATTTAAGTATAGAGTTTATAGTTAATAAGAATTTTCTTTCGTTTAGGAATAATTGAAACATGAATAGAAAGTTTGAAGTAAACAACCTTTTTTTATTAAATTTTATTTGAAAATTTTCCAAAAAAAATTATAATGTTACTCATTTTTTATCCTAATAGTCTAATAGATTGTCTTAATTTTGGACAGACACTGATGAGAAATTTATTAAATACATGTGATCATTATTGTATACTTAAAAAAATATTTTTAGCTTCCATTTGCCTATTTTCCATCCATCATTATATTAAATTCATCCTTCACGAATGATTCATCTTAATTTGACGTAAAATGGACTCATTTGGATAAAAATATAGAATTGTAAAAGGACAAATTTAACCAAAATTTATACTTGTAAACCATAATTAACGAATAAAATTAAATATTGAACAAAAATTTATACAAAAATGCATGATTAAATTAATTTGTTCAGAAATTTACTCTATAGCAAAGTTCAATCATTTAATTCTAAATTTATTATATTACTGACAGAAAAAGTTATTCTAAAATAAACTAATAAATTTCAAAATATTTCCAGTCATTAAAAATATCATTTTAATCAATAAAATAATATAAAAATGTTCCAAAATTGCATTTAGATACAACAAAAATATTATTGTGAAACATTAATTTTTTTTATAGAGTCTATATAATATTTTTCAACATCTGGGAGAATATTTAATAATTTTATTTTCCGAATAATAAAAAAAAAAAAACAACATAATTTTTTGTTTTTATAACATTTAAAAATATTACTTTTATTTTACTACATAAATTTATTCTAAATTTATTGATGAATAAAATTTTTGTAATAACGCATATCTATAATAAATTGAAGACAAATTTTGGTATAGTCACGAAGTTAAAATAATAATTTCCTTTAAGCTAATCGTTTTCATTTTTATATGTATAATGAATAAAGTTGATAGTCTAACTGAGCAGATAATTTAAGGATTTGAGGGTAGTAAATTTTCGAAAATAATAATAAGATAAGAAAATTTTACTGATTATTATTATTAATATTTCCTTATATAAAAATTTATGTTGAAAAAATTAATCACCATATAATAAGTATATTATTAATATTAATTGTTGATGTATACGTAGTTAGAAGTAATAAATAATACTTCTATTTTGTTAAGAAATAATGTTTTATTTTTATGTACTTATAAGCTTTATTGATGATACTTCAATTTTACATAAAAAAAATCAAGAATGTCAATAAACTCATGAAGAAATGATTAGATTAAATTAGTTACATTGATTTATTCTGAAAAGTACTTAAAACTAATCACTGTGATTACAACGATATACAAATTATATTATATTTTCTTTCCTGCAGACCAAATTTTCACAGGAGCAGAAAATATCACTGAAAAAGTTCAATTCAGAGTTTTACAGATTCCGATGTCCACCAAATAAATCATATAATTTTATCATTAATAGTAAAAGAGTTCATAGCGAATTACCAATTGGAACTAGTTAGTTAGTTAGTTGCAGAGGGTGATAGCAACCGCTTTGCCGCCATATGCCATCCAACACTAAGCCACTATTTGACCCATAATTATCCCACATAGGTTTCAATATCCTGATTCAGACCAATTGGAACTAATTGTAAAACTTAGCTATAATATGAAATCAATTTTTAATATTAACTCCCCTAAAGCCAATTAAAAGCTAAAATTATAAAAATTTCAACGATTATTCTTTTATTTCAAATGAAGTTAATATAAAAACGTCATCAATGTTGAAAAAGATGAACTTCTATCTACGGAGACGATCTACAACACAATAACAACAACTAAAAAAATAAACATAAAACAAAATTATTGTAAAAAAATCTGTGAAATAATATTCATTGCGTATATAACAGATAAAAAAAAAATCTATATGTATATAATAATTTCAGATCCTTTTTACTTTCTTATATCCACTTCAACATTTTAAATGACATTACAACTTTAGACAGAGTGAAAGCAAACGCAGGAATTTTCAATTCGTTATTTTTGTTTTTTTTTTTTTTTTTTTGCTTCTCTCTTATTCTTTCTTATCTTTAAAAGATTTTCATGTTCTAGATTTTCTTTTTTAATTTATCATTTTTCTTTTCTTTTTTTGTACCTGGAAGCCTAAACATTTTTTTTTTTTTTTTTTGGTATAAAACATATTTTTCTTTTGTTGAAAATTCTTTCTTAGTTTTTTTTTTCGTAGATTTGATGATATTTTGATAAAATATCTTTTGAATAAATTGTGCAGAAAAATAAAGTAAATTATATGTTCTTGCCAGAGTTTAAAAAAAATAAAAAATAAAAGAATAATGAACAGGAAAATAAATTTTCAGAAAATATTATTAAAAAAAAATATATATATATTTATATTATTTAATAAATGGAAAATTTTGTATGTATATATGATATTAAAAGATTTAATGTAACTGAAGTTTTATAGAATAGTAAAATAAATTTACTTCCGGAAAAAAATTAAATTGCATAAATAAAATTATATTTTTTCGAAAATATAAAATCCTGTCAAATTAGATTTTAATAATTACATTATGTATATGAATTCATTATGGTTTATATGACTTTTAATAGTTCAAAAATTTCATTTAAATAATCATGTAAATCTTGACTAAATAAGTCATCACACTAATAACCGAAATCTGTCATCTCTGCAAGTCTGGAAACATTATAATGAATTTGAATGACACACTGGATGTTGAAGCACAAACACAAGTTTAATCGAGAGGAGAGTTTTACACATTCTGCATTTGCTAATATATCTTATAGTGTTGTCCAATCAACACATTTTTTGTGTTGTGCTAAAGAAGTTGAAAATATTAGTGGTCCTTGTCATGCAGCATCGTTTATAAATTTAATTATGAATTTCACACATGTCCTTTCAAATATATTTCACAAGAGCTTTTGAAAATATTACTAAATATGTAAAACCATATTTGTTTTCTTTATATATAGTTTGATCTACGATCTCCAGTAGATGTTGAACTACAAGATCAGTTTTATGTTAAGTATTGCAAATATTTTCTAAACTACAATTTTTTCGTATATAAATTTATAAATTTCAGAGTATTTTTCTATAAAAAAAAGTAAATTTTAAACAAATTTCTCAACCGCACAAAAACCAGAATAAAATTCTTTTTAATATTCTTCATTATTTAATTTTTTAATTTCAAAATATCATTTTTTCGTATATAATTCATCAAAAATTTACTAACAAAAAAACATTAAAATTTCAAATTATTTTGAAATTAATAATAATATCAACAAATCTATTTATGCCTATATATATACCTTTTATCACAACAATAATTTATGTATATTATTTCAACGTATGCAAAATATCTTTAGCTTTTTTTTTTATATGAAAAACGATGAAAAACGATGAAAATAATAATAACCGAAAAAAAAAATATAAATAAATAAATAAAAAAAAAAAAGATTATTATTAATGCTTTTTCTAGACACTTTTCTAAAGCTTATTTGTCATCAAAAATATATATTTTATTATTTTTTACATTTTTACCACTCATATATTTTATACATAATTTATTTTCCATTTTGTCGGTTTAAGTAAAGAAAGAAGAAGAAGAAAAAAAAAAATGAATAAAACGAATTAAAAATCTAAACATTCAATTTTGTGCTTCACTTCCTTGTATTATATCCTTGGACTGAATATATATATATATAATATAGTAAGCATTAACTATAGGGAGTAAAATTACAAGCAGTTTTTTTTTTATTGTTGTTAAAGAAAAATGCCATTAGTTATGAAGGTTTCCATTTCCCTCTATCCCAAACCCCCACAATTTACTTATTTCAACAGTATAATATATAAAATGAAAATAATAATCTTAAAAAAAAAAATATAAATTTTCTATTTTTCTACTCATTTTTCGCTTAAATATCACAAAATTTAATATTTAATAGAATGTGTTTATTTTTGGTAAACCATTTTTGTTGTTATGGTGCCTCTTTTATATACATACATAAAAAAAAAATGATTGATATGCTTTATGCGAAAAATTTTCCAACATTATTCAAGGTAATTTTTATCCACAGCAAATATTTAATTTTCCATCCTTCAAAAATAAAAAAAAAAAAATGAAAATCTTTTGGAAAACATTTTTATTTTATATACATAACAAAAATATTGAATAGGGAATTTTTACTCCAGTTTATAAAACTCATATATACATTACAAACAAATAAATATTATTTTTTGATCAAAAAAAGGACCTTTTTTTATATTGCACACTATATAGAATTTACCTTTCCACTCATAATCTTACCTGTATAAACTCCTTAAGATATTTTTATATATGAAATTTTATGATATATTTGAAACCAACTCATCTAAAACTATAAAAAAAAAATCATATATCGTTAGGTGATGGGAGAATAACAAAATGATGACAGTCATATGTCAACAATATTTTGTGCATGTGCTTGATTCTATATGTTACTCACATGAGGGATTATTATTTATTATATGGATGTTAGACAAGAATTTAAAGAAAACTTCAAAAAATAGTAAAAAAAATTCTAAATATAGAAAAAAAAAATAAGGTCACTTAGCTATAGGAAAAATGAAATGGGTTTTTTTTTACACTAAAATAACTTCTGCCATGCTTTTTCCTGTAAGTATTATGTCATTTGAGAATTTTATATACAACTTTTTATAAATGGGAACATTTTTAAAAATAAATTATATATCTTTTGGTGTTTAAAATAATATTAAAATAATATTATAAACAATTTTATTAAAAGAAAAAAGTAATTTTATTAAATGATCCTTTAAATTTACTAAATTATCATTTAAATTACTAAATTTGTTACATTATTAATTCATTTAATTTTTATGATATTTTGAAGAATTTTAAATATTTATTAGAATTTTTTTTACAAAATATTTGGATGAATAGAAAATTAGTTTGTTTTTCGTACCTATATATTTTTTTAGACTGAACTTTCGAAACTAGTTTTATATACACTTTACTGGAGTTTATTAATTAATTATTTTGTATTCGAAACGTTTATTAATTATTCTGTGTTCTCCACAAGGAATATACTCGTATACATATATAAATATTCATAGTTACTTACATTATAGTTGGAGATACATAAATTCAAATTAACTATTTCTTTCATTAACTTTTTGTCGCAATATTTTCCATTTAATAATACAGAAAATTAAAATACATTTTGAGAGATCAGACAAATTTGTTATCTTTACATCTGGAATTAGTATTTTAGTGTAATGATTTATTATAATTATTTTATTTTACAAAGTAATTTTAGGAAACAATTTACATAACTTAAACTTAAAAACTAATCTTGCAACTAATCAAAAAGTAAATATATTAAGAATTTATATTAACTTTATTGTAGTCGTAAAGCTTGGAATTATTTAAAGGATAATTCGATTTTTCGTTAAATTTTCCACAATGTAGAATTAAAGATAAAATTCAAATTGTTTCATTTATTTACAATATTTTAATATGGGTAATTTTTCGTAAATAATCTCAAAATCATTATGATAATAAATCAAAATATTTTAAATACAAATTATAAAATTTTAACATGTTTTTTATAAATTTTTACACAAAAAATATTTCTTTATAACAAATTATACTGCAAGTTCTGACCTTCGATAATATGGTTGCAAAAATAAATAAAAAAAAAAAACAGAACCATTAATAACATGAATTTTCAAAATTTTTGGATTTTTGCCAAGAAAATGTTATAATACAAAATATATATACAACATAACTATTATTATACTATATACTAAAAATGTTTATATATTTGTTTAATGGTTTATAGAAATACAAAAGAGATTACCATGATACAAAATCTCAATTTGCCATATACATAGATTATCTCTATGGTATTATAAAATGAACACCTACAAATTTGATAATAAAATATTTTATCCATTTGAGTATATTCTGAATTTATGATACGATTTATATTTTTTTTAAATTATATTTTAATATGTAGAATTAAAAATGTTTATCCCTATCACTAATTGTATGAATAAAAAACCATTCAAAATTTGTTACATACCAGACGCTAAATGTAATTTTAAATTGTTTATATCATTTTTTCTTAGTTTGCCATTATAATATCATTAAAAATACGTTTAGCACATACTATATTTTAACGTATTTTAAGTTTTAATTTCATAATATTTAATTACTAAAACAATTTAAATTTTGAACGAAATACAAAATGGACTATACTAATGGATGTATAATTAAATTTCCATAATATGTGATTTATGTGATTTTAAATCGGTATTTATATAAACATGAAAAATTAAAATTAAATTATTATAAATTTATTTTAAACATTATTAAATTTAATGATAGATTTTACATATATCTGCAATAATTTTTATATGATTAATTTCTTGCTATATATAACTATATGCTCGAGCATCAGAAGAATTAGGTACTTAAAATATTTTAAAAATGTTTCTATCTTAATTATGATCATTAAAATTTTAAGCTATATAATGTGATATAAAAAAAATTGATATTGATCCTTTAAAACTGCTAAAAATTTTTGATATTTACTGAAAAAGAACAGAATTTCATCAATTTTCACTGAATTTTGTAAGAACGCAATAACAAATTGATACGAAGAAGATTAAAAATTTGAATAATATTTTATTCTCTGCCATTACATTCACTACATTCTCAAGATAAGGACATTATTCGGATTAATTAGCAATTAGCCTATAAATAATGTGTTATAAAAATGTTAACAGATGGAGAAAATAATTAACATGAACTTAACATATTATCAGAAGTATAACATATTAATAGAAATTTAATAGCCATATAAAAATTGTTTGATATTAACTAGTAAATTGTTCACTATCACTTATTATTGTTACCAAAAGTTATTATGTTTTTACCAAATTTATATGTTATTTTTTGTTATACAATTTAACATAGATATTTTGTATTCAAAATTGAGTAACTTCTATTTAAATATTAGTAATAAAATTTATCCACGATGTCATAACATTCTGATGTACTACACAATAATGTTAATTATAATAATATTTAGGAATGTATTCATACTTTTACCAAAGTGTTTACATCGTCATTATAAATATGTTCGTTTAAATAAAATCCTAAAAAAATCATATTTTGAATTTCTATATTTTAAACTTTAGAAAAAATTATAGATGAAACGAGACTAAATACAAAAACTAATGTATACCATATGTATACCAGTTAGTGTAAATAATTTTTTATCAATCACAAATCGTTTGAATGAAAATAAACGTTCCAAACGTTTTAATAATTATATTTAATTTTAATTAGCATTTTTCATAGTACATAATATTAAAATCAAACTAAAAATAATCAAATAGTATACATTTTTGTAAAATTTGTATTTAAGGCGAATATTATTTATTTGGAAATGAAATAAGTTCAAATTTTAGTTGTGGCAATGAAAGCTTATAACATTATTTTACTATTTTGCATTAATAATTTTCTAGGTAAGTAAAATACTTGGTGCAACAATGTTCAATTGTTGTTTAAATAGAATAGTATTTTAAATACCAAATTCGTTATGTCCTGCCGTCTGTAGTCGTTCGTATATTAGTAATTCTTATTAATCGTTTATTATATTAAAATCTTTATATTTTAGGCTTAATTCGAGCTGATGATTTTTTTGAAAGTAATTTTGACAATATGTACGAAGTACCCTTTATTGCTGCTGAGGAACCAGATGAATATGAATGATGAAAAAATTAAATTAATTAATTCATTAATGTTAATTAATTTTATAATTTTAAAAATTTTTAATGAAATTATAAAAAAAAAATGTTAAATAGTTTTTTATTTAAATTTTTTGAAAATGCTTTTTTATTTCAATTTTTACACATATAAAATTGTGAAAAAGGATCTTATTAAACCACGAAAAAGAAAAATTTAATCTTTACTCTTCAGTTTATATATTTTAATTTTGTTATAAAAAAAAGCCATTAAGTTTAAGATCTACAAAAATCTTTTTCTCAAATATTTGCAAAATTCCTTATTTTATTTCGTTTTCTCTAATATTTTGGTAAAAAGTCAATGAAAACATCAAAATGCTTTTTAACTTTAGATATTTTTTTTCACCTTTTTTTTTTTTATTTTGTAGCAGTGATATCAAAATTATATGCAAAATTTATTTTGAGTATTTCCAAATTGAATTTACTTTTTATACATTTAAATTTCTTCAAAACCCGAAAGGAAAAATTGTGCAACTGATGAGAAATATATATATATATACATATGTAATGTAAAAAAAAATGGGGTCACATTTAAAGTTTATATTCATTTTGTTCAAATTTGTATTCACATTTAAATTTTGTATAAGAGCTTAATTCTATATTTTGTTTAAAGTATATACTCACTTTATACAGATGGTTTTACTTTAGTAAATTTCATGAATATAATTTTCAATTCAAATTAAATTTAGAAATTAAATTAAATAGAGAAATTCCATTTTATTTTGAAGTAGAAATCTTAATTTATATTTTCTAAGAGAAATTTTCTTTATGCAATAATTTTTACAATCAAATAAAATTCATATACTGCTTCTAGATTTGCATAAATCCTGGAATCACGTTTCCTTTATGAAATTTATTGACCCGCCAGTACTTAGTTACTATACGCTTATGTAGAACTATAATTTGAAAGTAAATTAAAAAGTAAAATGTGAAAATTAGCATATAGAACTTATTTTTATACAATATCTTCAATGTTTACCAAAATGAATTTTGAATTAGAATAAATCACTTATAGGTACATAAATTTGAATCCTAATAATTAATTTAAGTACTATATTAATTATTAGGAAAATCGTCGAATTCGTTTGAAAATTATTTTTGTTATTTAACACTTTATAAATACATTTTTTTATTAACACTTAACACTTCATAAAATGGATATTTACAAAGAAATTTAGCATTAAAATGAAAAATATATTATATAGCATACATTTTATTTCTTAATGTGTTAATATTCCTTTACAAATCCTCAAGATGTTATATAAAAGAGCAAGGATTAAATATAACAAAATTATAATATTTTTTAATATCTGTAGAGTATAATATAATATGCTTAAAACATACATATTTTAATATTACAACCATAAACTATGAACAATATTTGGAAAAATTTATTATTTATATTAAGAGTAAATTTGAATTTTTTGTAATAAATTATTTTACACACGTTTTTCTAAAATATCTATAACCAACAAAATAAATTTACCATAATTAATATGCATAATTACTTTTATCAATGTTCCACATATTTCTAATTAAAATTGATTAACCATCACGTAATCAATTACATTGAAAATTTTTTTTAAAGAAAAATATTAAATATAAAAAAAAAATTTTTTGAATATAATTTAAACCAAATCTGATGCAAATGTGAAGCTTGACTAAACGTTTGACTAATTCAAAAAAAAAAAAAAAAAATTATAATGAACATTCATCTTTTTAGTATTTAAAGATTTTTAAATTTAAATTTTATTTTAGTTTAACACTGCACGATGGAAGCGTTTAAAATTGCTTCTCTATTTTTCATTATTATTATTACCTGCACAGGTTAAATATTATAATATATAATTATAGTATTGCCATAAATATTTAATTGTTTTATTTAATTGAATTCTTATTAATTATAGTATTAATACGAGCACAAGAAACAACTACTGATGCTATTGAATCGAATAGTATAAGTATAATTTTATTATCATATTGTCAGATTTACACGACTAATGTATAATTATTTAAATTAAGGCACCTCGATACCACAACAATGGACATGTAAGGTGATGCCAATAAATTCAAGAAAATGGAAATGGTATTGTACCTGGGTCTAACCATATGTTCGAATGCAAATCATAAACGGATACATTATAAATTCTTCATTAGTTATTTTTAGATATTATGTATTTATAGAATATTTATGAAAAAATAATTTTTATATGAACAAAAAATTTTAAAATTCTATTTTTTTCGATGTAAATATTTTATTTCTAAAACAAAATAAATGAAGGATAATAAGTGCAAATATATACAAATTATTTTCAAATACTAAATATATGTGAAAAAAACTTTACATGACATGGAACTTATTTAATGACAGTAAAATATTTTTGGAAATGTATATACCTAGTTAAAATATTTTACTTTTTATCTATCATTTTTCTATAATTTTGCCACCATCCTATATATTTATTAACATATCACCATTTTATAGACCTCATATCCTTAAAAAAAATGTCATTAAATTAAAAATGCGTGCAAAAAAATTATTACATGAATTTAGAGTATTTTCCTACCTTGTAATTTAGAATAATATGCAAAAGTTTACGAAGAAATTTAGACCAGTTAATTTATATTTTTACAAAATGATAGTATTAAAAATTGTTATATGTAATTTCGGAACTGTGAAAATATGAGAGCAGAATTCTGTAATTTCAAAACTGTGCAGGACTAAGATTTATTTTATAATTTGAAATATTTAATTTTCCGTATAGAAAATATGACACACTATATTAATTAAAAGAAGTCGTACCAAATCGGAACCAAGAAATTAATTCATATTTCTTCTTTTTTAGGATCAATGGTCAATTTTAAGTATATTTATATTAATAGCAAACTTAGTTGAATATAAAACAAATTATTCAGCTACTTAGGAATTTTTTTCTTGGCCATACATGAGACCATGAAGGCGACCACAATGATACACTCAGTATAGAAACACTCAATTCGAAAGATATTATATTCAACAACAAAAGCAAATAATACGAAAGTGTATATAATATGTTAGAAATTTTAATACATAAATTGAAATATAATTGAAATATACTTTTTATCATTTATACAGTACATATTTAAATTATTATATGAAATAATTAACTCAAACTCAATCCCGTCACAATGTAAACTCTACGTGAATCTCAAATATTTATTTCTTTTATCTCTGTCAATAAAGAGAAAACATAATATGTATAATGCTTTTGTTTTTTTTGTAACCATTATTATCAAAGACGCTATATAATTATACGAATTCAAATTACCGTATCGAAACAGTTTTCATTTTAGCGAAAAATTTAAATATTAAGATAAAAATAAATTAAATTAGAACCAAAATGCTTATCAAATGTATACCATGAATATAACTAATTTAAAAAATTATAATTACATTTTTCATTCGTATTTAAGGTTTTTTAAATCTGTTTAGTTTAACATTTCACGATGAAGGTTTTTCAAATTGCTACATTGCTTTTCCTCATTGCATTAATTGGTTAATAATCATAAATATTTAAATACTATATTTCCTATATATATAATTCAATATTTTTAAATATTACAGTACTAACAGTATTAACTATAATTTTTTAAATATTACAGTATTAACTAATGGCCAAGATGACCAATCAAACGAAACCGACGAAAATGCAGAATCGACAAGTTAAGTTTTGTTTTATATTGAAAATTTACTACTACAATATAAAAGCTTGGATATATTTTTATACTATATTTATATTTGTGTTAATTGTAGGCTTGGAGGAAAATCAATCGCAAGAAAATCAATATGATTCATTTGAAGAACCTATAAGTAAGTATTTTTTTTTGCTATATTTGCATAGTTTTAATATTGTTTTAATTGCAGGCGTAGAAGAAAAAGAAACTGAATCTGAAGAATCTGAAGAAACCGAATCTGAAGAAACACAAGTTGTAGAAACTCAAATTGAAGAAAGTCAGTCTGATGAAACCGAATCTGAAGAAACACAAGTTGTAGAAACTCAAATTGAAGAAAATCCGTCTGAAGAAACCGAATCTGAAGAAACACAAGTTGTAGAAACTCAAATTGAAGAAAGTCAGTCTGAAGAAACCGAATCTGAAGAAACACAAGTTGTAGAAACTCAAATTGAAGAAAGTCAGTCTGAAGAAACCGAATCTGAAGAAACACAAGTTGTAGAAACTCAAATTGAAGAAAGTCAGTCTGAAGAAACCGAATCTGAAGAAACACAAGTTGTAGAAACTCAAATTGAAGAAAGTCAGTCTGAAGAAACCGAATCTGAAGAAACACAAGTTGTAGAAACTCAAATTGAAGAAAGTCAGTCTGAAGAAACCGAATCTGAAGAAACACAAGTTGTAGAAACTCAAATTGAAGAAAGTCAGTCTGAAGAAACCGAATCTGAAGAAACACAAGTTGTAGAAACTCAAATTGAAGAAAGTCAGTCTGATGAAACTGAAGGTGAAGAAACACAAGTTGTAGACATTGAAGATGGAGAATCTGAAGAGGAATCTGAATGTTAGTATTATTTTGTTTTAAAATATCCAATTAATTTATTTCATTGAATTCCTATAAAATTACATCATTAATTATTAATGCAACGAGGAAAAGCAATTAAGAAATCTTATTTTTATTCTATTTCAATATATTTTGTATAGCAGAAGAAATTTCAAACAATGAAGATGCAATTCAAGACCGATCTATGTTATCTAAAATAAGAGCAGGTAAATACGCTTCTTTTTGTATATATTGAAAAAATTAACTTTACAAACATATACATATATGTATAACAGACCAATACAAGCAAATGTTAATAAATCCAACTTTAATGGAACCTCCACTAACATTACCAGACACATATTTCCAGAAATCTGAAAGTAAGTTACATTACATGCGTAAATAAAGTGTAACACTTTGCAATATTAAAAATTAATAAAATTTATAAATTTGTATAAAATTTCAGAAAGTATGAAAAAAACGTGGACTTGCGTTATAATAAAAATACATCGACAACAGACTACATGGGATTGTTCCTGGGTTTAACGACAACTGAAAACAAAACCTATATTATTCTATAGCCGAAGAAGTCAGTTTTAGATTTTGTTCTTTTAAACATTATAATCAAACTTTATTAGAATAAATTTGATATTTAAATATAATTATTTGAATTTTATTTTGATTTTAAAATAATACAACAACACACCAACAAAATTTAAAAATTATTTAAAACATAAAAGTTTTCATTATTTAAAGCTCATATAAAGTTTTTAGTTTGCTTAAATTTTTATATAAATAAGAAATTAATAAGTATTTAAATAAATTCTTTTTTTTCTTTAAATTTTTCTCTCGTTTTTTTTTTACAAAAAAACAAACATATTAATAAAAAAAATTTAAATCTGTTTAGTTTAACATTTCACGATGAAGGTTTTTCAAATTGCTACATTGCTTTTCCTCATTGCATTAATTGGTTGATAATCATAAATATTTAAATACTATATTTCCTATATATATAATTTAATATTTTATTTTTTTATTACAGTATTAACTAATGGCCAAGATGACCGATCAAACGAAACCGACGAAAATGCAGAATCGACAAGTTAAGTTTTGTTTTATATTGAAAATTTACTACTACAATATAAAAGCTTGGATATATTTTTATACTATATTTATATTTGTGTTAATTGTAGGCTTGGAGCAAAATCAATCGCAAGAATATCAAGATGATTCATCTGAAGAACCTATAAGTAAGTGTTTTTTTTTTTGGTATATTTGCATAATTTTAATATTGTTTTAATAGCAGGCGTAGAAGAAAAAGAAACTGAATCTGAAGAATCTGAAGAAACCGAATATGAAGAAACACAAGTTGTAGAAACTCAAATTGAAGAAAGTCAGTCTGATGAAACTGAAGGTGAGGAAACACAAGTTGTAGAAACTCAAATTGAAGCAAGTCAGTCTGAAGAAACCGAATCTGAAGAAACACAAGTTGTAGAAACTCAAATTGAAGAAAGTCAATCTGAAGAAACCGAATCTGAAGAAACACAAGTTGTAGAAACTCAAATTGAAGAAAGTCAGTCTGAAGAAACCGAATCTGAAGAAACACAAGTTGTAGAAACTCAAATTGAAGAAAGTCAGTCTGAAGAAACCGAATCTGAAGAAACACAAGTTGTAGAAACTCAAATTGAAGAAAGTCAGTCTGAAGAAACCGAATCTGAAGAAACACAAGTTGTAGAAACTCAAATTGAAGAAAGTCAGTCTGAAGAAACCGAATCTGAAGAAACACAAGTTGTAGAAACTCAAATTGAAGAAAGTCAGTCTGAAGAAACCGAATCTGAAGAAACACAAGTTGTAGAAACTCAAATTGAAGAAAGTCAGTCTGAAGAAACCGAATCTGAAGAAACACAAGTTGTAGAAACTCAAATTGAAGAAAGTCAGTCTGAAGAAACCGAATCTGAAGAAACACAAGTTGTAGAAACTCAAATTGAAGAAAGTCAGTCTGAAGAAACCGAATCTGAAGAAACACAAGTTGTAGAAACTCAAATTGAAGAAAGTCAGTCTGATGAAACTGAAGGTGAAGAAACACAAGTTGTAGACATTGAAGATGGAGAATCTGAAGAGGAATCTGAATGTTAGTATTATTTTGTTTTAAAATGTCCAATTAATGTATTTCATTGAATTCCTATATAATTACATCATTAATAATTAATGCAACGAGGAAAAGCAATTAAGAAATCTTATTTTTATTCTATTTCAATATATTTTGTATAGCAGAAGAAATTTCAAACAATGAGGATGCAATTCAAGACCGATCTATGTCATCTGAAATAACAGCAGGTAAATAAGCTTTTTTCTGTATACATTGAAAAAATTAACTATATAAACATATACATATGTATAACAGACCAATACAAGCAAATGTTAATAAATCCAACTTTAATGGAACCTCCAGTGACATTACCTGGCACAAATTTCCAGGAATCTGAAAGTAAGTTACCTTACACACGTAAATAAAGTGTAACACTTTGCAATATTAAAAATTAACAAAATTTATAAATTTGTATAAAATTTCAGAAAGTATGAAAAAAACGTGGACTTGCGTTTTAATAAAAATACATCAACAACAGGATACATGGGATTGTTCATGGGTTTAACGACAACTGAAAAAAAAGACTATATTATTCTATATCCGAAGAAGTCAGTTTTAGATTTTGTTCTTTTAAACATTATAATCAAACTTTATTAGAATAAATTTGATATTTAAATATAATTATTTGAATTTTATATTTTGATTTTAAAATATTTTTCTGATTGAATAAATAGAACAACACACCAACAAAATTTAAAAATTATTTAAACGATAAAAGTTTTCATTATTTAAAGCTCTTATAAAGTTTTTAGTTTGTTTAAATTTTTATATAAATAAGAAATTAATAAGTATGTATATAAATTAATTTCCATTTTCGTTTTTCGTTAAATTTTTCTCTCGTTTTATTTTTTTTTGCAAAACAACTAAAAATATTAATAAAAAAAATTTAAATCTACATAAGAAATCATATTTTCAATTGAAAACCTACACAATTTTCTACCACAAAATCAATCCTACACGGTTGTTTTTTTCTTTGTAAAATGATATGTAAATGTGAAACGTAAATTTTCACAATTTATCATTATAAAATATATAATTCAATGTTGTTATATATATATTTTTTAGTATATTATGAAAGGAATTATATATAACTTGTCAAAACTTTGAAAAAATAATAAAATGTTTAAATAATTTTGCTGTCATATTGTGGTAAATAATGTTACAAAGAGGCCATTTACCAACAAGTTCAGAATTATTAAAAAAGAAAGCTTATTAAAAACTTTCAAATTATAAACTTATTTTTTTTTTAAATCATTTTTATGCTTGTCCTTTACATTCATCGTTGGTTTATTAAGTATGATAAATATATAGTACATTTATATATTTTCTGCAGGATAATTTTTATTATTCGTTAATTATTTTTTATTTTTTAGTTTGTTTTATATAAAGAAACTTTATCGTTTTTGTTACTCTATCAGAGCTTGATTAATGTAGCAATGTTTTTTTTTTCTGTTCAAAAAAAAGTTAAAGGCTAAATAACAAAAATAAAACAAAGAAAATTAAGAAGACAAATTTAGTATATATAACTAAAAAGTTTATTTTTCGAAAAATTAAGTTTAACAAATTGTTATTTATCTTTAGAATATTGTAAATAAAATGAGATAGGGAAAAAAACGGGTTGACAAAGTTGAATTTTTTTTGTGTCTAAACAATATTGTATTAGTATTAGTAATAAAGGACATTATTTTACTTATAGAATTGAAACTATGAAGATGAATAATAATAGCGCAACAAATTTTATGAGTATAAAAATTTTACGAATTTTAAAAAAATAAGGACCTCATAATATTAAAGGAAGTAGTTTAAAATGAAATAATAAATCCTAGATATAATTATACAAGCTACCAAATAATAAATAATTTTACTGAAATACTTTTGCTTAGCAATTTTCCTTTTTGTAAAGAATATCCTTAAAACCAATTTTAAATAATTACTTGAATATTCATTGATTAAATTATGTAACATAAATGAACAAGTAAAAAAATCCTTCAACTTTCAGATTTAAAAAATGAACCATTTTTACATAAAAGTTTAAAAAAAAAAAGCAAAAAAAATGTTAAGAGCTTCAATAGGACAAACTATGAAAATTATGTCAAATACATACTTAAAGGAAGACATCTGCTATTTTTATATATTTCAATGCTCATCTTATATGGATACTTAATATATACAATCTATACATTATGTATATATTGAGTATGTTGCAGAGTGAATTCATTTGTTGCGAAGATACTTTTAGTAGTCAAAAAGTTTATATGTTGTCTCGTAACAATTTTTTTTTTTAAATATAATTTAATATCATAAATTTTCACCACAAATAAGGAAAACTTGGGTATTGGAAAGTTAATGTGCAATGCAATAAAATATACGTCAAAAGCTCGATTTTATGATGCAATATAAAAATGTTGATTAATATCGTAAATGTCTATCAAAATTGATGATAAGTCGAACCATAAGAAACATTATACATAATTATTTATCCTAGTAATATAATTTTTGAAAAATCTCATGATTACGAAACTAGTATAGTTCATAAAGTGGACAAAATTTTTTCTTATATTTAACTGAACTGAATTTAGTCTTATAAATAATTTTTTATATCACAGGATATTATTTTTTCCTTTTACTTGTCTTTTAAAAGATTATAAAGAAATTGTATACAAAAACAAAATGGTTAATGTTTTAAGAGCCAGAAAGATGATGGTGTACAATTTTAATTAAAAAGGACATACATATATGTATATTACATATGTATACATATATTATGACAGAATATAACAGAACAATGTAAAATTTAACATGATTTTTTATTATTTTTTTGGTATTTTTGGTTTATTAATTTTATTATTTTTCAATTGTGTGGGAAAAGGATAACAAAAAAATATTGTATAATAAATAAATTTATAAATAATTGAAAATAAGATTATTTGTACACGAGCAAACAAAATATTTTTAAATATTTAAATCTTTTTTCTTTGGTTTTTATTTTTAGAAAATAATAAAACATTTTATATTGAAAATTTTTTTAAGTGTGTTTTGGATCCAGTCTTAAATGTAATCTTTCCTTTATATGCTACATTATGTATTTTTCTAGCTTATTGTTTCGGTAAAAAACATAGAAACATTTATATTAAAAATGCGCACATGGCTAATAAAAATTAACTTAAAACAAAATTTATAATAACAAAGAATTAATGCTTTAAATATTTTATGAAATTTTAGAAATATTATAATACATCCTCCATTTGTTTTTAAAGAATATAATCTTAAATATTAAAATAATAATAAACATAAGTAGAATGAATCACAGGGGTGCATTTATATTTTTAAGAAGAAGAAAAATTTTTTTACATTTCTTGTTTATATATTTTACATTTTATGAATAAAAATGATTGTATTAAAATATTTATAATAAAAAATATAATATTATATACATACAATACTGTACGAAAATGTATACTATAAATATATTTGGTTACAATATGACTTTAACGTATAGGGAGATATTACTTTGACTATATTACTTCGCTATATGGTTATGAATAATTCAATGGTGCGTCAGTTGTGCTGTTTAATAATTTATTTAAGGAAAATAAATGTAAATAAAAGATCTACGGAAAATCATAAAATATGTATAAAAAGCTGATAATAATATATTTTTAAAAATTATTTAATTACAAACTTATTATATTTAAGAAAAATGACTACTAAATGAAAATATTTTAGTTGACTAAATAAAGGCAATATAAACATTTGAATTACAAACATATAAACGATACAAACATTTTAAAAATAAAAATAATGATTGTAAAATAACCTTTAGAATATTTTTTCATTAAAGATTCTCTCTTAATTTAAATTGATAAACTTTCACCCATAAAATAAAACTCAGATTAAGTGAATTGCTTTTTAAACTATTATTTAAACACTCGTATAGTACATACCCAATGAATAACATTAATATAAATATAGTATTTTTCTATTAATGATAAAAGTATGGCAATGCTTTTTACAATCTATTCGTATACTATACCAAAATGTAGGTATTTTCATTACCATGAATTCAAGCCAGTATACATGTCTATGCGACACTCGTAGTCCATACCCAGTGGCTTCTAGCCACCCACAGGTATATTAATTTAGTTCATTTGTTAAATGATTATTATCTATATTTAAAAGCAAATAACTGACATGGAAAATTCCCATTAGATAGAAAATCTTATATATAAAATTAGATAAAAAACAATTAATTTACATAAATCACCTAATCGAATTTCTAATTTACACAAAAATTAAACCAAAAATTTTTATTTGAAATAAAAGGTTGAAATATTTTAGTTTTTATCTTGCAGAAAATTTAAGTCATATAGCCAAAGGAAAAACCCTGCTATACGTTGGTAAAATTTATTAAAGAAATCGGATGGCACGATTCGTGATGAATCTTCTGAGGAACGTTTCGTAAGGGGGTACAACGGACCATTTATAGGGTCTAGGTACGTGGATTGGCCGCTCCAATCCCCCTTTCAAACTAACCGACCATAACCAAACCAAAAATTGTTGGTTAAAAATTAATATTTGTATTTTAGTTTTTTCTGAAAATCATTTTTAAAGAATTGAAAATTAAATAATGAAAAATATACGAAAAAAAATTGTATAGTATTTTTTTACTATTAAAATCTTTTATGAATTTTATAGAACCAATAAAAATAAACAAGAAAATCATTAAAAAAACAGAGACATATATGTACACAATGTTACCAAAAGAAAATATACATTTTCATAATACAATTTTTTCCAAGTTTTATCTATCTACGTGTATCATTTTCTATTCGATTTCTTTTTTCTTCTTCTTTGAAACAAATATTTTTATGTTCAACTTCGTTAACTAATACCAAAAAAAAAAATAAGAAATATTATTATTGTATGTACATTGTAACAGAAAACATAAATACGACGATGACGACGAAATAGAGGAAAAACCATCTCCCATAGATATCCTCCTATTATATATTTGGTATAGAAAAACAGGAAAACAAAATTAATTGGGTTAAGGATTTCTTTTTTCAAAGGATCCAATTAATTTTCTAGTTGCTTTTATACAAGATATAACTTTGGATTTTATCCTATTTATATATATGTTATGCATACTATGTAAATTTTATTTTCTTTTTTTTTTCGACGTTTAAAAACAGAATTTCCGTTCATAAATAAATATTATATTGGTTTTTGTGCACACTTTTAATTGGAAATCAAAAAGCAAACAGAAATATGTACACAAAGAAAACACAACATAAAAAATTATATAAACAATTAAAATTAATGATTCGTGTAAATAACAATATTGTTTTTTTTTTTTTAAATTTATTTATGCAAGAAAAAAAGAATCTATTCTTAATTAAATAAAATTTAATAAATTTAAATATTATTGATGCACATCCGTTTTCGAATAATCATTTCCTTTTTAAAGGAAAAACATACAATAATTTTCATTATTCAATAGATACATAATTAGATATATGCTATGTACATAATGTATATTAAAACGTTTATTAATTTCTATATGAGCCGTTGATTTTGAAAGTGCGGAGCAAGTTCATTTTTTAAAAAAAATGGACTTTTCCCACTTTGGAAATGAACGCATTTGAAAATTGATTGACCAAATAAAATTACTAGTTACAAATTTATGCAGATATTAAAAATATTTATTTGTTAATTGATTAAAAACATAAAGTTTATATTAATTTGTAATTAAATTTAGCTTTAACTATAATTTTATTCACAAAATGGACTCCTTAAAATCAACGGCTCCGGCTCATATGTTGAAAGTAACATGAAAATTGTATTTTTAAAACAACTAACTTCATTAATTTTGCTTTGACTATAAGTACTCTAGTCCATTTAACTATAATTTATTTTAAACAGTGCAAACTTATTTTAACATATTAGAAATAAAATGAATCTCATTCATTCAATTAAATTAATATTGAACTATTCGGTAAAATAATGTGAAAATTTATTTAAGTGAATTATATTTCTGCTAAAAATTAAACTTCAAATAACTATAAAAAGATTGTCATCAATTTAAAAATCATTTTCTGAAATTTATAATCATATTCCCTAATACTCTACATACATATTGAGTTATGTTTTCCAATAAATGTTAAAAAAGTATTTCAGAGATTTATAAATAAATAACATAGAAGTAGAAGCAAAATAACTAAATAACATATAGAAGTCGATAGAAGCAGATAAAATTAGATCAAAATAAATTTCTTGACATTTCGTGACATTTTTCTATCTTTAATTGATCTAAAAGTTTATTTAAGAGAAAAACTATATATCATTTTTTTTTTAATTGGCATAAGAATATTTCCCAGACTTTCCCAAACTTCCTTTTTCTATATAGTTATTTATCCATTTCTTATTCGATAACGATTAATATAATAAAAATTTTCCCAAGAAAAAAAAACAATTCATAATTAAAAAAAAAGAAATTTGTTTGAAAAAGAAAATTTCTTTATTTTCATTTTAATTTGATTTATTTTCCAATTAAAAAGGAGTAAACTTTTTATAATTTCTTCTTATTTTGAAAAGAAAAACAATTATTTACAATTTTTATATAAAATTTTCTTATTAGACAAATTAATAATTTTCTTCATTTAACTAAAAAAAAGTTTCTTTTGATAATTTCTTAATGGTTGATGTCCTTTTTGTTTCACAAATAATAAATAAATCTCCTTATTTTTGTGTTGATATAAAAAGGAATTACTCGTTAAATGTAAAAAAAAAAAAAACAAATATTTACTATTAAAAAAATAATTAGAGAAAAAAATAACAATATTTTTAGATTCTTGATAAAAGTTTTATTTAAATTTTCATCGAAATTATTTAAAAAAATTCATAAATAAATATACAATTTTAATGATAAATTAGTTTATTTACATTATTATAACTTGATTCTGATTTTTCCAAAATCAAATTTCTTTCTCGCCAAAAATTTTCCAAAATAAATTTCGTCCTTTTCCAAATACCATAAGACTAAGATGAAAATTCTAAGATATAGAAATACCAATTTGACTTGAATTTATTATAAATCTATAATCAGTTAAAGGATATAATTTGAAATGAAGATTTAATTACCATTTATATCAAAATTCCTTTTAACATAAAACATAAAACATCAAAAAAAAAACTTTCGTATATATTAAATTTCTAATAAATTAAATTCAAATTTCCATCTTATAAGAAATTGAAAAAAGTAAACAAAATTTCAGATTAACAAGAAAAAAAAAGAAAGGCGACCTGCAAAATGGCTATTATTTTATTTATATATATATATTAATATTATACTTATGTATATACCCAAAGGACTTATCAACAAATATTTAACTTTAGCTCGATTTTCTTATTTTTTGTTTATTAACTGTCAATTATTATGCGAATTTTTAACATTATAACACAAAAGTCACAATATTTGTTTCTTCTCTCTTTTTTTTTATATTTCTATAATACCTGAGTACAGAACTTTATTTTAGATCTCAAGGATATTATATACCTTATTCCTTTGTGAATAAATTTATTTATTTGTTTAATTTTTTTTTTCTTTTGCTGTTCCTTATAAATCCATTATTTTGTATATACACAGAAAAAAAAAAAGAAGTGGATCGATTAAGTGTCATTATCAATCACAATCTACATATACAATACTTTATGTTCGCCCTTACAAAATAAAAGGATACACACTACACAACAACAAAAAAACCAAATAAGGATATATAGATATTATACATTCTTTTTTGCTCCATCTTTTTGCTTTCTGGTATTTATATTTATGTTAAATAAATAATTCAAAAGGATATTTTCATGTTTTCATGAAAAAATATTTCGTTTTTTGGAGAGAAAACCGAAAAATTATGGTTTCAAAAAAATATATATATATATTATATCTACAACCAGTAAAATATACATAAATATATATCTATAGATTACCTTAAGGCAAAGTAATATAATGATATTTCAATATGTATATAGTACATAGAAATATATTATTTTGTATATTAGGCTGATTATGATAATGAAAATATGTATATAAAGAAAATTCTGTTACATTGAACATTTTATATACCAACAACACCAACAAAAAAACAACATTTCACATGTGTGTAATTTTTATGGTTTTACTTTGTAGTCTTTGAAAAAAAAATATTGTTTTTCTTTTGCAGATTTTACAAATTATTATTAAAATGTCTACGCACATAAAACATCGGAATAAAAAAAAAAAGCATCGAAAATATAGCAAAATTGTAGCAAAATGAAAGAAAAAAAATTATGAATAATTTTTGATAATATATTAAACCTGTAAGGCATTGAAAGCTCAATAGATCATTGAAAAATTATATACAATATATCAAAAAAACATATGAAATTATTTTCAGGCTATAAAACAGAAGCAAAAAAATATATAGGAGTATAAATTTATTATTATTTATATTAAAATAAATTTATTTATTGTATCGCAAAAAGAGAGAGAATTTCTTTTTTTTTTTTTTTAAGAATTATGTGATGCCTTTAAGTTAAATATAAATAAAATAAAATTTCGATAAAAAAGGATATTCGACATGTATATTTCATTTCTCAAGTAATAAAATACTAAAAATCATTTACACAGTTTGGTATTATATATGGAAATTGATTTTATTACAAATATGGTTAGGATTGGTGTAAGTAGATAGTAGAGAATATCAATTCAAAATGTTTCAATTCAAATAAGGATTTTGTATAAGTTTTGTAGTAAAAGTGTAGTTATTACAATTATCTGGGTTGTAGGGAAAATGTTTGTTTTTTTCGTATTTCAAATTTAAAATCTATATATTGTCAATTTGTCAATAATAGGTTTAAATATAATTACAATAAGTATGAACTTCTTGATGTTTAAAATTGATCTACTAGCAACAACTTTTACTTATGCATTACTCATTTCAAGCTTTAAACTCATATTAATACTTAAGTTACTTACAAATATAAATAAGATGTTGGTATAGAAAATGGACCCAAAATTATGTAACCAACATGAGAAAAAGTCCTACTCTTTTTTAATCAACGCTAAATATCGAAATTAAATTTTTCATGTAATTTGCTAATATCTTTTTCATGGATTATTGATTTGGGAGTTTATAAATTTTCTTTCTTCATTTTATCCTTTACAGCCAACTAGCGGCCTACATCAAACGTCTATAAACATTGATTTTTGCCTTTAATAATAAATATTTTGGCGCCTGCATATCTGGCAAAGATACAAAATAACGAAATGTTTGGCGATGTATATATACAACTATAGTAAAACGAATTAAGATCCAAAGACTGCGTTGGCTAGGCTACATTGCCAGAATAGATGATATGAAAGCGAAAAATGTATTTCAAAGAAATCCACGATGTTAGAACAGGAAAGACTACCAAAAATTCAAATATCAAGGATATCAGAAGATGTCTAGATAACCTAAGTAATTAAACTTAAAAAAAAAAAAAATTAGCAAATATTTATGGATAAAATTCTTAATTTTAATTTAAAAGCAAATTAATGAAATATAAAATTTAATTTTAATTACTTTCCAATTTATAAATAAGTTATAAAAACCTTGGGGGTGTAATTTTAGTTTCTTTTCTAAAATGTAAATTTGATTCAAGTGAAAATTTCTATTCTATAGGATATAATTATCTCATTATAAATAATTAATTAATTACCAAACAGTCATCACACCTGAAATGTCAATTTATAAATTTTATATAAAGTTTTTTTTTTCGTTTTCTATTCAAATTCAATTATATAAATTGAAATGTTGTGCTTTTTATATATAAGGAAAAACTTTATATTACTTAATAATTAATGATTGATTAATAATATAAGAAATAAGTATATACATAATTAAATTTTGATATTTTAAAAAGCTTTAAGCGATAATAAATTAATAATATAATTATTTTTAAGTATGTATATGTTAAAATCAATTTCTCTATTTCAACAATTCTAATTTATATAATATTTAATTTGTAAAGCTATTCGTTATGCCCTTACAACATTTAATATATCATGATACATTAAGAATATTAAACATAATAATTAATTACATAATAAACATTTAAATTTATATTATTAAAGAATATTTAATATATTTGTATTAAATAAATAAATATAAAAAGGATATTTGATAATTTTCTTAATGAAAATTTTTGATATTCAAATGAAATTTGAAGTAATAATATACCAACCTAAGTAATTAAACTTAATAACCTAAGTTATTAAGAAAATGAATATATGGATTAGTAATTTTTCGCCGATGGTAATTTTCAATAACTTATCGTAATTTTTGATACTGTCGTATATCAGTTACCAAAAGTTATATAGGAGTTTATTTTATTTGTTAATACTCAATATTTAAATCATTTTTTTTAATAATTAATATTTGAATAAATTAAAAATATCATTTTAAATGACACAATTAACTAATTACCATTCCTGACATTTACATTATACAAATTATATTAATAATTTGTAATAAATATTTTGTCCCTGAAATATATATCATGTATTAAATAATTATTTCAAACTTTTTAAATTATCGGCCTACGCAATATTTGTATACTAAACGATATGGTTTTTTGGTTTTACAAGGACATTGACAAATAATATATATGGAAATAATCCTACAAATAACTTCAAACCATAAGGAAATTCTTTACTTTCTATAATACTGGTTATACAACGACTATACCAAGCTTATTTGTGTACCAATTATAGGTAAATTTGTATAGAGATTTGCTAGACATGAAATATATTTTCAATTTACTATAAATGCACTTTTGGAGTGACCCAAACTGATGTTTTTCAAAAGATTAAGTCGGATAAAAGAGCAATGCATTTTGATATTTTTCGGAATCATTTGGTGGTAGATTAAATAATGAAATTTCATGGATAGTTTTCTAATTTATTTCATTAAATACTTTCTTAAAAATAGATACGTAAATATTCTGCACTTACTTATTTCTGCATTATTTCTAAATTAGGACCTTTTTTAAATAATAAATACGGAAAAATTTACTCATCCCAATTTTCCCAACCTTCTACATTATATAATTTATATATAATCAAATTAATATTAAACTTACCTAAAAGTGTTATTAATAGAAGATGAGAATAGAAAATAAATCCATTTAGATTTTTATATTCCATTTTATGTTTTTATCTTCTTTATTAACAAGAAAATTTATATTTTTTATTTTAAACTTTTTCATTAAATTTATTAATTATAAATTGTACAAAAAAAAATAAAATTAATTAATTTTTAATTAACATAAATTTAATTAATATTTATTTATTTTTTTTACTTAAAATTAAGTTTGTTGTTGTTTTTTTTTTGTTTTTGTCTCTTAAAGAAATCATTTTTTTTCGTTTTAATTATTTATTTCCATATTTTTTATATTCATACATAAATAATTACATATTTGTTTATGGAAATTAATTTCTTTACTGAAAACACAACACCAAAAAAAAAAAAAAACACTTTTCGTAATTTTCTTTATTTTATTTTATTTTTATTTTTGTATCCTTTTTTGAGAAAAATTCAAAAAAAAAAATATTTATATGATTTTTTCACTTTTAATTTTTTTTTTTCCTCCTTTTATTTTGTTCTTGATTTTTTCTTATTTATATTTTTATTTATTTTTTTTTGTATACCGTAAGAAAAAAAAAATCATTTTCTTTTCAATTTTCTTTTTTTGATGAAAAACGTTAAAAAAAAAATAATTTTTTTTATGAAAAAAGAAAAATATCACTTTTCATGTTGTACATAAAAAAAAAAATCATAAAAATGTAAAGGTACAAAAGACATTATGAATGTCAAATCATTTTACAATATTACAAAAAAAAAAAAATGAAATGAGAAAGAAAGAAAGTAAAAAAAAAAAATTATATATGAAAATGTTTTTCACTTATGTTTTCATTTTTCTTATTTTTCTTATTACAATGTTGTTTTTTTTTTGTTGTTATTTTGCTTCAAAGTGAAAATTGTTTGTACACTTTTTAATATATTGAGACGAAAAACTGTTTATAAAGAAAAATTGTACATCTGGGGTACGTAAAAGCGTGCGTGTGTGTGTGTGTGTATGCGTTATATGTATAAAGTGTGTTTAAAGTGAAAAACCAATTTTCATTTTTATAAACATTATTATTAATATTATTTTTATGTAATTTATCTTAACGCACTCATTCTCTATTATCCTTGTTTTGTTTGTGACATCACTTCATTTTATATACATTATTTATTTTTATTTTGTTATAGTTATGGATTAAAAAGGAAAACACACACTCAAACAAAAATAGAAAAAATAATAAAGCGATAAAGTGCAAAAAAGGAAATTGTTTCTTGTGAAATTAATTTATATTTTGTTTGTTGTTGTGTGTTTTTTTCCTGTAAGCTGCACAATAAATTTTCACTTCACTATATTTTTTTTTTTTTAATTTAAAATAATTTTTTTTCCTCCAGGAAGCTTTTTTTTTTTTGTTTTATTTTTCTATTACACCGTGAATTTTTTTTACGTCAGTTGTTAACCAGGAAAATATCTTCACTTATATGCCCATCTCTTCTGTATTTTATACAATTCTAATATATGTATATATCTTAAACCCTGCAGGATATAAACATATTTTATACACAAAAAGACAAACAATTTTCATGAAAATATGCCTATAAGGCTTTAAACAACAACAACATCAACAAAATGGATCGCAATATAAACAAAAAAAAAACACTATTTTTGAATCAAAGAAGAAGAAGAAAGAAAAAAAAAAAACAGGTCGACTTTTAAAATGTATTTATTATCACAAAAGGATTTAACAGGTGGAACACAAAAAGGATGTAAAATAATATATATAAGTGGGGTGTGGAGAAGGAAAAATGGAATTTATAAAGGTAAGTTTTTTATTGACTTTTACGGAGAGGAGGGGAACGCTTTACAGTGGAATATATATTTCTTTATCGTGTCACCTTTCGTTGATTTTGGATGTAGTCGTTGTGTGTAGTCGCTTCGATTTACCCACCACCTCCAACAGAACCAAAAAAAAAAATATAAAATAAAACACGATAACAAGAAAAAAATTTTTTTTTTTTGCTGTTTGTTTTGTATTATTTATAAATATCCTTTTTTTTCTTGTACTTTTTTTTTTAACTGTGTATTTATATTTATATTATCCTGCAGTTTTTTTTTTGTTGTTGTTGTGTGCGCTTCTTTATTATTTTTACGATTAAATGATTGCCACAAGGAATGAATAAAAAAATAAATAAAATACACAAAAACAAGGACGAACCAAAAAAAACTTGTGATATGAGAATGACACAGAAAAAAAAAGAAAATAATAATAATAAAGAATTTTCTGTTTGTTTTGGTTCTTTATTTTTTGATTGTTTGTATGATGAAATTGTTTTGCACGTTTTTTTTTTTTTTTTTTTGTTCCAAAAGTGGAACTAAAATAATGTAGACGTTTAAAGAAAAATACAAGTTAAGAAATATAATAATAATATCAGGTTAAACAATCACAACAACGATTTCAATTCGAACACGTATCCTGTTTTTATTTTACTTCATAATAAAAAAAGGATATATACAATATGAAAATACAAAAATGAAAGAAGAATTTGAAAACATTGGAAAAAAAAGAAAAATTTTATAATATTTTTCAACTTTTTCTTTATCTATAAAAAAAAGGATATCCGTAAATCGAAACCGAATAGAAAACTATAGAATATTTGTTTTTTATTTATTGTTTAAAGGATATCAAATTTATTTCTAATTTCTTTTTTTTTATATGTATATTTTGCGTGCAAACATCTTTACGGAGAGCAAGCAAAAATTAAACTGATATTCTTACTATAAGGACTATGGTTAAATTATTATTTTGTATCCTAGGTAATAGGATATATATATAATTTTTTTTTTTTTTGGTAATAATTTCCTAAGGGTTTTTCTTACACATATTCATATTTCAATGTATTTGTATTTCGCGGATTTATGATGATTTTCTCTTTCAAAATTGTATAAATTTTCATTTTCTCTTAAATATATAAAGATTTTCAAATATAATTTGAAATGTCCTTTTTTTATAAAATCACTCAAAAAAAGCTTTAGCGACAATTTCACTCGAAAATGTTTTTATTATTATGATTTCTCTCTTTTTTTAAAATTGAGGAAATTTGGAAAAATTTTGTATCCTTTCAATATGTTCATAAAAAATTCAGCTATAGATGAGAAAAATTTTTCGTTTTTGAACCTTACCTAATTTTTTTTTTTGGTTGAAATTCTCTTGATAATTGCCATACCAAGGACATTTTTTAATTCTCTTTATTATTCTATTTTTATTAATGTTAAGGGAAAAAAAAAATCTTTTCTATAAATTTTTTTTTCAAGTAAATTTTTAAGGAAATAAAAGGAAAATTTAGGATATGCATATAACAATTTTTATTTTACAAAGTATACTCAATTTAAGAAGTGTTATATCATGAAATTTCATTTCTTTTTAGGATATTTTTTTTTTTATGTTGAGGTCCTTTTTAGAAAATTTAAGGAGTATAAAATTTTTGTTATTGTTTTTGAATGTAAGAGAATTTTTTTCATTTTAAAGGTAGAAAAAAATTATATATATTTATTTATTTTAAAACAGTAAAAAAAAATATCCTTGTAAAAATATTCTCAGTTTATTTTTGATTATTTTAAGCTTTATAATAATTTTCCTTGTTGTTCGTGTTATCATTTTCATATAAATACTATATATAATATTTTTAATATTTAACATCTGAATACAATTAAGCTAATTAAGTAATTAAATTAAATTAAAAAATATATAATTTTTTAGCTAAAAAAGAAATTTATTTGATATTAAACTTATATTATTAATATTTTTTGTTTTCAACTAAATAAAATGAGAAAAAAACTTTGAATCAAAATAAAATTTTACTTAAATAACAAAATTTTAATTATTTTAAGTTGAAAAACTTTGAAATGTAAAAGAAAAATTAAATTATTATTTTCATATTTTGTTTTTTTTTTTTAATTAATTTAATGGATTTAATTATTTTAAGAAAATCATTAAATTATATGGTATAATAAATATAGTAAATTAATTAGTTATAAATCGCAAATCACAATTTTCTAGAATTTTAATCTTTTAAAATATAAAATATTTTGGATTTAAATTCCAATTTCCATTGAAACTGTTGATTATTTCTAATTTAAATATAATCAAATTTAGTAAATCAACTAATCTAATTTTTTCTAATTTTACTTTAATCAACACAAATTTTAGTATAATCAACACAAAGATCATATAAATTTATAATGATCCTTTTGGGTATAATAGGGTAAATAGGAAATAAAATTTCCCACTATATTACTTTATTTATTTTTTTGAAGTGTCTTGATTATATGAATCAGTCTTTTCTTCGTGATTTCTTAGAGTGAATTGTACCCAGACAAATAAAATGTCGTAATATATTTATTATTTCTAACTTAGAGCGAATTTGACAAACAACAGAGTACAATAAACATTGAAATGTAAGTCGTCTGGTACATGAAAATATGGAAATATGTTTGGGAAATCTTTGAAGAGAAAATGGCATCATATCACTGAACAAATTCCGTGGCCTATAAGGTATGAATTAAGGGGGATAAATAAGTAATTAATGCATACTACAAGAAGCTTAAGACAAATTTTTATAGCTAAGCTTTTTATAGTAGACAAATAAAGAAGACTTAAAGTACTAAAGTACAAACTGTCATGACTTATTTATGAGTCTTAGGTACAACATAATTTTTACTAAGATAAATCTGAAAGCGAAATTTCTTCACACATTCTGTTAACAGGCGAACTGTTAAGACTAATCGAAATACATAAAATTCATTTAAAAACATTTAAAAAAAAAGCAATTCTTCTATGTATATTAACTTTTTTCTACTAAAAGTCCAAAAACAAAAACTTTTTTTTTGTTCATTAAAATTCCAAACTAAAAGTAAAACTAATTTATTTAAATTACAATATAATTTTTTAATAAATTAAATAGTCATTAATATAATAATAATTTTAAGCATAAATAAACCAATTGGTTTAGCATGCTTAAAAAAACAACCGCCTCCACCTATAAAACAACAAAACAAAAAAATGTTCATTGTACATTAGATATTTTGTAGTAACATAACACAAACAGCATAAAATAATTTATAATTTCTTAAGTTTTCATTGCATGGTATTTCCTCTTTCTTATATTTTGTGATCCTTTATGAGTTTCGTCACGAACTTAATACCCGCACCAAACAGCAAAAAAACAAAATTCCTTTTATACTATAAAAATTTTTGTTGTTGTTTATTTTACAAGAAAATGTTCTTCCTTCTTGTTTTTCCAAAAAAAAAAAAACATGTACAAAATTTTTTTTCCATTTTGTTATAACATCGATTAAGCAGCACTCTGTACAAAACCATAGTTATGTATCTTATATATATTTATGTACGATATATAGAAAGGGTTGAAAAATGAGTGGCTTGCTTTTTCCTTAACTAATAACTAATGATTTTTCTTTTTCAAGGACATTATTATAAATCGCACACAAAGATATAATAATTTTCCTGCTAAATTTTATTGTTAGCAATAATTTTACAGATGTTATTTATGTTTGTGTTATTTTTTATTTTTTTACACTCAAAGTTTGTTTTATTCTTTAGTTGCCGAAGGGATAAAATTTATATTAAATTTCAAATAATTTATTTTCTATATATTATTTTATTGGTGGAAATTTATTTTAAAAAGTACGATTACACAAGTATATAAATATAATTTTCCCAAAATAATTTGAAGAATAATTTAATAGGGGGAAAAAAAAAACTGAATTTAAGTGGTTATAATTTATATTGAGAAAAATCAATTTTATTTTAATTGGTCTATAAAGGATTTTTATGGTGTCCGAATTAAAAATTGCGACTATAATTTTGTAATATTAATTTTTGAAAATTGGTAATTTCATATTTGATTTTACACTGTGCAAATGCAACACAGAAACTATTAAAAAAATTTTACGTAATTAAACTAACAATTACATAATTTTGATTCGTTTTTTATCACTTCAGAGAAATTTTTAAACAATTATTTTTAAATTGTATTTAAACTCTATAAATCCTTTGAAATTTTGTAAAATTAATTGTAACAATAAATATTTTCCAAACGTTTATTTAATAAATTTAATAAATATACAAATTTCCAATATTCAATAGATCCTGTTTAGTTTTGAATATTTTTTTTAACCCCCCTGGGTAAGAATAACATAAATAAACTAATTTTGTTTTATTGTATACTACCCAAAAATTTTGTTACAATTTATTATATACAAATACAAATCATAAAATTTATTTCTACCTCGAGGATATTACAAAATTGTAATAATTTCTAACTATAAAATTTTGAATTTTTGCAAAAAAAAAATAAAAAATAATAATTCTCAATGTTAAAAATTTTCTTATTATTTTCTTATTATAGAAATTAAACGATAAATTATTAAATATTAAAAAGTGTATATATATATACATAAAATATTTTTATCGAATTTCATGGTAAAAAACATAATTAAGTAAAACTGTGCAATTAACTATACAATGTAATATTATACAAAGATATAATCTTTATGTATTATAAGGATAAAATATTAAATATATAAAATATTGTAAATGAGCTACAAAAAATTACTAATAATATCAGGAATTATACTTAAAAAAATTTTTTCTCTAACATCAAAAATTTTGTTACAGGCAAAAACCTAAATATAATCCATAATAATATCCACCAGCTTTAAAAAGAAAATTCACATTTTAATATTCTACTTTTTTTTTTTAGAATTTTCAAAGTCTTTAAGTCTATAAATAAATGGGCGAGGAAAATCTTTAATCAAAAAAACTAAAATCCTAGAAAATTATGTTTTTAGTTAATTAATAATTTCTTGTATGACGACCTTAGGTAAATATTATTATAAATATAAATTTAAAAAAAAAATATTATTTTTATAACAAATGTTTGATATATATAAAACAAGAATTTTCAATTTTCATCTCAACACACAGATTGGAAAATTAATGCATAAATCCTAGCAACGTATAAAAATGTGCGCAGCAATATACAACGAAAAATCTAAATTAAATCAGGTTCATTATTATTATTATTATTAATATTTAAGTACACTATTATATAGTAAGGATATTATATACATGAGCATATAATTTTTTTTTTTTTGTTTTATAATTATATTTTTCCCAAAAGGATATTTTCCACAACAAAAACACTATAACAAAAAACAACAATATTATATATAAAACTTAACCTGGTATGGAAAAATGAAAATTTATATTATGTAGACGGGGAAAATAACAAACTATATAAAAGAAAAAAATGATTATACTATGAAAATAAGTTTGGGTAGAAAATATAAATTGTAGACTATAATAAGTCTGATGTTAATAAACAAGGATTAAAGTTAAATGTAACACCATTTACCAATAGGGATTCATAATTTTTTTTTTCTATTTGTCTGTAAAATTACAGACTTGATAGCAAAATTTATAAATATTGTAATAGGATATGCTGTTTTAATTATATTTAACTTATTTTTTTTTTAATAATTACAAATTTTACTTTACGAACGTATCAATTATAATTTTTTACATTAATAATTATTTATAAAGTTTTGGAAAATTGATATTTATATAGTCTAGATATTATTATTTAATAATTTATTAATTATTTTAATTGATATTTTTGTGAATATATATTATAATTTAGTTGAGTAAAGTGATGAACATAATTAAAAGTTAAAAGTAATTTGAATAAATTTTATTGCTGGTCTATTTTCATTTCAATAGTGAAAATTTATATATCATTTTACGTTTATTTACGCGTTCTTCTATCTAATTTACTTGATTTATGATATGTACTAAAATTTTTGAAATTTTATTCAGATAAGTTCATCAAAATTTAACTTTGAAAGAAATTTCAGCTATGATATTCCAAACATTTAATTGTGTACAGACAAACATAATATTTATCCACAAAAAAGTTAAATTATTTTATAAATTTTCATAATTTGCTTTCGGGGATGAATAAATTTTATTTCAAATAATATTTTTTTTTTGTATTTTAATTATACATTTTTTAATTTTAATTTTTTCATTCCCTGTAATGAAAAATACAGAAAATAATTTATATTTTTTAAATTTCTAGACTAATTTTTTCTTCCTTGTATTTTAACTTTAAAATATTTTTTAACAAAATTTTTTTATATATATTAAAATATAATAATGTAATATATATAAAAGCTATTTCTTTATGTTGTGAATTTTATGCATAAATAATTAATTTTACAAAATGAAAACAATTCAAATATATACCAGAAATATTTTATAATAATAAATAAACAGGCTATTTTTTATAAATAAGTAGTATATAAAATTTAAAAGAATTTAAAATTTTCTGCAAAAGTAAATAATAATAATTTTATTGTAAAGTTTTTCATAAAAAAAATAATAATAAAGTTAATTATGCAAAAGTTTATTTTTATACTTACTTATGATATTATTTATAGAACTATGTTTTTTTGTGTAAGTTAAATGAATTTAGTATGGAAATGGTTTGTATTTATCAAGAAATGCTGAGCCTATATTGGATATTGTAGGGAAAAAATTTGGATACAAGTAGGAATTTTCAATATATTTGATTCATTTATGAACTGAAGTTGATTATAGAAAGAATGATTCAAGGAAATTTATATACCACTTATTGGTATATCTTATATTATACACAATTCTAACATAAAGCTAGGCCAATTTTCAGTCTTGTATAAATGGTAATTTATTAAGATTACCAACTAATCAAAATCTTAATATTGTAATACACAAATATTTAGCTGTTTCTAAAGAAATTGTAAAATTACTTTATACGCACACTTTATGCAACAATTCCATATTGTATTACTTGAATATCTATACGCCAGGACACGATTATTCCATATCCAACTTATTAATTAAAAACATAAATTTACTGTATAATTAGACATATTTTACATTTAAAATTCTTGTTAGAATTTATTTAATGCATTTTTTATTCTATAACTTAAAAAACAAAAAATATGTTTCTTTCCCTAACACACAAATCATAATTATTATTTTTTTAGTTATCTATTATACATAACCTAACATTAACGCTGCACAAAATAATTATAGAGAGGCATAAACTAGTTAACTATATAAAACATTTTTCATTCCAATATTTTACATTTCAACACAAATCGATCTAAACATTAAAATAACAATTTTCTATTTTATAAAATTTTATATCTAATACGAAATATTTTCATTTTAATATAACCAAAATGATTTAGTCCAAAACATAACAACGTATCTATATAACATATATAAAATACTATTAGATATTTGTGTATTAAAATTGTGAAAATCAGCAAGGAAATCCTTTTTTTTTTTAACCGGAAATTTTTGTTTTCATCAACAAAAGCATAGTACAACAACAACACTAAAAAACACAATGTAATTACCCATGTTTGTATATATGAAATTGTTACCATTTTTACTTTGTTGTATTTAGGTAGTATATACATATACTACATTCGAAAAAATTAGTAAATTCATAGCACATTTTTCTATCTTGTCTATATATATAGAAAATTCACAAGTTTAAAGTATAACAATGATAAATATTTTTGAGTCACGTACTCACATTTATTTATCAGAAAAGTTTTTTGGAAAATAATAGAAAATATAGACGATAATTTTTCTAACATGTAATTAAAGTTTTTAATTCGCGTAGAAAATACTTAATGATTATTTTTATCCATTTAAAATTGTGTTTTATGAAATAACAAAAATAGAAATTATATTAATTTGGTTGCGTTTCTATTATTTCTGCATTTGTATTTATGTATTTATATTGTAGTTAGTCTTACTATCAAATCATATCAAGGTGATTAATAAAATTTAAAATTCTGTTAATAAAATACCAAAATTTAATGCTTAATGGAATAAAATATTAGTTAAATTTAATCAATTAATTAAGTTCCATTAAATTGAAATTAATATTGGTTAATTATAGTTAAATGAAAAGTAAAAACCTTTGTGACCCAGGAAATTTAGAAATAGAGAGCTTGTGGTTGACATGCTATGATCCTTGGGGGGTTAAAGCAACCTAATTAATGTAATTCATAATTTTAATTAATTATATTAAAAATAATTTAAATTTTCGCTAATGAAATCACATTGAAGGTCCTAGATCTTTTATTAAAATATTTATTTTCTATAAAAATTTTAATATTACAAGAAATTGAATAAACATTTAAATATTTTACTATATCAAAAACTACTATTTCAGTATTATAAATTAACTTGTCAAAACTATTAAAAAAGTAAATAGAATTTCTTAAAATAATATCCTAAAAATTTATTATACTAAAAATATATTTCCTTTTTTAAACTATAAAAACTATTTAAAAATTTAATCTGATTTATTTAAAATAAAAAAAAAAAATACTTTAAAATATTTTTATTACCAAGGATTAAAAAAAAAAATTTGAAATTTTCGTAATTTTGTAAAAAAAAATATAATTAATTACTAAAATATAATAAAATACTGAGAAAAAAAACATCATAAAGATTTCCCAAAAAAAAAAACATTCTATATACAATATTGCTATAGTTAGTAATTTTTAAGGACAATTTAATTTTTTTTTTATATATCCTTAAAGCTTCTTATTTGGCAAACAATTCTTTAAAAAAAAAATTTTTCGAAGAAGAAAAAAAAATTATCTACACACACAAAAAAAGGATATTTTAAAAAAAAAATCCTTCCCTAAGTTACAATAAACTATATGGAAATTATTTTTTTTTTAAGTACGTAAAAATTCCATTCCCGTCTATTATTATTACTATATCTGTATATATATCCTTTTTTTCCTTTATTTATTTAAAACATTTTCCATCCAAAAAAAAATGAAAAAAGAAACGAAAATAGAGGAAAAAAAAAAACTTGGTCATTATAATTCATGACCATGCATAAAAAAAATATATAATATATTACGTATATAATATAAAAAACCAACTGACCCCATTGGGTAGTTGTCACAGTATTTCTATTATTTCTGCATATAAATATTATTATTATTATTTTTTGTTTTTTTTTAGTTATCCTTGGAACATGATTTTACCAACAAAAATAACAAAAAAAAACTAACGCGACGAATCCTTTTCCTCTAAAAAATCAACATCTGTGAATTTAAGTGCATGAGAAAAAAAATATTATTATTATTATTATTCTTATTATTATATTTATAACAATAAAAAAAAATATTAAATTCTTGGCACACATACATACAAAAAATATATAATACATACAATACCTTTTAAATTTTTCCATAAAAAATAATATAATATAATAATATCCCATCCATTTCGTCCTTGCACTACTCTAAAAAAAAATTATATGCAAAAATAATTTCAACTTTTTAAAGTTTTATGTAGGATTTATGTTAGAAAACCTCTAGGACATATAGAAAAATTTTATATATATAAAAAAAATAATAATAATCATAAAGTTTTTCTCATATTTTATTTTTTTTTGCATGTATATTGGACTTAAAGGATAACATACAATTGCTTAAACAGGACATGAACGTCGGGGTTTAGGTTGTATAGTTTTGGTTTTTTTTTTTTTTTTTAAACCAAAAAATTCATGTGGGTGCCATAAAAAATTGTTAGTTCCTTGTTTCATTTAGAATTATAAAGTATGTATGTATATATAAAATGTGTATATACGCTTTTTTACCGATTGGGTGAGATGGTTATGTGTGGATTGTGGTTTATGTTAAAAGTTTTATAGTAATGTGTTACACTATAAAATGTAAAAATTCTTAGTGTTACAAAAAAAATTTTGTTTTAGAGAAAATTCTATATAGTTTGAATAAAATGAATAATTTTTGCTTTTTTTAAAAATTAAATGATAAAATATGAAAAACAGGATTGAGTAATTATAATTTAAGGATACGGTTTAAATACAAAAATATAGGCAATTTTATTATGACCAATTTGACATCGTTTTTTTTGCTTATTTTTAATTTAATGAAAAATTATTTCGAAAAAGTTTTTATAAGCTTTATATAATATTTAATCTTCATTAATACAACTATTAAAATACTAAATTATGAATCTAAAAAAAGTATGAAAAATACGATTTTCTATATTATTAATTTTTTTCATTTCCTTTTTACAAAAAATTGTAATTCCATAAGAGGATTACATATCCACTTTTATGCCCAAACTATATGTCCATTTACTATATAACTATATAGTATAGACGAACTAAATTCGTAGAATATTCCACTTGTTATACGAGTATTATTTTAGTTATACCAAAATTTCAAAAATTTTGTTTATAATAAAACTCAAAAGTCCTTAACGTCATAAACACTAATAAAATAACATACAAATCAGTCACATAATTTTAAATTTACAAATCAGTCACATAAAATCATTGATATTATAAAAACATTGCGAAAAATGCATAAAAGAATTTATTCGTTTGTAAGTAAGTGATATTATATTTCTATAATTTTTTATATATCACATATGCACAAAATGCCCAAGGATTTACAAAATTTATTTATATGTATACCATCGTGTAATATTTAAAATCAGAATATGCTGAGTTTTTTTATGCAAAATAAATTTATATTCTCGAGAGAAAGTCATCATATAACTAAAAAAAAAACCTCATAATTTTTGTTGTTTATTACAATTTTTTAGTTTCTACAAACCAAAATTTTAAATAAAAAAACTGGTAAATTTAGTTACCACACATTATTCATGAATAAATCAAATTATTCATGAATGACATTACATACTCTAATTGTCAAAAATTGAATCAGAAATTTGTAAAACTTTATTTTACATGATTAAAATTAACTCATAACCAACTAATTAACTACAATCTTACTTACAGGATCCTACGGGACAGGCAGGGCTGACCCACACAATATTCATTGGAATCCTAAAAAATCATTGTGAAACTTAATTACGGACACTGTTGTATTTAAAATTTATAGTTAAATTTTATTATTCTCTATTTTCAAATTAAGTTCAAAGCAGCGTATAAAATAGATTTTATAGAAATGGTAGACCAATTTTCACAGCCGCAATGCACAATATGGTATATAAGCATATTACATATCAGCACTCTTCATACCAAAAGAGATGAATAGATAAAATTGTAAATGATTTAAATATTATATATAAAAAAAAATGTGGATGGTATAATATGTATTAAAGGTAAAATCCGTAAGGGATTTTAAGGATCCGCAAACGTATATATGTTTTTATTTTCATATAACCTACGCGAAAAATACAACACAAAAGTACACAATTTTCATTTACATTAATCCTGATGAAATATACACATATGCTATGTATATAGGCAAATATTTACCCAATTTCTAGATTCATAAATATTTGCACAAAGGATATAATCTAAATTTAAGAAAAATACAGAAATTTCATAATTTCTTTCTATATATAATAATGGAAAGGATTAATTTATATAAAACATTTAATTTCGCAGCTTAATTACTATACATAGGTACAAAACTGATATATACTCTGTAATTAGTTTCTCATTCAATTTTTAAAGTAAAAGCAAAATTCAATATAAATTTTCATTTAATAACAAAATGCAATTAATAGTAATTTCTACTATTTCCTTTTTTCTGTATATACATTATTTTAAATCAATTTTTATTATCAAAATATTTTCTCTACATATTTTTTTTATTTTTATTGTTATTGTAAGGATATGGAAAATTATATTTTACTATACATAAATTGTTGTTAGAAAATAAATATAGTTAGTAAACAATTTTTTTTATTTTCGTATCTAGAAAACCGCACACGCAGTTAAGATAAAAAGAAAAATTAAAAACAAAAAAAAAATATTTATGAGGTGAAATGAATAACAAATTTTGTAAAATAAAAAAAAAACAGGAATTGTTTCCAATTCTTTTTTTTTCCATTTTATGAAAAGCAATTTGTACAGAAAATGTAAAATGAATAAAAATTCTGTTTAGATAAAATTGAAAATTTATTAGTAAAAAAATTTTTTTACATGCCAGAAATAAATTAAAATTTTCAGTAATAAAAATTTCAGTAATAATTTTATTTGGTATTTCTTTTAATATTGATTTTATTTTATGGGCAATTATTCATTTAAAAAAAAATTTAAATAAAGTAAAAAATTGGTTGAAATATGACTTGGTATGCCATAAAAAACATAATAGTCCAATATAACGTTAATAATAAAGGATTACATAGCTAATTTCATAAAAAATAAATATAGTATACGCGATCATATTGAAAGTATATATAGTCAGGCTAATTATTATAATTATTTCTTTACTAAAATTACTTAAATATTACTCTTATAACTCTTCCGTTTTATAAGTCATTCCATACAAGTAAATTTACATATGTATTTTGAAATCATGTACATTTTGAGATAACTAAATTCTAATATCACAAATTTCATATTGCTAAAATTCTTTGGAATTAGAAAAATTATATAACCATTTTTATTAATGTAAAAATTTCATAATATTACCACAAATTTTCTATAATTAAATATTCTGTATAAAACAAATAATTTTTTGATATATCAAACTTGTGAGTAATTAATATAAAAATAAATATAGCATAATAATGAAAAGTATAATAAATACTAAATCATAAAAATGTGAAATTCTAACAAAATTTTGTATTACCAGATTATAATTTCATGCTCCTTAATATACAATCAACTGAATAATGACCTAAACAATTCCAAAGAAATTATACCGAATTTCGAAATACTGATTTACTAATTTTATCATAATTTATAATTTTTTTTATAAATGTCCTTTTCTGTGTCAGAGATTATTGATTGATTATTTTTTTCGTTTAAATGATTCTTCGATTAACTACAACATCCGAGAAATATACGAGAAAAAAGTAAATTTTGTTGTTATATTTTCTCAATTTCCCGGACAAAATATCATTTTTGTTTAAAAGGATATAATAATCAAAGAAATTAACCTTGTATAAGTTCATAGATCGCATTTAAAAACCAGGAATTCGTATACTATTAGATTAAAATAATTTGTTTCACAAATGAAATGAAATTAATTTTATTATTCATATCACAAATATTTTTAGTTTGAAAATGGAAATACATAATGGAAAATGAAAATTATAATATTCAAGATAAATAAGGAAATACGACATTAAATAAATTAATAAATAGAGCTTGATGATTGTTTCAAAAGAGAATGATTTCGTTTTAGTGAATGTTTTTAGAATCTGAATATTAAAGATCACTCAAATACAGGCTAAAGTCAATGTTAACTAAAAACTTTATTCAAAAATATAAACTTTCAGTTGTTTAATTAAATTAATTTCCTTTGATAAACACAAAATTTTAACAGAATTTTAATAAAATTTTAGGTTTATTAGCTATAGGCGACACTTTTTGAATAGTTTATAAACCTTAAACTCTTAATTCTTTCTATCTGTAGTAAATTGCAATTTTTTCAAATAAGTTTTAAATATTATATACTAACAATATTCATTGAAACTACTTCTATAGACTAAAAAAAAATTAATAACCATATAAAACATTATTCTTAGTCAAGTACAAAATCAACAAAATATAGTACATATATATATAAGTGTTTAAGTTTTCAATACAATTATGATGTTAGAATGTGATACAAAAAAAATAAAACTTTTAAAAATTCTAGTAAAAATATTGACTCAAATCCTAAAACAGAAAATATATTGCATAAATATCTATCGTTTATTTAATTTTACCAATAAAATAATTTCATATCAATTGAAATTTTACTTTTGTAAATAAAATAAGAGCCGAAACGATGAAACAATTTTCTGTGTAAAATAATCATTTTTTAGCTTTTTAAATAAAATTTGTTTGGTCATCATTTTCCACAAAAAATTCAATAACAAAATTATTATACTTTTTCTATATTGCAGCACAAATATTGCGACAATATCTATTAAATTCACATTGCACACACGAATAAAAATTCACATTAAAGAAACAATATTCTGAATAATATTTATCTTAACCCTTACATTTTATATAACTAAAAAATTTTTTACAAACAAATTTCTAAAAAAATTTATTTCTTTTCTTTTTCATCGGAAACAACTCATTTTTGTGTACATAAATCAAAAAACATTATAAACGTGACTAGATTTTCTAACTCCTCAGAAAAAATAAATTTATTTTTTCATCTTCAGTTTCTATTTTTTTAAAATGATAATCTCTTTTCCATTTTTACATTTATAATAAAAAAAAAAAAATTGTGTAGATGAAAATTTCGTTTTTTCAGAAAAATGAAGTCAAAAGTTCAAAATGATAAGAAATATAAAAAAATATATAATATAGAAATATTATATTTATATATAAAAATCGTGTATGTCACTTAATGTCATGGTGGTAATAAAAGTTAAATAAATTATCACTTATATAAAATTATATTTGGAATTTTTTTTTTTTACACTATTTATGGAAAATAAAATTTATATTAATCATTTCCTCGTCAAAAAAGATTGCTTTCGGTTTTTAGATTTTGACTCTAAAAACTGTCATTTTTGGTTAGCGGTTACAAAATTTATATAATACTTGTATACAAATATATAATTTAGGTAAAATATATTAGTGACTGTGGAAAATGTAAGAAAATTTATCTAATTCAGGAATTTTTAGTAAAGATTTTAAATACATTTAATGAACATTTATATTTAGAATATACTAGGTATTTTATTTTTTTTAAATCCAGGATGGATTATAATTTAACATTCAAAATAGTAAATAATAAAGACAAATTAAATTTTAAATAAATATGACATGAAAATTATATTTAATTTAAATTTTCATAATATCCTTCAAACTTGTTTTTGGTTCGGAAATTAATTTAAGAAATTTTTTCACAATATAATTACCTAGACTAATTGTATGAGCTAGTAAATGAGTTGAATTACTAGAACATCTCAATTGTATAAAAATCTATTTATATATTATTTTTATTATATTAAATAATCTCAGTTTATTCAAAAACGTCCTTGATATCATCCGAACTAATAATAAACACATATAAACCACTAACAACTGAAAGAACGAATCCTTATAAATTTCACTTTAAACTGATTTTTATGTAATAAAAAATTAAATTTTATATAATTTTTTAATGCATTTATATATATTTTCCTTAATTTCATTTATATATGCAAAGTATCCTTGTATTTCCTTTAAATTCATCAGTATAAAAAGAAAATTTATCTTAATTTTGTGAAATGGATGGCAGAAAATGCATTTATATTATTTCGTAACAAATCCTGAAACAACAAAAATATATTTTATTATACCAAATGTCACAACACAAAATCCTTAAATTCTACACAATTCTTTTTTTCTCGATTTATAAAATCCCAAAATAATTTGTATTTTATTTAATAAAACAACAAAAAAATGAACTTTGAAAATTTTCTAAAGTAAAAAACAAAAATGTTACAGTGGCATTTATTGTTATTTTAAAAACTTTAATTTTGTTGACTTTTCTTATTTTTCCATTTTCCAAGACACAAAAATAAAATCAAAATAAATTTAAATATAAATAAATATATATTTTTTTAAACGAAAATTTATTCATTTTTTTTTCTGTTGTAGGACAAGGCAGGCAGACAGAAATTTATCCTTTTAAATTATAGTTTACATTTTTTTACAAAATTTATTCGATCTTCTATAGTGTAAACAAAATTAAAAAGAATATCGTTAAAAAAATTTTTAATTATAATTTTTGAAAAAATTCTTTTATTTAAAATTGAAATATAATTAAAATTAATTTACAGCTTTTTTTACAAGGACCAAAACTCCATTTAAAATATTAAAAATTATAATTTTTTTTTTTTTTCAAATTTAATGCCAAACTATAGAAGTTATTTTTGAAGTGCCAAAATTGTATTATAATAATATAAAAATAATATTTCTAATTGTATAATAAAAAGGATATATGATGAAGAGAAAAAAAATCCTTTTATATCTTTTCTATATAAAATAAATAAATTTTTTTCTTTATATATATATAATAAACAATTTCCTTACAGGAAATCAGCTCTAACGTTACAAAAATATGTTAAAGTTTCTATATAAAATTATATACTATATTTATATATTTTTCTAGAATTAAATTTCCGTCTTTCTACAGATGGGGAGCACTTATCCAATTTTATTTTTGTTTATTTCATTTTCTTTCTATTAAAATATATCTTTTTATTCCTTTTGCATGTGAGTTTTTTAAATTAAAAACATTTTAACTCTTATTACAAAATAATAGAATAAATATTATATATAAGTGAACCCATATTAAAGTTTCCGTGAATTTTATATGATTCTTTCCTAATAAAATTCATTATTTCATTATTTTTGGATTGGAAATTAAATATATAAGTTAGTTGCGTAACTATACAATGATTAAATTACTTTGATATACTGGAATTAATTAGCACTGAATATAAAATGAAATTGAAAAATTTAAAATTTGAATAAGTAAAATCATAAATTTTATTTTTTAAATAATATATTTCTTCATTTTAATTCCAGAATTCAATCACAATTTTGTATTAAGCTGTCTAGAATATTTTTTTAAAGTCAATATACATAATTCGAGTCTATCAAATTTATAACTAACTAACTGCCCTTACTAGTGCAATCTAGAGCAAAAAGATTTGATCCTTATAATAGTGAAGATAAAGTATTTGTTTCCAGTCGTAACGAAAAAGTTTTTGACTTAACTTTAAATTTAAATATCAAGTAACTATATATTTGAAATGGTTTTTACTTTGGTATATATTTTTGGAAATTTCTATATCATACAAAACGTTTTACTTCCAACCAAATTTTTACTAATAACAAGTAATAATATTTATGACATTTGTCAAAGTTTACTTCTTGTGAAATGCCATTGCCATAATTAAAATTATTAGACTGTCTTAGTCTTCTATCCTATTTTATACTCAAGAAGACTAGAAGACTATATCCTATCTTTTACTCAAAAGTTAATATCCTGATTCAAAAATTCAAATCTCCTTAATTTCTAGAACCAATTCTAAGACACAAATATAAAATAATTTTTACAATAAGAATCTAAACAAATTTGAAAACAAAAAATATATTTAAAATTGTTTCATCTATTTATGGTATACATTAATATTACATAAATTATTTAATAATATATCTTTTAAATATTATATTATATAAAATAAAATAATAGAATCACATTGACATATTTTTGGACATATACATAATTTATAAAAAGTTAACAAACCAAAAAAGAAATTCATATAGTAAAAAATTTGAGTCAGACAAGCTTAAATAATTTAGTTAAATTTACAGTCGACTGCCAGTTTACCATAAGAGACATTTATATAGTTTAGCTATGAGTATATTTAATTACAAATATAAAATTCTATTTTTTATATAACAATTTTCAAAAAACAGAATTGAAACTAAAATATTAAAAGAAAAATAGTGTAAAAGAATTTCTCATATCTTAATCACTTTAATTTATTGTTGTTGAAAAAAAAACACAGAAAGAAAATTTAGCAAATAAAGTTTTTAGAAAATTGTTGCATAATTTTTATTATAAACAAAACTAATTTCAAATAATTTTTAATAAAAATTTATATATGATTTTAAAGTTTTGTTGTGCTGCTAATAAAATTTTGCAAATTTATATTATTTTGTATATAAAATGAAAATGAAAATTTATATTTTTTTGTAAATTTAAATTTTAAATATAAATTTTAATTTATAAAATGTAGAGTAAAATTTTAATATAAATAAATTTAATTTTAAATATATATTTAAATTATAAGAGTATTATTATTATTTTTATGATAATTTATTTGAAATTGGGTGAAATTATAATTTATTATGATTGCTTATTTATATTATGAAGAATTTACTTACTCTATATACATTTTGCATTATGACGAATGCATCCTTCTAGTTCAATTTAAATTACAACTAATTGTTCAATTGAAAACAATGTAAAATGAAATTGAAATTGATGACAATTAAAATTAAGATGCAAAAAAAAAGTACCAATGGTTTAGTAGATTGTTCGAAATGATAAATTTTTGTTAATTGTACCCTAAATTTAGGGTAAGATCCTTAATAGCTTTTTTAGACTGTAACGTTGACTGTAAAGGAAGAAAAATTAAAAAGGATATGGTTTGGATATGACTCTTAAAACCAATATCATGACAAGACCAATGACGAATCATGACAAGACCAATGACGAATCATGACGAGACCAATGACGAAGGGTAGCTAAAGTGGCATTTACGAGTACATTATCTTTTGTGATAGATAATGTATACTTTATTTTGTGTAACTAGATTTGTTTTCTAGACGCCACAAAGGCCTTGGTTGTTAATTTTTCATTTGGTTCTTAATTTTCCATAATCTTCCAGATTTTTACTTAAAAAGAATAAAATCTAAAATATATTTTGCCATAACTGACGATAAAATTCAAATAAAATCATTTAATATCTCAACTTATAATAATTAACATTTCTTTTTAATAAATTTCCCATAATTCTAAAATTAACAATTTCCCATAAATTTAAAATTCTATTTATTTTCCATAAATATAAATACAAAAAAAAAATAAATTCATTATTTTCCTAAAAAATAAATTTCAAATTTTCCCATTTACAAAACCAAAATAATATTTTTTTTTTATATTAATCTTCAACCAACAACACATAATTAACAAATTTTTACTTCTTTTGGTTTCATTATTCGTTTCTTCTTTTACACATAAATTTTACCCAGAAACCACGACGTCAACCTTTAATTCTCCGACACAACAAAAACAAAATCAACGGAAATAATGAATTATTTAACCCATATTTAAAAAAAAAAAAGAACATCATTTCCAACAAATCTTCCATAAAAATATAATTAATAAGTTTTCCGTTGAAAATTTTCTTTCATTTTTTTTTTTAAAAAAGGAAAATCTTCTTAAAATTGTAATTCTTTTTTTATAGGAACACATGTTTTTATGTTTTCGATTTTTCTCTTAAGAAAATGACTTATTAAATATCTAAAAATATTTAAAATATTCATTAGAATATGTTTCATTATACATAATCCTTACCACAAAAAAAAAAGGAAAGAAAGAAAGAAACTTTTTAATATATAAAATAAAACTGGGTAACAAAATTTTGAACAAAATTCTATTACAAAATTCACGTCATTATATTTCAGCTGTAGCGCGGCTTTAAATTATTATTGTAACCAGAAAAGTTTTTTTGATATTTCATAGAATAGAAAAATAGTTTTAAAAAAAATAATTAGAAATTGGAAAAGTTTTCGTTGAAAACTTGTAAAATTTATTTAATGCTAATTAAAAATTTATCATATAATTTTTTTTTAAATAGGATTATTTGATTTTTGTTTTTGTGCGTTTGTAATGTAAATAAATTATTTAAATTTTGAATAAAGTTTTTTTTCAAAACGAGATTTTTTAATGTACATTTGTTATGCTTATGTAATAATCATTATTAATGTAATTTATGTAATGATACAGCCATCTAATCAATTTTAATTTAATATAAATTATATAAAAAAATGTATTGACACTCCAATATATTAGTAGTCAGTCAATTGACACTCCAATATTAGTAGTCAGTCAATCTCACTTTAATAGTCAGTCAATTAATTTCAGTAATTTTGACTTTAGTAGTCAGTCAATTAATTTCAGTAATTTTGAAAATGATAGCTATATAATATTAGAATGATTTTATACAAGGTACATGTCTGTAGGACATACCAACTATATACTCAGCTTAACTATTCCAGCTTGAGTATGGCCATTCTGACCACTACCAACTTGTATACTATTTTGTATTGTAGCTATATAATATTACAATGATTTTATACAAGGTACATGTCTGTAGGACATACCAACTATATACTCAGCTTAACTATTCCAGCTTGAGTATGGCCATTCTGACCACTACCAACTTGTATACTATTTTGTATTGTAGCTATATAATATTACAATGATTTTATACAAGGTACATGTCTGTAGGACATACCAACTATATACTCAGCTTAACTATTCCAGCTTGAGTATGGCCATTCTGACCACTACCAACTTGTATACTATTTTGTATTGTAGCTATATAATATTACAATGATTTTATACAAGGTACATGTCTGTAGGACATACCAACTATATACTCAGCTTAACTATTCCAGCTTGAGTATGGCCATTCTGACCACTACCAACTTGTATACTATTTTGTATTGTAGCTATATAATATTACAATGATTTTATACAAGGTACATGTCTGTAGGACATACCAACTATATACTCAGCTTAATTATTCCAGCTTGAGTATGGCCATTCTGACCACTACCAACTTGTATACTATTTTGTATTGCAGCTATATAACATTACAATGATTTTATACAAGGTACATGTCTGTAGGACATACCAACTATATACTCAGCTTAACTATTCCAGCTTGAGTATGGCCATTCTGACCACTACCAACTTGTATACTATTTTGTATTGTAGCTATATAATATTACAATGATTTTATACAAGGTACATGTCTGTAGGACATACCAACTATATACTCAGCTTAATTATTCCAGCTTGAGTATGGCCATTCTGACCACTACCAACTTGTATACTATTTTGTATTGTAGCTATATAATATTACAATGATTTTATACAAGGTACATGTCTGTAGGACATACCAACTATATACTCAGCTTAACTATTCCAGCTTGAGTATGGCCATTCTGACCACTACCAACTTGTATACTATTTTGTATTGTAGCTATATAATATTACAATGATTTTATACAAGGTACATGTCTGTAGGACATACCAACTATATACTCAGCTTAATTATTCCAGCTTGAGTATGGCCATTCTGACCACTACCAACTTGTATACTATTTTGTATTGTAGCTATATAATATTACAATGATTTTATACAAGGTACATGGCTGTAGGACATACCAACTATATACTCAGCTTAACTATTCCAGCTTGAGTATGGCCATTCTGACCACTACCAACTTGTATACTATTTTGTATTGTAGCTATATAATATTACAATGATTTTATACAAGGTACATGTATGGAGGACATACCAACTATATACTCAGCTTAACTATTCCAGCTTGAGTATGGCCATTCTGACCACTACCAACTTGTATACTATTTTGTATTGTAGCTATATAATATTACAATGATTTTATACAAGGTACATGTCTGTAGGACATACCAACTATATACTCAGCTTAACTATTCCAGCTTGAGTATGGCCATTCTGACCACTACCAACTTGTATACTATTTTGTATTGTAGCTATATAATATTACAATGATTTTATACAAGGTACATGTCTGTAGGACATACCAACTATATACTCAGCTTAACTATTCCAGCTTGAGTATGGCCATTCTGACCACTACCAACTTGTATACTATTTTGTATTGCAGCTATATAACATTACAATGATTTTATACAAGGTACATGTCTGTAGGACATACCAACTATATACTCAGCTTAACTATTCCAGCTTGAGTATGGCCATTCTGACCACTACCAACTTGTATACTATTTTGTATTGTAGCTATATAATATTACAATGATTTTATACAAGGTACATGTCTGTAGGACATACCAACTATATACTCAGCTTAACTATTCCAGCTTGAGTATGGCCATTCTAACCACTACCAACTTGTATACTATTTTGTATTGTAGCTATATAATATTACAATGATTTTATACAAGATACATGTCTGTAGGACATACCAACTATATACTCAGCTTAACTATTCCAGCTTGAGTATGGCCATTCTGACCACTACCAACTTGTATACTATTTTGTATTGTAGCTATATAATATTACAATGATTTTATACAAGGTACATGTCTGGAGAACATACCAACTATATACTCAGCTTAACTATTCCAGCTTGAGTATGGCCATTCTGACCACTACCAACTTGTATACTATTTTGTATTGTAGCTATATAATATTACAATGATTTTATACAAGGTACATGTCTGTAGGACATACCAACTATATACTCAGCTTAACTATTCCAGCTTGAGTATGGCCATTCTGACCACTACCAACTTGTATACTATTTTGTATTGTAGCTATATAATATTACAATGATTTTATACAAGGTACATGTCTGTAGGACATACCAACTATATACTCAGCTTAACTATTCCAGCTTGAGTATGGCCATTCTGACCCTTTGAAAGATCTTAATTTTAAAGTTTTTTTCATATTTTCTAGATTAGAAAAATAGTTTTAAAAATAATAATTAGAAATTGGAAAAGTTTAAAATCTAAATTTAAAATTAAAATCTAAATTTTAAATCTCATGCATATCATAACCAAACTAACCTATATTTCCGTTATTATATTATTTAATTTAAGGACACACAATAAAAAATAGTAATAATAATATCATTGAACAAAAATTTTAAACTTTTAAATGCGTGGTAAGCATATTTTTTATTTAATATATAATTTAATTTAAGTATAGATATTATTAGAATAATCCTGATAATTATTTATACCTCACATATAATCAAATTAGAGACAGTGATTATTTGGAAATAAAAATACTTATTTAATTCTGATATGTTATATATATAGTACTTACATACAATACTTAATAGTATTTAACGAAACGTATAATTAAATTTAAATTTAATACCGAATTAAAATAAATGATTTTTTTTTAATTATAAAAAAATGTTGACACACGTTTCAACTTAAATTAAAGCCCAAATTATAGTCAACCTCGAGAATACTTAAAATTTAAATAAAAATTGTTGCCTGAAATTTTGGAAAATAATTACATTAAAGTATATTATGTATTTAATTGAAGTAATGTAAATTTTGTTTGACAATTTTTTGATACACATTTTAAAAAGTGATTCACAATTTCATCTTATGGTTTATTACTCAATCGATTTATAAGCGGGTAAAATTCAATTAGTTTATGACCGTTTTCATTTTAGTTAGTTTATTATTACCCTCTTCACTCCATTTAGCTTTGGTTTCCATTTGTTAACACCTCATTATGAAACCACCAAAACATTTGTAAAGGATGGCAACATAAAACAGGATAATTTATACCAAAAATAAGTTATAACAATTGACTGACGTACGTTGGCCACATCCAAATCCCTAATTCCCTAATAGTAACACGTTAAAATTAATTAAAAATCCCAGAAATTAAATGTTTATATAAAAAATATTAATATAATAATTTGACGGATCCTTTTGCATTAAAGTATTTCTTTATAAACGGAAAATACCAAAAAAAAAAAAATATTATAATATTAAATTTAAATTGTTTTGACCTTAAAAATTACAAGAAAAATTCTAAAAAAATAAAAATAAAAAATACAATATTATACAAAAAACGAATTTATTTCTTATAATATAATTTCACTGACCATTATGATACCTTCCGGCAATTTTTTTCTATATAACAAAAAAAAATTATGAAGAAGAAAAAAAAAGCATAAAAAAAGAAACATTGTTTAATAAATGTAATGTTTTCGGTGCCAAAATAATAAAAAAGGATACAATTCCTTTTTTTTTTTTTGTATCATATAAACTGTTTAAAACAATTTTCTGTTATCTTTTTGAACTTAATAAATAGAGAAAGTATAGAAACCCAACCGAAACATATCAAATTCCATTTCATTCTTTTTTTTTATATATTCTTTTATAGCTTTGGGCGCTTTTATCAAAATGCGTATATATGTATATGTATATATGTATATTATTATTTTGTTGCCTTTTCCATTCTTTTTGTAAAACTATAAAAAAAAATAACAATATTTTTATAGTCCACAAAAACTATAAAATGGACTAACATTGACCTAAACAAAAAAAAATTATTATAGGTTTGGTTTTTTTTTTTTTAGTTTCCAATCAAATAGACATTGATCAAAGAGCGATTTGTGACAGGATATTTGAAAATGGCAAAGAAAAGGCCAAAAATATTGTCTGTCTTGTACAGAGATTAGATTTTCTTGGTTCAATGTGAGTTGCAGCGAAAGACATCAGTTATAAGGATAAAATATACTCACCAAATATACAAATATATACTTTCAACCCTCAAAATGTCTTGGGAAATCAAAATATGTCTCAGGCAGGATTGCTCAAAAGTGTTGAACACTTAAAATAGGTCTCATGATTGCTCAGAAGTCCGAAACACTCAAATTAGGTCCCAGGATTGCTCAGATGAATAATAAAATTAATTACAAATTTAACATCCAATTTTGACCTTCTCAATCTCACTTTCAACGTTCTGAAATTGCCTTGCAAAGTAAAATTTATTCGATTAATTCTAATTAAAATTGGCTTCAGTAAAAAAAGGAAAAGGATTAATTCATATTAAATTCAAATAAAATTTTGTGGTAAACATAATTTACAAGCAAATTATTAGCTTATCAATTATTAATTACAATCTCCATAAATTTCGGAATCTTGTCATTGTAGTCCTTTTTAAATAATGATTTTTTTTTACTTTCTTTACATTATGTTGTTTATATGTTTTTGGCAGGAAAAAAAATTTAATATAGTATATTTTTATATTAATATTTGAAATTGTTATAAAAATCCAAACACACAACACAAAAAAAAAATGGAATCTAATTTGTGTGGTCGGAAAGATGTTTTTAACATCATTAAATGAAAATATTCAATTTTTTTTTATGTTTAATTTTTCCTTTTTTTTTATATATAATTTTTGTGATTTAAATTTAATGCCTTGAAACACTAAAAAGAATTTTCAACCAAAGAAAATTGATGATAATTTTTTTATGGATACAATTTAAAAGAGAAAAAAAACTAAATCTTAAAATAGAAAGATGAATGAATGTTATATGGGGTGGGTGTATAATATATTTGGGTAGAATTTAATAAATTGATCTAAATTAAGTGTTTGACATTTCCGTATCAATAATTTTACATCATAATTATATTAAGGTATCTAAAGGATACAACAACCCCAAAAAAAAAGGATATATACCATAAAAAAAAATTATAAAGTGACTTTTAATAAAAAAAATAAATAAATCATTTCACTCTCAATTACCATTTTTAATCACAAAAACGAAAATATTTAAAAAAAAAATTTATTTATATTGATGAACCATTAAGAATACTGAAAAAGGACACCAAGAAAATTTTTAAACGCATGCGTTTCAAAATAATTAAAAAATATATAAATAAAAAAAAAAAACATTTTGATGATAAACTATAAAAACAAAATTGTTTCTTCTTTTTTCATTTTTTTTAAAATTAGTTTCATTTTATTTTTTATTTTTTATTTTGATTAATTTAATTTCTCTAACAACATTAAAACCATTTTTCAACAAAAAATTGGTATTCTAATTTAAATTCAATAAGTGAACTTGAATTTTCACAGACAAGACAAGACAATAACAGAATAAGAAACCAAAAAAAATTTTATGTACCTTTAAAAAATTTCAACCCTCCTTTGTGTATATTTTCTCTATGTTTATCAAGATATCATTTTATATCAGTATCAGAAAGCATTACAGTCAATTTAAATCAGAATCTGTTCAGAATACAAAATTTATTTTTTTGCTTTTATATTCTTTAAAATTTATACTAAAAAACATAAATAATTATTTTGTCTTTCAATGATAAAGGGAAAAATTTGTTATAAATTTTGTGTTGTGTTTAGTCCTTTCCAAAAAAAATTTTAATGATGTAAAAATAATATAAATTTTTTTATTTAACTTTTTGTGGTCTTTTTTCTAATAGAAAATGATTGATGTTTAAAGACTATGTTGAATTTCAAAATATTTTTATATGTAAATTATAAATTTCTTTACTTATAGAAAAATAATAATTTAAAATTGTAAATTTTAATGTATAAATTTCTTCTATTAGCTTAGTTAGAATTGAAAAAGTATTACAGCAATTATAAAATATTTAAAATGTTTTTTAATTGGAAATTTACTATTGGCGAATACAAATTAATTTAATTTAATTTCTTATCACTAAAATCAGTTTCATTCCATTTATCGTTGTGTAAGACCATTAACTCAATTCAAATAATCAAGACATAAGAAATCAAGCTCATTCTTAACAAAATATGATAATAAATTAATGAAGGCTATAAATGCTCGTAAATATAAGTTGTTAGCCTCAAATTTCCCCATTCCTTTGCACCCCAATAATATTTCTATTAGATGAAGGTAATCATGATTATTTTTTTAAATTAATTTTTACATATAAATTACGAATGTTTTTTAAGAAGAAAATCTTACTTAATATTATGACACCTTGACTTCACACATCCATATTTTATATAATCTGTTCTAAGTTTAGTTTTGTTGTGGGCAATTATAATACCACAAAATAAAAAAATTTAATACTATGGTAATATAGTAGAATTATCTACCCTACACCCAAAAAAAATATTTTTTTAATATATTTTTATTCATTTATTCGGAAAATGAAAATACATAATTATTATTTTGCCATTATTATCCGCATATGCGAATATAAATAAAAATATTAAAAGAAAGATTTACCGCCCGCAAATATAATTTATGTGTATACCTATACATCATTAAAATAAGCTTAAAAATTAACGATGTTCTTTATAAAAACAGAAAGAAATGGAAATTCTACACTAGTATTGGGATCACCAGGAATCAATAAAAATGATTATTATTATTTTTTTTTTGCTCTCTATTTATTATTATCATCACACCTTACCACTTACCATTAAGCTTCTTTTGATTTCCATAGTGATAAGAAAAAAACCTTACAGTCAAGTTTTTAAGTTTTCTTATAATAAGTAAATTACAAAAGAAAAAATTTCCTTATGGCATCCAATTAAAATTAATTAATTTTTGTTTTATTAAGTTTTTAAAACATTAAAAAAAAAATTATGTTTGATTATTTTTTCGAAAAAATTTAATTATTTGAATTGGTCATTAAATGTATTTTGTATTCTGGGAAAATTAATTTCCGCAAATAATAAATAGAATCAACAATTTCCATTCCCAACAAATTTTAAAATCTATTTAAATTTTTTTTTGAAGATTTATGTTTATGAATTTTGCGGATTTCGACTCACCATCATTAATTTTAATCAAATTTTTAATATGGTTTTAAATGAGAAAACAATTTTTATTCATTTAAAACAGATTAAAATTTGTTTTCTCATTTGAATTCAATTTCAATGAGTACCACATTTAAATAAGTAAAATTGAAATATAAATATTAATATGTACTAGTAAAAATGGTTGTGATAATTGATTTATCAGAAATATAGAAAAATTCTAGCTTATTATAATAGTTTCTTCATTATCCAGAGGCTAATAAATAGTTCAGAATTTATATAGAAAGTACAAAATTATGATGTAAGTGCAATAAATTGACAACGAGTTAAAGGATTTAAATTAACATTTCCAAATACGTAGAATCAATTTTCCAAAATTTGAATTTTTTCTATATTTTCCGCAAATTTAATTAAAAATTTCAATTATTATACAAATTGAAATTGCTTAGGAAATCAATAATTTTCCATGCAATAATAATAACCGCGACAAAATTATATACTTTTTCAACTAAATGTAAAAAGTAATTGAAATTTAATTTGAATAATCAAATTTTAATTATTATCCTTAAAATGATAAGTAATAAATTTAAATATTTAATTATAAATTATTATTATCTTATAATGAAATTACCAAATTATAAAAAATTTACTATATTTCATTTAGATATTTAAACCACAGATAAATTTTATTTTTTAATTAACAAAAAAATATATACCTATATTAATTATTTTAGAAATTGATTTCAAATTAGAAAAAATATTGTGCAAAATAAAATTATCATTTTAGGTATATAAATTTAGGAATAAATTAAAAAAATTCAATTCAATTAGGTATGTCATCAATGGCTCAGTGTGGCCAGTACAAAAATGTAGCAGCTTTAACTATATTTGAAAATAAACTTCATATTCTTAGTTCATGTAATTAACATTTTTGTTTTGACAGATAAGATATTCGAAATATATCGTAGGAGTAGTTATAATTAACAGCAATTGAATGGTTAGGTTAGGTATATATATCATTTTCGAAAACCATGTGGAGGTAGATAGCATAATTTCGGTTACTACTGGAATTTACAAAAGAGATCAAATGGATAGTATAGAGAAGGCACAGTGGTATAGGTATTACTTCCCATTTTCAAGAAATCGTATTACTTACGTGAATTAATTTTCAAGAAAACGTGAAGTATCCCATTTAAAGCCTATATAACACTTTTAACAGTGCAATAAGGCCAATAATTTTCAATGAATCATATAGTCAGTTTAGTCCTTTATATTAATTTAATTGTGTTCCAACACCTCAATTTGAGTACATAAAAATATAAACAATAATGTAAATACTGATAAAAGTGTAGCTTAGAGCTCAAAATGAAAAAAAGGAATCCTGTCATGAGAAAAATTAATATTTTTGTTTGAAAAATTACAATTAAGAGTTTTCCACGAATTTTTTAAATATTTTTCCATCATTATTGGCTTATGTTGGTTATAGGACTTTAACGAAATTATATTTACTAAAGTTTTAATGTAGCCTTATTTGTATTTCTTATTATTTCTATTATTATAAATGATTTTTTATCACAAATAAGAGTACTAGGAATTTTGCTTGTGAATCCTTACATAAATATGTTTTCAACATCAAAATTTATTTTAAAATATATAATTCTTTTTTTATTAAATAATGTAAATTTTATGATTAAAAAAATAATGTACCTCAAAATCCAATTATATATATTTTTTTTGTTACAAAACCACCACCAAAATTTCACTACACTTTGAAGCCAATATTCAAAAAAAAATATATATCCATCTTTAATTATATATTTAAAATTTCTTTAATTTAAATATAATTTTACTTTGATCATAAATGTAAACCTTGTATAAATATAAATGAAATTGAACTTAAAGGCTAAAATGTATAATTTATTTTTATTTAAAAAATATTTATAAAACATTATTTTTTTTGAATTTCTACAACAACAACAAAAATTTAACCTAATATACTTTTTTCTTACATAAATCTACTAAATAATATAACGATTATGTGTATATGTAATGTTAAAATAATTTATGTACTTAAATCATATTTACACGAAGAAACGAAAAAAATCATTAATAACTAATTATATATAAATAAATAATGAAAAAAAAATATATTTCCGGAAATTTAACATCATCTACAAGAAAAACATAAAACATCCTATTAAAATATATAAATTTTTTTTTTTTAAATTAATGATTACAAAGAACCAAAAAGGTTAATTACAACTCAAATTCACACACAACTTACAACATTTTATTCAGTGCACGGAATTTATTTTGTTTTTTTGCTTTAAATAAAAACGATAAAGTTTTTTATAAATATTTTGCTTTGGTATCCTTGTACGTCTTTTCTACACGACAATATACCAAAAACAGAAAATATTTTCCGAGACTTTTCTTTTTTTTTTTTTTAAATGAAAAAGAATTAAATTCTTGAAGCTATTTTTGTAATTATAAATAATAAATATTCTCTCATTCATTTTAAAAAAAAAAGTAAAGAAGGAAAAAAAAACTTGCGGAAAAATTGTTGTAATTATATTTAATATAATTTTTTTTTTACTTTTATATACCAGAAGAAATATTTTCAGTGTTTCGTTTCGTGTTGTTTTCATTAACTTTGACTTTTATAATAATTAATAAAGAAAATTGTATATTTTAACGAATATCCTTAACGATAATAATCACGACTAGAAATTAATTCGAATTAATTATATTTGCAAATGTAATTGATATAAGATTAGATTAATTAAATGAAATTTCGAAATGTATATACTATTTACTGGCTTGGAAAATGTTATAAGAATTAAAAGATGCTCCATTAGCTTTAACGATTTTCCTACCAAGATGATAGTATTGGACAGGTGTTGAGGGCAACATGAAAATAATACGTTAAAAACTAAATTAGTAAGTAATTGAGTTAGTATCTAAATTATTCATTTTTATTTAGCTAAAATTTGTCAATGAATAAAATTGATTTAACTGCTTTTCTTGTAGATTTAGACATTTGAAAAGAAGTTACTCCTCTTCACATTGACCTACTTTTTAATTTTAATTCAAATTTTCAAAAAAAAATTCGATATTTTGTCCCTCCAATCTTCGGAAAAATGATTATAGATCTCAGTCTGAAAAAAATATTAAAATCTTATAAAGATCTTGGGGATTCTTAACTTCACAACAACAAAAAAATCTAATATTATAAGAAAGTTCCAACTATAAAACCAAATAAAAAGCACAATGAGATGACACAAATATAAAATATGAGTAATGTAATTATTTTTGTTGAACATTTTTCTTAAGCTAAAAAATAAAAAAAAGTGGAAAATCATTTTTTATTCCTGTTAAAACTTTAATTTTATTATTCGGGTCAAATTATTTCAATCCATTTTAGAGATGGATGGATTTTATACTCTCTGTTTGTTATTTATATTTCCTTTTACAAATAGCAACTTAGCATCTGCAACAAAACTAAAAAGTAATTTTCTATATTTTCAACAAAAATTTCATTAATAGTTTTTTAAGTGAAAAATTTTAACAAAAGTTTATGACAACTTATGGAAAATAATGATTGAAACATTATTTAATTAATAAAATTTCATATTATAGTTTAACCTGACTTTGCAGCGAAGAATTTCAATTTTGTATACTTTGTAATTCAACTAAATATAAAATTATATTAAGGTAAATCAGTCTTTTTACAATTTGAATTTGTCAAAAAGATTCTTTGCCAAATCATAAATTCGTCCTTTTAACAACTGATTTTGGAATAATATTGATTTCATTTTACACATCAAACTTATCATTTTTGCAAATAAAGATCAAACATAAGAAAGTACGAAGTTGACGACTAAAATTCGAATTGTAAAAAGCCTAATTTGATCTGAAAATGCTAAATACCAAAAAATAATATAGAAACTTTTTTTTAATTACATTGAATATTCAAATTCGAAGATAAATTAAAGTTAAAATATTCAAATCTAAATATAACATTTTGCAGAAACATTTCTTATTAAATATTAAATTTCCATTTTCTTTACATTTAAATTAATATTTTTGACTCGATAAATTTTACTTTGGGTGATGGAAAACAAAAATAATATTATATAAAGTTACATTATTATATATATATTTTATTTCAAGTATTAAAATGCCATGGGAGATTTTTAAACATTTGTGGTTGAGAACTAAACCAGATCATTTTCCTTCCCATTAAATAATTTGTGAAGATTTTTATCATACATATTATAAATGTATATATATATAGGATTGCTAGATTAGTTAGTGTGAGAATTTAAAAGTGAATATTTGCTTTGGTTTTTTTTTTATGGTTTCAGGTTTATGTGGTCTTTTAGGTTTTATAAAAATATCATAATAGGATTTAGATATTACATATATATATATGTAATAGCGAAAATAGAAATTGAGTTATTAAAATTGTGGGAAATTAAAAAAATTATATAATTTATATTACGAAAAGTAGTCTCTACCGGAAATGTTATCAATTTCCGGATTTTTTTCTTTTGGTATATTCTAATGATATTGAAATTGTGATCAAGAAAGTACTTCCAGGATTATAATCAAATAATCGAAATCTTTTACTGATATTCAGAAAAATCTTTGTGACAAACGAAATTATTTTTTTGGGCAATTATTGATTATAATAAAATCTCATAATGCCTAACTATCTGAAGATTAAACAATTCTTGTGGTAGGCAATTATATTCTAAAAATTTACTAAATTACCAAAATTAAATGAAGTTTTATGCTAATTGTTCTATAAAATTAAGATTAGAAATAATTTGCATATCTTTAGGAGATCAAAATTATATTTTTAAAAAAAATCATAATAATGATGTTGGAATTTCAATTGTGAAGTCTAAAATGAAGAAAACAAATTGTAGACTTATAATTCTAAAATTAAAATCAATAATTTTCTGATTTGTTAAAAATCAAAATGATATTTTTATTAAATTTTAACGACGGTGTGTTTATACTTCATGAAATTTTATGTCTACAAAAATTATATTTTTTTAAATTACAAAAATTGTAAGAAAATTGAATTTCTTTGATATTTTTCACGTCTATTTTCACAATCATAAAATAAAATATTGTATAAAAAATTATCTCATTCCGAATAATAATTCAAAAATAATTTTTTATTTGAATTTAATTTCACAATCTAAGTAAAAAACGAAATTATAGGAGTATAATTTTTTGTTATCAGAAAACTGAAAAATTTCTAGAACGAAAAACATAAATATAATCTAATTTATTTAACAAACACCGAATTTTGTTTATTCAAATGTACATTTCATTTTTTTTTTTGGGAATTTCGCCATTTTGCATTTAAAGAAAATTCTTTCAAAAAATATTTTTTTCCCCGAAAATATGATAAAAGTAAACGATGTGAAGGTAATGTAAATTGTGTTCAAATAAATAGAAGTGTTTTATTTTATTTTATTCAAGTATATCTCTCTAATATTTGTTTATGTAATAAATGTAAATTTCGTTTTTTTTTGCAGCATTGCTAACTTTAGTAAACCGACCTCCCCCCCTTCTAGTTGCCACCTTTATGACTCTGGAAACCAAAATTTAGTATACTCTGAATAAAATGAAAATAATAATATTATTAAATTTTCTTTACAGTAGTCGTCAGTTTTTATAGTATAAAAATTTTCAACCCAATTGTAAAATATTTAAATTTTGAAAAATAAAAATTTTTATAAATATAGAAGATTTTATAGTAAAAAAATTGTCTGTGAAATGATTTTTTTTTAGTCTGTTTGAATTATTTTTCACAATTAGAAATATGTACTACTAAAAATTAAAGATGTAAATTGTATATAAGTTTTTTGTTGAAAATGAAATATTTAGATTCATTTATGATTTCAGAAGGACTAAAAAATATTTTTAATTTTGTTTTGATTTCAAATTGAAATCGGAGAAAAAGTTTCATTTTCAAACAAAATTAATTGCCTGCAATCAAATCAAAAAAAAACTTTGATTTTAGGAAAATGAATTGCCTTAATTCGAAATCTACATCATACTTAGTATAAAAAAACATGCTCCAAATTGATTTGAATGTTGAATCAAATAATTTTTAGTCGATTTGTTCGAATGTGAATATATTTATTTTGGTAAGCGAACTGGCAATGACAATATTCTGCTGCCCAATAGCATAATTTGCATATATTTACACTTTCACAGATTATTTCAATACTGAAGCCAGAAATTAAACCAAATTGTTGGAATATGATTTGTAAGAATTTAAATTATTAATATGAAACTTGTCTCAATTGATTAACATGATGTGAGTTTAGATTCCCAATAAATAATTTGATTTCTAAAATTTGTAATGATGACAAACAAAATGTCCCAATTTTTGTATATGATACTATTTCATATATTGTTGAATGATTATATTTATGTGGATCTATTTAGCATGCTTCAAAAAATCCAATTATTATAGAGATTTTGTGAAATATCAAATTCCTTGTTATAGTGGTTTTCTATCTGTTTACCCGTTTGTCTAATTTTCGAGCGAAATTAATATTAATATACCATTAATATGTTTTTGAGAATTTCTTCAAAACTAATCGGATTTATGGCCATCTGAGACTAGCCATTTTTTTGATAAAATTTTAATATAGAAATAGAAATTATTGTAGTAATATTTAACCTTAGTCTACACACCAACCAAGGCAGTCAAATATTTAACAAAATCAGCATAATTTTTATAACTTAAATAGTCCTCCAGATCACTCAAAATTTCCCATCAAAATGAAACTACTTCTCATCCTTATGCTGGCCATTTTTCTTCTTATAAAAAAAAATATAGAACCAAATCACATAGGAAACATGATATGAATGCATTATGAGGAGAAAAGTATTCTTAAAAATTTTTTGAATAATATTTTCACCATTTTTTTTTTTTTTGCTTTTCTTTAGCCTTCCTAGATTTTTATCGTTATATATATATATATTTTTTTTAAGTATAAAATTTTTGGTGCATTGCTTCCCATATATACTATTTTATTATTATTATTATTATCATTTTATGTATTTTATGTGATGCAATCTAAAACATTATTCGATACATATACATATTTATATATGTAGATATATTTTTATAGACAATGAGATGAAACAATTTTTTCGTATATCGTTTTAAAATTCTCCAGGGGGGTTAAAAAGAAAAAAAAATGTTTTTTAAAACCCGAATAGATATTTTGGGATTCTTTTGAGATGATATGTAGCACATCAGACAAGTATCATTTATAGATAAATTTATACTATATACGAGAAATAATATAATAAGAGATCATATCAAAAATATACGATAAAAAAATATATATTTCCTTTTTTTTTTTTTTATAGTTGAAAAAGATATTAACACTCACACACACACACACAAAAGGAAAAGGAAAAAGAAAATCGTGTTATATTAAAGGTTCGTGGCAGGAAAAACTTTAAAAATCGATTAGAGATTAAACTTAATCTTTTGTTTATGGTTATTTAGGGTATAGAAATTTTCATTTCATAATTTTTTTTTTTTTTTCCTTTACGTTTTCTGTAAAAAAAAAAATCAATAATATCAGTTAGTTTTTTTAATAGATGATATCAAAAATTTCCAAAAAGATTATTAAAAAATAGAAATATGCTTGTACAAAATCAAAAACGTTTTGGGATTAAGTATTTTAATATAGGTTCTAAATTTTGTTTTTTTTTTGGCAGTAGATATTGATTATTATAAAGTTTCATAATACTTTAAGTAATCTAGAAAATGTTTGATATACCTAAAAGAGTATAGTAAATTTTTGGTTCCTTAATTTTACTAAATTACCAAAAATAAGTTTAATATTATAAAATATGGATATAAAATAATTTGCATATATTTAGGTGTTCATAAAATTCAATGGTACAATTTAGGTGCTGTGATTCCCAAACTATGCATCGCGACACACAACTGTGTCGTCAAGTATTTGTAGGTGCGTCGGGAAATTTTTAAAATATAACAGAAAACAATAAATTAAGTGTTGAATGGCCATTGATAGACCAAGAACAACTGATTACCATTCAGACTGACGGAAGCTTTAAAATTAAATATGATTTCTTTAGAAAACTTCTGAATTGAAGAAGTCAAACTTGTCCAGAGATTGGTAACAAAGCCTTTCATCTTGTTTTGGCGTTGAATAAACTTACTTGAATTTTAGGCATTTAAGATATTTTTAATTCTAAATTTACTGAGTGTCGCGACAATAAGTGAACAAAAAAAGAGTGTCGCCAATAAAAAAAACTTTGGGAAACACTGCTATATACTCCTACTAAAGAATATGTGAAATATTTTTCATTTAAAAAAGCAAATAAATGTGTCTGTCTGTCTGTTGCAAGAACTCCTGTAACGACATGCCATTCTGTCTGCAATTTATAGGCCAACTGAACTATTTCCAACTACTGGGCGAAGCCGGGTGAAATAGCTATTATTATCATAAATTTTGAAACTGAATTTCAATATACGTGCTCCATTTGTGATTAAAATATATTAAGTAAATAATTAATTACTATTACTATACACTTGAAATGTAAAATATTCAAAAAATTGATGATACAAACGATAAGGAAGCAACATAATTTTTTTCATAATAATTTCAAATCGTAATAATACTTAAATTCATTTCATAATTTATTTAATATTTTACTATAAATCAATGAACTCTATTAAATTATTAATTAATTTTCATCTTCACTTTCATCACTTTATATTGAAATTGTAAAGAATTTTTCTAATAATTTCTATACATGAAATAAAATAAAATTTCTTTATATCAATTTAAAAATTTCACAATTAATTAATCATTATTGGAATATTAGAGCTTCAACTAAACACCTTCTAATGTGCCATAATGCAATTATGTAAACATCAAAATGTTCCTCACTAAAACTTAATTAATCGGAAAAATTTTAAAGTCACCTAAAAAAAAAGCATTATTTGAAATTGTGGTGTTGGTGTGCATCTTTAATGTTATATATATTTAAAATCAATGTTGCAGCACTAAAATGCACTTTAAATAACAAACCTGAAAATGATGATTGTCTGTACACAAAATTGCTTTGATGTTAATTTTTCCTTTTCCATTTCTATCTTATACTATATAAACTTAAATACACTATAAAATGAAATGCAGTGGAAGAAATTGAAATGGGCAAATAAAAATCAACATTATAGAATATAGATGATATTTATAAACAGTTTTAGTCCTTTTAAAGAAATTTCTTAGTACATATTTGTAAATTTTTTAAAAGTTTTTATAAACTTTTAAAATAAACCTTTTTCTTTTGGTTTAAGGAAAAAAAAAAATTAAATACTCATATATCTTTTTTTCTTGAAAATTGTTATCCTCCGCACATTGAAAATTGTTATCTTCCACTCTGTTGCACATTTTTAGTACACAAAATCAATCTTTCCTTTTTTTTTGTGTGTGTTTGGTAAAGCTTTCTTATCCTTTTGAAAAGAATTTTTTATCCTTTTTGCCTAAGGATTACATCAAGTAAGCATTTAAGAAGATAATTATTTTTTTTATTATATAATTTTTCTTTTCTTTTCATTTTTTTTTTTTTCGTAAATTTTTTGTTTGTTACCCAAAAATTTTATATAAAAATAAAAAAAGTAAAATTAAATAAATTAAACAACCCAGAAAATTACATTTTATCAGTTGATTATGCGGTTGGTATTATAAAAAATAAAAAATTGGTAATAATGTTGTGCATTTTTTTATATGTTAAAATTTTTTTAACTATAAATTTATGTTGGTAAGTTTTTATTGCTTATTTCTCTGACCATTTACTTATGGAAATAATAAAAATTACCTTAATGGTGAAATATATTTTCTTTAAATAAGTTAATCCAGGTATATGTATAATATAATGTATACCAGTTAAAATTGTTTGGGTAAAAGGTCCAGCCACAAAATGTAAGTAGAATTATAAGATGACCATATTCATTTGAACAATTACAACAGTCTTCATAGGTTTAATTAAATCTTATAACATATATTAAAGGAAAAGCTTTCAGATTATTAAATGTCTGAAAATCTGCAAAATCTTATAAATGGCACTACATGAAATTGAGTGACCGAACAGTAAAGATCAACACTTTTACATCTATCTCAAACCAATCGTTCTATAAAGCATTTTCCCATCGAGCTTTCTGAATAATTTGAAAGCAATTTATCCCTCCACAGAACTATAATTGCTATCATAAAAGATTTGTTAGGCTAAATAAAACAAATTCCATGAACCAACTTTTTCTGGTATAGAAACAGTACGGGAAACAAACCTAACCATTGTATAGTCAGTAGGGTAGTAGCAATGGTAGTAGTAAGTGTAACTACATAAATCTCTATGTTAAATTTGAATTTTATTATAAACTTTTAAACTAAAACCAAAATATTACGCCTTAATATATGCAATATTCTGTTATTGTGTCCAAAAAAAAATGTTCTTTGGTTTTTATGTATACTTTTCCTCTTTCTATCTGATCTTTTCGTGTTCGTCCTTTTTTTTTTTTATTATTATTATTTTACATTTTTGGAAAATATATTTTAAAATATATAAGAGAGCCATAAAACTGTATCATAAATCACATATATATAAACTCTTTAAATATAAATTTATAACATTTTATATAAATATTTATTTCAAAGATTGAGTTTTTTATATAAGCAAATTTTGCTATGCGTTTAAGTAAATTTATTTCTATTATTTATATTTTTGTAAATATGAAAAAAAAAAAAAATATTTAAACAAATATTTATTTTTCTCTATTTTGTTTTTTTATTTAACTGAAACTACACTATTTTTACCATGGTCTTTTGACAATTTTTGCAGTAGAAAAGTAAAAAAATTAAGTAGGAAAAGTGCAAGAGTTAAAAAATAAATTTATATATAAGTAAAAATGGGAAAAAAAAGCAAAAACGTTGAAAATTTATTTTGTAGTCCTTTTTGGTTTTGTTTTTCTTTTTTTTTTTTTTTCAAAAAACCAACAAAAAGCAATAACAACAAAACCAATTTATTTCCTTAACTATACAAAAATATACAGAAAAAGTGTAATAAAAAAAACTATGGTGTATATATAATTTTACAAGAATTTTCTGAATTGTTGATGCGGAAAATGTAATTCCAGGTGTTTATTATTTTTTTTACTGTATATAAATGTAATGAAAAATTAAGAAAATTGTAAGTAATGGTTATTTTTCGTTTTTAACCTCAGTCGATGAAAAATGGGTAAATTTTGGTTGGACGTATACAAAACTCTTGATAGTATAAAAAAATATAATAATTATTCCAAAAATTTTTTTATTATTCCAATTTACTATCTGAAAACAAATTAATATTTATATATATAAATTTACTATCAAAACTAGCACAACAATTAAAAAAAATTCTACGGATTTAACAATTGCATAAATAAACCAATTATTTAAGTTTATAAAACCATTCCCCCCCCTTCACAATTCCTTGGAAAATTTTCCAAATATTTATTTATATATATTGCATAAGTTTTTCGTTATAACCAATTTTTAAACCACACAAATGAACATAACGAGAATAAAAAAACAATCAATTAAACTTTTCTATAATATAAATTTTCCCGAAAGTTTTTTTTTTTTTTTGGGGAAAAAACATTGTTTTAATTATAATAAAAACCGAATAATTTCCCTTTTTTCAGTTCAAAAATTTATCGTTTTTACAAACGTAAAAGTTTTTCAAATTCCAACAAAACATAGTCAGAGTGCGGTAAATAAGGAAAGAAGTGCATCAATAATTCCTCCTGTTTCTATAATAGTTTTGAATTTTGTTATTGTTGCCATATTTACTATGTTAATACGATTTTAAACTATTTAGACATGACGATGGCCTTATAAATAACTATATTCGTGTTAATTGTTAATTTGTAATTCAAAACACCCCCAATATTTTTTGGGTGGTGGAGTAAAAAAATGGAAAATTTTCACATTTAAATATAGTAAATAGAAAAAATTATACTATGGTTTGTTGTTTGGTACAATAAACAAAATTTATTTCAGAGAATTGTAAATGATTTTTTTTTTCGAAAACTGTTGAAATTTTTATTCCTGATAAACACACAGAGAAAATTATATTATTTTCTTTTTTTTTTTTTTTTGGAAAATTTCGGAAGTTTGTTGTGAAAAATTGTTAATTTATATTCCTTAAAAATTTATTAAATTGTATCTCTAGTATTAATAAAAAAAAAACAAAACGTTTTCATGATTTGAACATATTAATTTTTTTATGTTTGGTAAAATGTAAAAAAGGGTAAAAAATCAAATATTAAATTTTATTTAATTTTTTTTTTTTGGTTACGCGCAATCTGAAACAAAACACAAAAACAAAATTTATGAAAATTAGCATATTATATTTTTTATATGCGATCAGGAAGAATAATGTTTTTGAGTATTGATAGAAAATGAAATTATTATTTTGTTTTTTTTTTTTTTTTAGTTGCCAAATTAAAATATTTTGGCAAATTCTCATTAATTTCGTAAGATAAGAAAAAAAATATTATTTGGCAAAGAACTTTTTAGGTACTAAATTTAGTAAATTTTACAATTTTTTTAGAAAAATAGCGAAAAATTTATTAAAGCAAAATTGAAGTTTCGTTTATTTGTTTGAATCATGCTCGAAATTAATAATTCCATTGAGCATTGATAATTATTACCAGCATTACATGATCGGCATAAAGAATAATAGACTTGAGTCGGAGACTATAAGCTGCAATTGAGGAAATTCCTGTGTATCAAATATACAACAGTTTTGGAAACTAAATATTTTCAATGTCATTAGTTCTACCCTATGCTGAAAGTGACTGGGTACCAGTTTTTAGGTCTGATTTATTTCTAATTTTAAATAAATTTCCAATATTAATTATGAAACTAACTGAGCCTCCAATAAATTCGTAATTATTTCAAATTATTTCGAAAAACAATGCGGAATCTTATATTTGGCATCCTTTCTTTTTCATCCTTTCTATATATTTAAATCTATATTTTTATTTAACAGTTCAACGCCATAAACCCTTCTAAAACATAAACACCTCAGTAAATATACGAGTATACACAAAAACAAAAAAAAAATACTGAATTTCAGATTTATTTTATGCAAAAAAATAATATTATTTTTTTACATATTCGAATATATAAATTTCCATACGTGGCCACAATATTTTATTTGGTATTTGTATTAAATTATTTTCAAGAGAAATTTCGCCAATTTTTAATACGGAAATGAAATCGGAGGAAAAAAAACACATTATTTTAAAAGAATTAAATTTATTATTTCAAATTTTTTTTTATATAGGTAGTACCTTTTTGTGTATACTACATAGATAGTACATAATATATTTAAATTGAAATTTATTGCTTTAGTAAATTTAGAAATTAAATTTAAACCAAAAATTAAATTACCTAATCTTATCAATTCCAATACTGTGGTATTCAAATCGAATTAAAATACTTGAATATTACTTCAATGCAATGGAAAATATAATTTTTGGGTCATTCATAAGGCAAAAAGTTTGTCTAGTTATAGAAAATTATTAAATTTTTTTTTAGTAATTTGTATATTCAATTTCAAAAATCTTGCATACCTAATTTCTTTATATATATAAAGACTCTTTTTGATTATTGGTTCGATAAGACACCCTGACCCCAACTAATTAAACTGCTTTTCCTTTGGACCAACGATGAATGCTCTGTAAAAATAGACCAACACAAATTATTACATCGTTAAGTAATTGTTAGATAATCGGGCATTAATTAAAATTTAAATTTAGGAACTTTACATGATGTGCTGAAAAATTACAAAAGTTCAATGAAATTCTCGTTGATATTTGAAGAACAAAATTGTCCTTTGTAACACAAAAAAAAATAAATAGAACATTTTATGGTCCAAAATTTTTTTATTAATATTTTGGTGACTACTAGCTTATAGTTCTCTAAAATATTATGTTTAATTATTATGGAAATTATTTAGTGAAAAATATAATTTCTATAATTTTTTGGCAAAGAAAAATTATAATAAAGAATCATTTTATCATTTTTGTTTTTATCAAAACTTATATATTTCTTTCTGATCCTTTTCCTTACTACATTCGTGCCAAATTATAATATTTTTTTTCTGTATTATCCTAAATTGAAAATCTTCTTTCTTTCTTTTCTTTTTTTTTTTTTTAATTTTGTGGGAAATTAAATATTCCCAAAATTACATTTTCTACACAACCAAAAAAAAATGTTGTGTAAAATGTTCAAAGTATCTACAAATACATATAAAAACGAACCAAACCTTCAGGAAAATAATCCAGTTGTTTTTTTTTTTTGATTATATTCAACAAAAAAAAATTAAATCCTTAGATAATTTTTGTTTTTTGCATTTCCTTGAAGAAAATCCTTATTACACAAAAATATACAAGAAAAAAATTATAATATATTATTTTATTGAAGCGAAAAACTTTCCAACAAAAAAAAACTCGAGATTCATCTGGACATTATAATGAAAATAAATTTAATATTGTAATACATGAAAAGATTTTCAGAAAATTAAAAAACAAAAAACAAACAGAGAAAAGTTTTCCATCAATGTTGGAAGATTATAAAATAAAATTAAGTAGAAGGAACCAAGTAAATATAAATAGAATTATTCAAAAATTAATTCAATTTTTCATTATTACACAAAATTGTTGTATAAGGTGTCAATATTTGAAAATAAATATTTTAGTTTAGGATATATAAGAATGTAAATATTCAATTCAGTTTAATAGTAATTATTATTATTATTATTACAGAGTAATTTCCAATTATTTTTTTATCTCTTTTGGCTCAATAGTCCGTTGCTGACTAAGTCCAACTTCTTTGAAATTTTCCTTGTCCTTTTCTGTTGCTTTTTATATATTTATTATGCACGGATTCCGAACCATTACTCCTTAAAAAAGGAACTATTAATTGCACCAACCAAATAATATTTAACTATTAAATTTACCTTGAAGATCCTTTGAATGATTTTATAATTTTTTTTTTTTTGTGGAAATTGAATTTTCTTTTATTTCCTTTATATTAATCACATGTAAGTAGTAATATTTATTCCATTTAAATTGAGAAGATTAATTTAATATTATTATAAAATTGTCTAATCATTTTATATATTTAAGTCAAAATATTTGTTTACCTGGATGAATATCCTTATATTACCCTATTTCCTTCCTACTTTTTTTTTTAACACATACACAAAATATTCAAATAAAATATAATCTTCCTGTCCCTGTTGTTGACTGTGTTTTGATTGAAGAAAATATTATAATAAAAGAAAATTCCTACCACAAAAATTGATTTAAGGATTTTTTTATGTACTACAATTATAATAATAATAAAATATTTTCTAAGTTTTGTGTAAACATTAAAAATTTATACGACAGACCAACATAACAAATAATTATAAAATATGTGTATGTATATGTATAATGGAAAATTCGTTATTTTCGAATTATATACTTTTAAGAAAAATTGTAATAAGAAAAAAAAATCAAATTATCCTATTGAGATAATAAAAAAAAAGTATTTGAGGATAATAAAAAAATAATAAAAGATATAATTTTGAATTTTCTCTTAGAATCATTTTCATTTTTTACATTTTCCTTTTTGTATAGAGCATACTAGTCTATGAAAAATCTGTTTTCAAAATCATTTTTATGATGGGTGATAGATTTTTCTCTTAAGATTTGTCAACATTGAATAAAATATCTAACACAAAAAAAAAATATATTGTTGACTTAATAAATATTAAAGATAAATGGTTCTATTTTTCATTTTGTCAATATGAAAAAATTTTTATCGAAAAAAAAATATTATTATTATTATGTAATTTTAATATCTTTTTATGGACGACGAATGATAAAAATGTTAGAAGAAAAAAAAACAAGATGGAAAATAAAGATCCATCAGTATTGATTTACAAAAAAGAAAAATTACACAGAATCTTCAAACATTTTTATGCTAAAGACAAAATTTAATTAAGTAAATAAATTTTATTTTATTTTTTTAAGTAGTTTGTGATTTTGGTAAATATAAATTATGTAAATTTTCCAAATCAATTTATTCATGTTTTGAAAAGAAAAAAATAACAAGATTCTTCCTCTATGTGGTGGGGGATGATTATGATTTTCTTTTAAAATGACCGAATTAAGTATATATATAAAAAATATGATAAAATTATTAAATCATAACAATTTTTGATTTGGAAATAATGTAAAATTGCTAAAATATATTTTACTTAAGACTCTGAGATATTGACAGGATGACAGGTTGTTTCTATAATTTAAAATAATATTTCCAAATTGAATTATAAAATTTGGAATTTAATAAAGTATAATTTGAATGTTATCGTTCAATAAATTATTCTTTAATTTATTATGTAACCAAAATTGTAATGTAATCAAATTTCTGCCATTTAGAGTGATGCAATATCTGTAGTAAAATCTGTAGTAAAATTTCTTAGAAACAACAAAACAAGGAGATATTTTTTTTTTAAATGAATCCTAGATCCTTTAATTTTATACTGAATTTTAATTGAAGTATAAGAGCAAATGATAAAAATTTACATAATTGTTGGCCAGAAGAAATTTTGTTCGTTTCGTTTTTTTTTTGGTATTGTTTTAAATGTTGTAACGAAAAAATGCATTTTCAAAATACAAATATAAATAAAGTAAAATTAATATATGTATGATAGGGGTTTGTTAATTGTTATATGAGTGAATATTGAAAATTAAAATTTTATTTAAAAAATTACTTAAAATTTATTTTAAGAATTATTAAATTTCTGAATTTAATAAAGTAACTGCTATACAATCACTTCATCTTCATATCTTAAAATATTAAGGGCTCCTTTTCAGCCTCCTCACGAATGCGACACATATTAAATAACATATTAAAATTTTCAACTATACTTTATTATTAAAAAACTAAATAGTGTAATTAAAATAATGCCAAAAAATCTCAAAATGAGACAGAATGGGTCTAAAGATGATACTTATTTCTGGTCAGACAGGACTATCGGTATTTTACACACATATCCATTTATACACAGTAAAATACCTATTATAAAAATTTTTCCAAAATGGCAGAACAGATGTCACAAAAGTAAATTATAAATATTAAATTTTACTTTTCCCTACTTTATAGTTGTGGTGGAGCTTATAATGTGTTATAACGCAAACGAATTTGAAGCAAAACACGAAATATAATGAAATTATATTTTATACACAAAGAAAAAAAAAAATAAGTAATTTTTATTTTTTTTTAACGGAAAATTAAAAAGGATATTTACTAACACAACATAAAAAAATATATATATAAATAAATATAACAAGTAGTTAGACAAAAATGAGGAAATTTATGCAGATGAATACGGAAAAAGGAAACTTTAATTGCTTTGACCTTTTTGTTATCCTTTTTTATCTTTTTCTCTCTACTACAGTTTTTTTTTTCGTGCTACTGTTTGTATATTCATTCTATGCGACAAACGTTGTTACTATACTCCAAAATTTTAAATTGGATATTTTTTTTATTTTGGGAAAAATAAAACAATACTACAACAAAAAAAAATAATAATAATAGTAAATCGGATGTTTTAAGTGGAAACAGTATTTATTTATTTAATTTTTATTTTAAATTTTCATTTAAAAAAAAAACAAAATCATAGAAATTTTTATTTTTTAGCTAATATAAAAATTGTTAGCTTCAAATTTCTAGCGAAAAAAGAAAAAACATTTAATAATATATTATAACAATATACGATTCCGTTTTATGTATCCGGAAAAACCATTTTTTTGTTGTGGTATAGTGTTAACAAAAAAAATTGTACATATATCCTTTTTTTTTGGTAGAGATGAATTTGCATATATAATTTTTCAATTGATTGTACATATTTATATTATGGATTTTATTATATATATTGGTTTTTGATATTTCAGTAGATTACAGATCCTTTAAAATTAGCTTAAAAGTCCTTTAGAATTTAAAAAAAATTTTGCGCATTTTCATTAATCCTTTTTCTCTTCAATTTAGTTCAACTGAAATTTGGTTTTCATCTAAGCAATTTATTTTATATTCATACTACAATTTCGTAATGAATTTACTAACTAAAAGTATATAGATTGTAATTTATTAGAAATTTTAAAAGTAATAAATTGAAAATTTTGTTTTTCTTGATACACTACTGAATTTCACAAAAAGTACTACAAAAAGTTTCTTTGAAATTCACTTATTTATTCAAGAAAATAAAATTAATTTATGACTTTTTTTTTATATAAAATTCTATAATAAATTAGAATCTCCTTAAATAATTTATGACTTCATATTTATCATATAGTTGAAATGCAAATCATCAGCGGATTTTGCCAACGATAATTTTTCCACTAAATCTGTCAAAGTACATAAATATTTTCAATAGTTGGCTAAGAGCTGACTGCCGAACCAAGACAGAAAAACTTAATTCTGTAATATTAAGGGATTAAGTATATCAACTCTAATTAATTCCTCGAAGTTTTTTATTTGTTGCTTATTTCTACGATAATTGCATTAATTATTTCTACAATAATTGCAATAATTATTAATGCAATTATTTGTAGAAATAAGCAACAAAAACATTCGAGGAATTAGTTAGAGTTTGATAATACTTAATCCAGTAATATTTTTATTAATATTAATATTTTTCTTACTTGGTTCGGTTCAGCTCTGACCTACCAATTCAATCGTCAGTAGTTTTCAAAATACAAAATATTTTTTTTAAAAATAACCAATAATAAAAATCTGAAAATTTGCCAAAATTTTATTTATTCTATCCTTCTAGTTAACATTAAAAATATTTCTATATATTTTTTAAAAACATAAATAATTATGTGCTATTTAAATTTAACTTATAATAAAACCCATTTCTAATATTTGTTTTCTGAATCGTTGCTATAAAGGAAGGAAAACTATAGAAACTGATATGAGAAATTTTCAAAAAAAACTTTCTATAAAAAAAATTATTTTTTTTTTGCTTTGTTTTTATAGATTGCAACATAATATTTTCATAAACATGCAAAAAAAAAAAACCAAACAAACGAGTACAAATTGTTTTTATTATTGTTTTAAATATTTTATGCTATTAAAATATAAATATCATAACTTCCTGAATTACAAATAAACTATTTAATAATATAATACAAAATGTCAAAATATTATTATATCCTTTTATTCATGACTGCGTTTTTGCTTCGTTTGTTGTTTTTTTTTTGGTTTAACGAAAGGAATTTTTGTGGCTATATATCCTTGTATACAAAATATGTTTAACGCTCAATTCACAATGGATTTAAATTTAACTATATATGATGATGAGGTCAGGAGTTTTTCTCGCGTTTATTATTTTTGTTAATAAAATTTATTTATACATATTTCATTTTTTTTAAATAGGAAACAAGCTGTAAAAAATTTATTTAGATTTAGAGTCAGTCGGTCTGTTAATTCGACCAAACGATTGTATATTTAACTTTAAAAATCTCTTGATTAAATTTAGACTTATGATAGTCAACTCAAGACCAATGTAGGAAAATTGACCTTTCTTTTAGAAATTTCTCTCTCCTACATGTTGCTGCCATTCCCATTGTACGAGCCTATGAATTTTATGTAAAGATTTCCAAACCATAATTTTCAAGTGTATTAAACTATGAATTGATGATAATGGTTAAAATAAATAGTGCGTCAATTCTTATCAATAATATTAAAGTATGTATTCATATATTCAGTGAACCACTTTCATTTTTCTCAATTTTAAAATTTAAATTACAATAAATTGGATCAGTTTTTCTGGGGGACCTTGTCTAATAATTTTACAACGTTACTCCATTTAATGCTATAGCATTGCAAAATGAAGTAAATACATATGTTGGTATATCAATTTCAAAATGAAAATATTCATACCAAATAAAAAGTCCCATAAAAATGAAACTATTCTATAGACTCCAAATTATTTATGTACATAGTTATGATATGTGAACTTTATTATAGTTATTTTATTTGTTGTGGCAAAAGTTCATATTTTGAAAATTCTATTTATTTATGGATATAATATGAATAATTTTTTTTATATAATGTAGGTACATTACATATATAAAAATAAGTGGAAAACTTTTTTAAACACAATTTTATGTTGTGCTATGGACTTTTTTAAATATTATATCTAAAAAAAACAAAAATTATGTATTATAAAACTATGTTGATGATGTTGTTCATATGAGATTGAACTCAAATAGAGTATAGTAAAGTTTTATCTTTATTGTTGGTGAGTGGAAAAATTTTTTTTGTTAGTTTTTTTCGATGAATTTTCAATTTTTCTTCTTTTCTGAAATTTAGTTTATTATTTTATAGTTAATATTTTCTAGTTCATTTTTTTTTTTGTTGGAATATATTCAATTTGTCAGATAGAATTTAAAAAAGTTTTCGTTGTGTATTTAGTTTCAAAAAAATATATTATACTTTATAATGATAAAATTATGAAGTTATTTAAAGTAAAATGTTTTATTGAAATATTATTTATAAAAATGGAAATAAATTTGTATTTGTTTTATCCATTTTATTAATAAAAAAAATATATCAATTTAATGAAATTTAATCACTTTTAGCAAATATTATGTATACCTATAAGCAATGGATATTTAAGAGCAATTATAGAGCCAGATGGCCCTATAACTACTGATAAGCAATGAAGTCATAATATACAAGATCAATATGAGTTAGACAAGCTTTAACACTTACTAGTCAAGATCACCTATTTGTCACATTCACCAAGCGTGTTGGCCACCTTAGTTCTTTGAAAAAAGTTCATAAAAGATGCTGCGTCCAGCAAAAGGATAAATTAATCGTGGTAATTGGAATAGGTACGAAATTTGTATACAATCGAATTTGCATCAAGGTTGGGACACTCGAAAGACTCAGCGCGGTTCCATAAAGAATGGTTACATGTTCTGGGCGCAGATATGGAGGGGAGGTGTGTGATGATTACTTGGTTATTTTTAAAAGCATATACAAAACATTTAATTTAGAAAAACATAAACAATATTTAAAATTTATATTTTAATATATCTAAAATTTTAATGACAATTTTCAATATTTTCTTTTTCATTTTGAATTTATTGAATATCCTTTAGTGAATATTTAATTAAATTTTTCCTTAATTTTGGAATTACTGTAGAGTAATTAAATCATTGTCCAAATTCAAATAACTAAAATTAAAATATGTAAAAATTAAATTTAAATTGTTTTGTAAATAAAAAAAATTCAAATTTTAATTAAAATAAGATGCAGAACGGATACATATTATTATGTCGTTAAATATATTTATAAATCTTATACGGTTCTGTCCGGATGAATTTAGTTCAATTAAAGTTTTTTGTTGATGTAAGTAAAAGTTTAACTTTTTCTTTTGTAAATATTTATTTTCAATTGACATTATCGTATTCATATATCCTTGATATAATGAGAAAAACTTCTAAATAAACATTCTTATTCATAGTTGAAAAAGTTTTTTATTATAAAATATTTTTTCTGCATTAAACTTTAAGTATATATTTTCTTTCTATTTAAATGTAACTAAACTAACCTAAGTATTTATAAACTTTCTATCTAAAAATTTAACTAGATTATATTTTTTTAAGGTTTTTTTTATATATAGGTCGGATATCCTTTATTTTAAATATATACTTAGTAGAGGATACAAATAAATATATATTTTCTTTATAGGTGAAAAATAGAAATAGTATTGATTTTATATACCAAAAATCTTAATTTCGATACGAAACCAAAAAAATTCTGTATAGAAAAAAGATTATATTTCCTTTTAACCTTTTTTTAAATTTTGGAATAAGAAACCAAGTGATTCAGCAATAACTGAAAGTGAAATTGAGCAGGGATTGGAAATAATCAAAATGAAACTATATACTTAAAATTGTAACTTAAATTACTTACTTGTATAAATAAATTTTAAATTTTACTATAATTTTCCATTTTGTAATATAAGAACGAACATTTATCGTCGGTTTACAAGCAAAAGTAATTAGAAAGTAAATGAGTAAATCGATTATTTATGTAAATCTTTAAGAATTAAATGCCTTCAAGTGGTTAATCCTTTTTAACCCAATTTAAATCTTACATTTCTTTTACATATACTTTACCTCCATAGTTATTGAGTTTCAAATCAGAAAATTGAATCAAATGACGTAAAACCTTGTAAAGTAACGATATAAACTTTAAAAACATTAAAATTTCCGCATGAAAAAAAAAAAAAACAAAAATAAGTTCAAATAACAAAAATAATGATTTCAATTTCATTTTGTTAAATAAATCTTTTCTATATTCAATGAAATATTATTTTAACGTATACCAGGAGTAAATTTGTGGTTTCTAAAAATTTATTCAAATCAATTTTATTATCTAACAACATGTATAACGTTAATTACAATATATTCAATTTTATAGTTAAAAGATAAATTTAAAATATTATTGGTAGTTTTATTTGAAAATAAAATTTATAATAGAAATTATTTAATTGAGGTTGAACCTTTCACATATCTTTCAGAATATCTAAATATATGATGGTGTTGTTGAACGTATAACATTATTATATGTAAATATTAAATAGTATTAATAGGTTTTAGGAAAACATTATAAAAATTTAATATAATGCATTAAATTTTTAATTTCTCCAGCGGCAAATGAAAAAAACATTTCTAATTTCCAAGTATTTCAATTTTAATGTAGTAGTTGTAGAATCATCCATTAATGATACTAAAATCTGTTTAGCAGACTTTCAGTTTCAACTCTGTGAAACATCACTCTGCTAAGCTTCAATTCACGGAGAGATCATGTCCTTATAATTGCAGTCGGTCAACTTTATGTATTACAGAGTGGAAAATTATTGTTACACAAAGTTTTTATTGCTTGTGTTGACCCCATGATAAAAAGGGAATATTAAAAAGAATTTTTATTAGTTTAAATTTGTGTAACCAAAAGAATTTAATTTACATTTTTTTTATACTGCCTTCATTTATAGAAAAACAAAAATAATATAAATTTTAGAAAACTATAAAAAAAAATAATATCCTTGTTCCAATTTTATTTTATATTGTAAAAGCCAATTTTATTTTATATAGCTATATATATATTTTTGTTGATATCAAAAACAATTCTTAACAATATGTAAATTTTTTAATGTACAAAAAATTCAAATCCCTTTTATATATCAAAATCAGCGCAGTATTTGTTTCTGTCATTGATTAATACTGAATTTATTTGATTTTGATTTTTGAAGTCAATTGTTATTTGGTTTGTTTGTTTGTTTTTTTTATATTTTTCATCATTTTTTATTTTGTATTGGTTAAGAGCTATTGAATTGATTAATCTTTCTACTTGACATAGATACTAAGATATCGCTATAAATGAATATCATCTCAATGCTTTTGTTTTCTAATTAAAAAATATTATATATTTTTTATTTTTCAAATTGAATTTTATTTCTTTTTATTATTCTGTATTTTTATAAAGTGTAAAAGGAAGGAGAGAAATTATTGTTTTTATGGAATGTTAAAAAAATATTATAGAGAATAAATATTTGAAATAAATAAAACTTTTTAATTTGCATATGAACTAGATTTAGAAAAATCTAATTAGATTTATTAATGATATTACAAAATTTAAAATTAGAATTTTTATTATTCATTTTATTATGGTAAAATTTGATTACATAATTTTATCTTCTACGTAAGTTTTGGAAAAAGCAAAAGATCATCTAAAAAATGAGAAATAAATTATTAGATATTGTAAAAAGGATTCCGGGAACATAATTAAACAAATATATAATTTTTTAATAATTAGTATATTATAAAAAATAATTTAATTCAATCGAAATCCTTTTTTTTATATATGATTTTTGAAAATTGTATACGCCTAAAAATATGCAAGACATACATAGTTATAATAATTTAAATTTTGATGACTATATATGTCCTCCATATTTTTAGGCGTTTATACTTTAAAAAATTGTAAACTCCTAAAAATATGAAGCACATAAAGAGTCATAATTTAAAATAATTTAAAATTATTATGACTATTTATGTGCTGCATATTTTTAGGTGTTTTCAATTTTTAAAAATGCTATAAAAATTTTTTTGTATTTGTTTATTAAAAATATGGAAAAATTACAAGAAAATTAAATATGTATAAAAAAAAATATATTAAAAATGTATAGTAAATTATGATAAAAAATATTACACTATAATAATTGGTTTAGAGACATACATATTTTACTTTTATTATTTTATTATACATGTATTAACAATTATACAGAAACGCACTGCAATATACTAATATAATATATATAAATTATTGCATTAAATCTAAATTTTCCCGAATAAAATTTATGTAAAAAAAAGGATATAACGATAATATAAAATATTCCTAATACGTTTATAATTATATTTTATCCTATTATTATTATCCAATCCAATTTAATTATACTACTTAAAATAATACAAGTAATTAAAACAATTAAAATAGAAAATTATTTGAATACATAAATTTTTTATAAATGGTATTTAAAAAAAAAAATTATTATTAAATTATTCAGATTGAGGTAAAAAATTAAATAAAGTATTTAACCAATAAATTAAAGCAATTATTGCAAATATTCCAAATAAAAAATAAAATCTTATTCGCCAATGATGTTTGCTAGCATTCAAAATATTTAATATATTTGTTGCTTCCATTTTTGTATTTTCCAAACTACCAGAATTATCAATAACAAATTGTGATTTTTCACATTTCTTTTCTAATGGCATTTGTGATGCAATACGTTTTTTAGCATCATCTTCATTCAATGAATTCCGTATCATAACTCTTTGGATTTGTGTTTCTGGATCACTAAAGAAGAAATAGAATAATTTAAATATAATTTATAAAGCTAATAATATAAACTTTATTACCATGTAACTGTTATGATTTTATGAATGAAATCAATTAAAATTCCAGTTTCAAATAAAAGTGGTAAATCCATAACAACATAATTTGTACCTTTAACAAATTCACAAAATACTTGATAAATTATTGCTTTATGTATAATTGGATGTGTAATTTGATTTAATTTTCGTCTTAAATCAATATCATTAAATATCATTTTTCCAAGAATATCACGATCAATTTCATTATATTTATTAAGAACACCATCACCAAATGTTTGTTTAATTTGTTGCCAAGCTGGTTTGCCTCGTTCAACAACTGTTAAAAGAGATTTTCAAAATGTATTTATACATATATTATAATAAATTAAAATTGATACAAAATTTATACGCAAAATTTTGACAAGATACCGGAAATGTAAATGTTTGAATTGAAAATATAATCTAAGAAAAATATTAATTGACCTACATTTTTAATTTCAAGAAGAAGCAATAATTTATAATTTTAATTAATTTACTGAACACTTTAAACTTTTTTTCAATTACGTCACATCCTGTAAAATTAACGCCTATAAATGGATGGGTTTTTTTAATTTATTACCATCTGGCAATGCTATGTTATAAATTTTCCGTGATAATAAAAAACAAGAAAACAAGCACAGAATCAATACAATACATACTTTGTCTAGCAATTAGATCCGCATCTATAACTGGCACACCATTTTCTTTGAATACTTGTACAACCGTAGATTTTCCTGTAGCGATTCCACCAGTAATAGCAATCAAAAACATTTTTATTTAATTAGAATTTAATTGAAACAAAACTATTCGAAGAAAATCTTCCAATTTCCAATGAAATGATGTTTAATAAATTCACTGACATATGTTGACATGACATGACGGAGCCAGCAGCCAGCTTACGACGAATGACAATCAGTGATGCCAATGAATAAGAAAATCATGGTTGCGTTCAGTAATTCCATTTGTAACAGTCATGCTGAAATGTAACATGTTTATAAAATTATAATAGAAATAGAACCTGTCCTGAGGCAATAAATCTTTGTCATAAATAGGGCACTACGCACTAGCTATCCATGCAAATCAAGTATAATCATAGAAGATAGTACCTGAAATTTGCGCTACTGTAAAACTACCGAGTGCTGGATTGAATTAATGCACTGATTACAGTGCTACCAGCTTTTGAACGGCTCAGTTGTTTTTGATTTAAAAAAAGGTAAACAAAAACTTAATTGTGGTTGATAGATTTTGTAATATTTCTTAAGTATAAATATTATACATACAATTGCTTTGTAATTTAAGAAAATGAAATTATTCTGTCGATTTTGTGCCGTAAAATATGAAAATTTACATAAAATCTATAATGATGTAAAATTAAATGATAACATTTCAAAATGTCCATCAACTATAGCAGGAGAAATATTTCGTGATATTGAGGTATCGTATTTAAATCATAAAAACAAATACCTATATATTTTTTATTATAGTTTCTATCAGATACTCAACTTCCTAATGGCATTTGCCAGTTATGTTTAAATAATCTAAAAAATTCATATGAATTTTATAATAATATAAAAGAATCAAACTATAAATTAAATGAAATATTAACACAACAAAAAGACAGAATAAATAATAATAAAATATTACCAATTTTATTACCAAAAGAAAATAAAAATTCAGATAATTTAAAATGTAATTTACCAATTCAATCAATTACTGATAATGATATTAAACGAAATTATCAATGTTTTGAATGTTCTGATAATTTTAAATCATTACGAAAATTAAATTTACATATAGAAACAAAACATACAAAAAAGAATATTTGTATTTATTGTAATTGTTATTATCCAGAAAATGAAATTAAAATGCATATACAAATGGATCATGAAAATTTAATTTTTTTTTGTAGACTTTGTTCAAAAACGTTTACAACACAAAGATTTTTATTTAAACATTTCAAAAATGTACATAATTATATTAATGGTTTGTTCTATTGTACAAAATGTGATTATTTACAATTTTCAAATCGTGAAAATCTAATTAAACATTTCAACATTGTGCATAAAGATTTAGAAAAAAATTTACCTAATAAAGAAATTGATATTGTTAAAAAAGAAATTGATTTATGTTCAAAGAATATTAATCATAATAATGAATTTATACAACCAACACAAGATGAACTTATTATGGATGTTGAATTTCTTGATGATTTCTTTTTAAATCAAGATGAAAATTCATTTCAATTTAATGATTGTTGGGAAGCATTAGGTCTTAATTTTGAAGATGAATTAAAATTAAAATTTAATGATTTAACAAATGATTCATTTATTGGTTCTACAACAACAACAAATAATAATGTTATATCATCAGAAACAATTAAAAATGATAATTTATATAAATGTCCACGTTGTAATTATGAATTTTCATCACAAATTAAAATGTTTATACATTTAGCACAAATTCATAATGAAAATTGTTTAATATGTAATGAATGTTATTTAAAATTTAATAATTTTAATGAATATGTACAACATAGAAAGGAACATTTTCGTGAATTTTATTTAAGTCAACAAAATGATCAACAACAACAAAAAGCTGAACCATTAAAACGTATAAAAAATAAGAAAATTGTTTATGAATGTAAAATGTGTAAAAAAATATATAATTTAAAAAATAATTATTTAATTCATAATTGTAAAAAATTATCATCATCAACAATATTAAAAAAATCACAAGAAGAAATTTCATGTAATTTTTGTAATTTAAATTTTTCAACTATCAAAGAAATGCATGTTCATCAAAAACTTGAACATCCAAATAATATATTACAATGTAAATTATGTGATAAAAATTTCAAAACATTACCTGGTTTAAAATATCATTTAAAAACTCACGAAGGTATTAAATCATTTATATGTCCATATTGTAATCAAAAATTTTTGGCAAATGTAAATTTAAGTGCACATATCAAAGCTGTACATGCATTTAAAAAATCACATTTATGTGATTTATGTGATAGACGATTTGCAACATTAGATCATTTGAAAAAACATGTTATGAGTGTTCATCAAAAAGAGCGTAATCATTTGTGCAGCGTTTGTGGTAGTTGTTTTTCACAGGTCAATATTAATTTATTTTATAAATTTTCTTTATACATAATTTTTTTTGGGTTCATCGATTTTTCCCACAGGTGTCACATTTGAAACAACATTTTGAAATACATAAAGAAAAAAGAAATTTACAATGTGAATATTGTACAAAAGAATTCACTAGACGAATTGATATGCGAAAACATTTTGAGAAATTCCATAGTAATTTTTGTTTTTACGAATAATAATAAAAAATTAATTAATAATTTAATTTAAATTATTTTGAATTTTTACTTACTACATACATAATACACTGTTTTCTTTTACAATAAATATTATAATTAACAATAATTTTAATACTTAATTTATATTTGAGTAAAGAATAATTTAAGATTATTTTTTTTTTAATTTATGACACATTTAATTTTCATTTAGATTTTTCAATTCTGGAATTTCATTTCCCCATCCTTTGGCCATCATCAATAATGTATTTTGTGTTAGTTTAGGTCCAATCAATGGATTCATTTGTGCCATATAACAGCATAACCAAAATAGCCAGCATGTAGCTGCTGTTAGCATCAGTACACACTGAAGAAGACCTTTATTGGGTCCTTTTGGGACAACAATTGGTAATGCTATACCAACTACACCCCATAAAGCAGTAAATATAATTATTGGAAATACCGAAGCACCCATATTTTACTTCTTATTTAATATTTTCTTTGGTGTTTTTGGTAGATATATAAATTTCTTTAAAATATAAATTAAATCAGTATATAAAAAATAATCTAATAAACACTACCAAACCTTTGGCTATAGATTATAAATAAATTAAAAACACTTTTTCAAATTTACACCAACACTTTGGTGAACAGAACAGAGCACTTAATTTTTCTTCCCTATAGGAAAATTATATCAACGTCAATTGAATTATTAAAGTATCGATAAATACTTCAAAATTATCGCTATTTTTTCGATATTTTACAATTACAATTTTACAACGATAAATCGAAAGGAAATTCAATATTCAAATATGTATATCCATAAATAAATCGTCGAAAGAGAAGAGCAATATTATAAATTATAGTTTACTATTAGTTTTGATTCATGAATATCCTGAACATAAATTTCAATTTAATTTCCTATTGTAAATAGTAAAATAGTATTTATATGAAATGTGTTTATCTATCATTTTACGTTGGTTCTCATCCAACGTAATTATAATTTCACATCAGCATGTTAATATTACAGAGTACAAACTTGTATTTTCCGTTTTTGATTCCTAACCTTATATACATTTATTTACGATTTCTGAACATGAGTTTCGAATCAGAAATCAGAAAAAAAAACTATAAGCATTAATTGGGTTAGTTTTGACACTTTTCGTTTGACAGCAATAGACGTTGGGTTATTTTTTGTTTACAAAATTTAAAGAGTGTATAGTTTATAATTAAATAGTTTTATTAAACAGATATTATTTTTAATATTAACGACACTACAGTATTATTTTGCAGTATTTATAAAAGTATTAAATTAATTTAAATCAATTTTTGTTGTTGTGCTGAAAGATTTTGCGCAAAATCTTTCGATTTTTTGTGTACATATACTTCTTATATGTACTCCTTTTCAGCCAAGGATGAAATTATACTTCAGCTTTTCCCCACCTAATCATTTGAGAAAAATAATTCCTTTAAATAGGACATGTTTATGAAAATATATATAAATATTTTTTTTAAAATAAAATTTATAAGTGCACCAAAGTAATATATAAATTATAATTAAAAATAGAAATTAAAAAACAATTTGTTTAACAATTTATTTGACAAAGTATTATAGTTATATTAATATGGATATTAAGTTGTAAATTGATTTAAATTCTTTAAATATTTTAATTAATGTATAAAATTGTATAAATATTCCAAACGAAATTGTCCAATTCAATCGATAAATTTTCTAGTATATACAATTTATTTTAAAGTAAAAGTTAATATTACAATTTTTAATATATATATTAGTTTGTTCGAAATTGATATAAAAAAGTGAAAATTATTGATTTAAGTATATAAATTATATATAGAATTTTAAGTTAGACTTAATAAAGTAATTAAACTAGAATTATAAGTTAGACTTAATGTAAAGTAATTAAATTTAATTTGTTTAATATGAAAATAATAATAATAATATAGACTCTATAATCAAAGTACATAAAATAATATATACTATAAAAACTATATTAATTAAGTGACTAAATTTTTAAGTTACTGAAATTGTAAAAAATAAAAATATGAAGACAAAATTAATTGCGCTTACTTATAGAGGATCAGCATCTGTTGATCCTCGTTTTTCAGCTTCAATGTTACCATGGTGTGTTAATGATATTCGATCAATGGACAATTATAATAAGGTTAGTTCAACCATAATTCTTATTACATATTAAATACACAAAAATAAGTTTTAGATCTAACAAAATGCTTTATTTATAATTTATAATATATGATCTTATAATATCCTGAAATGATTATTTTCGACGCAGAGTTTTGATTTCATTGCTTTTAGGAACTCAATTGAGGAAAAAAATGTTCAGAAATTTTGTTTTTCCGTAAAATTCCGTAAAGATTTAGAAGATAACTTTATCTAAGAGTACATTCAAATTTATAATTATATAATTTATCTAAGTTAAATTTGAAAAAAAATAATATTATAAAAATGCGTCATGAAAAATAATTACAAACTGAAAAAGGGGAGGAAAATATTTGTTGTTAGTTTATTTTAATTCATATAAGTAAATAATAGTATGTATTTTATTATTAGAATTTGAAATTATATACGACTATTTTTATTATTGAAAATTAATTTCCTTATTTATACTTTATTTTTAAACTTTAAAATATCTTTAAAAACATCTGTGCTTTATAATTAATTTCGAAATTAATTATGTAAAATTTCGAGTTAATTTCAAAATATTTAAATATCTTCAAATTAACCTGGATATTCGCTTAATATATAAATTAAATTTAGCAGGTTTCTTGTAACATTCTCAACCTTGATACTATTTCAGTTCAGGTTCAGGTTATTACCTTAACAAAATGACTCGGCAGATGTGTAAGTCAACACCTTAAATAAAATATCCTACAATTTGTTGTCGGCTAACAATTATTCAAAGTACATATATTAACATATATATAAGCTTAAATATGTATTTACATAATATCCTTTAAGTGAAATTGCAGGTTTTTTTTCTTTAAAAACTTTAATACAAATTTTTAATTTACCCAATATTTCCAATAATATATTTAATGAGGTAACAAAAATACAACATTTAATATATTGAATTTTCAGTTTCATTAATATTTATGTCTATATACTTACTCAAACAAAGTAAAATGCCTGCAACCTGTACAAGGATAATAGTACAAATTATTTAAAAAAAATATATGTATTGATGGTAAAAAACAAATACATTTAGATAATGTAAAACGGAAATTACATTATTTACATATTCAAAGTACATATATTCTTTTTTAATTCAAGTTTTTTAATTTTTATATTACTTATATATATTTTTAGAATCAATTTGCATTAATTGTTTTATTTTTTTTTGCAATAATATTTGTACTAACACATAAAAAATGTAAACTTTTATAATAAATTAAGAAAATGTAAATGTTCTATTATGAGAGTTGTTCATAGACCTTATATAATACATAAATTTCTACAAATAATGCATGCACATAAAACACATAATATACTTACTATAATATGAAAAAATATTTATTATTTATTTTACAGCTTTCAGTTGGTATTGAGAATGGTTTACTTGAAGCATATAATGCTGATTTTGAATTACAATTTTCACATAATCTTAAATATGTTGTTGGTATGTGCCGTATAATACATAAAAATGGACGAAATGGTTATTATATTCAAATAAAACAATCAAATGGTATTAAATTAGATGGTAATAATTTTATGGAATTTAATGGACCTATTAATGGAATTGTATATTTAATAAAAGATCCAAGAGATCCTTTATTACATGTTTATTTATATGAAAGTCATGCAATTGATGAGGTATGTTATATTATAATAATTATATATCTTAATTTTTTTAATTAACTTAATAATTTATTTATAAAATAATTTTCCTTTGCAATTTATAAAATTTCTTTCGACTTTGAAAAAAATTTTTTTTTTGTACATTAAAGAGAATCTAATTTAATTTAATATCGTAATAAATACTTTTTTTTCTATATAAATAGAAAAGAATTTACTTAATTGCATTGTAATTCATTGCAGAAAACTTAAAAAAATTATTGATTTCATTTCAAATTCATATTCAATTTTATAAAATTATATAAGTATAATATTCAAAATCAATATTTTCGTTATTATTCAAAGCAATTAATAAATAAATTAAATTTTTTTTGTTGTTTTGTTGATATTTGTTCTATAAATTTAATTTTGTCTCATTAAATTATCCTGCGGGTACAATAAAATACTACAATCTTGCATAAATTTTAATTTATTATTATATTTTCCTAATACTACTTTTTTATGTATAAATGTGGTAATATATAAAATAATGTTCTGACAAATATTATATATACTTGCATTTGCGTGTTTCAAAGAAGTTATTCATGTCCATTTTTTATGTAGATTATATATAAATAAATAAAAAAAGTAGCACACAAGAGTATAGTATAGGATTATAGCCTATAATAAAACAAAAACCAAAATTCTTCCTAATCCTAATTTTTTTGGTTTTTGTACAAAATATATAAATAAAAAAAAAATTTATTTCAAGGCAAAATAATCACTCATATAATTTTTTTTATGGTAATTTATTTAAATTGGTTAATTGTGAAAAGCTTAAAATTTTAATTATCTTAATTACTATATTTAAATAAATTATTACTAACCATAAATAAATATATATAGTGTAGGTACTTGAAAAATTATAGCGTACATACTTATACTTATACGTATATAATTTTATATTGTAGGTTTTTGTTATCCTTTTCATAGTTATTTTATCACAATGTTTCAATGAAATTAAATTTCTTTTTATTTTTTTTCATCACAATTTAAAATGAATTGCCCTAAATACATTTTCAGAAAATTGTGCCATTAAATTTTTTTTATAGTAATTTTGTGAAACTATAAATTAGGATACATGAAAGAAAATATTTTATTACAAATTCATTAAAAATAAATAAATTTTTTGAAATTTAAATTAAAAATTTCATGACGGAAATTTTGTAATCTGCATAAAATATAATATTATCAAACAATATATTTATAGGCAATAAAAATTAATTTTTCCAAACAAAAATTTCCACTACACAGATAAGAAAATTATATATATATATAAATAATATTTGTTTAGGTATATAACGAAATTTATCAATTTTATTTTTAAATTGTATAAATTTTTCTAAAATATAAAACTAAGAAAATAAAAAATGTTTTCGTGGAAAACAGACTGCGTGCTTGCAATATTTACTCTACATACTTTTTTTTTTTAAATATAATAAATTGAAGGTGAAAATATATTTTCGTTAAATTTTGAAAAACGAAAAAAAATCATATATAACAAAGAGAAAGTTTAAAAATGTATTTAAATTTTTGTTTCAAATTTTATTAGTTAAAAGTAAAATATTTATACAATTCTCTTTTATGAAAATAAAGTTAAAATTTGAAATTATAGTTTTGATATCAATAAAAAATTATACCCGGAATTAATTATAAATTAATAATTTAAATTGAAAACAAACAAAAGAATATACATATATAATGATTAATTACTTTTATAGATACAACAATATTTCTGGCGAAATTTCAATTTAAACATGTTTTGATTACATGCATTTATTTGAGTATTTGAGGTCATACTGTCTGTTCTATCAAATTAAAGAAATTTTTAAAAAAAAAAGAATATCTTAATGTTCAATGAAAATGTGCATTTGCATAATAATATTTCTGTGTTATTAAATTTCTGTTTGCTAATCTTTTTGGCAAAATTACAATTATTTTTCTTTTTTACCTTTATACTTTTGTATTGACATAGCAATAGTAAAATTTTGTTAAATTAAATTTAAGTTTCTTCTCCTCTTAGCAATAAAATTCCAAATTCATTTAATCACTAAGTGTAACATTTTTTTTACTTAACAAAATTAAATAACTTTTCTTTTATATCATTTTAATTTAGTAACAAAAAATTGGCAATTTGACAATTTAAATAAATATTTTTAGGGTACAATAAAATTAACTTTTTAAATTTATATATGTTTAAACAAAAATTATGTCACCAAATTGATAAACAGGGAATTTCTCGTGTAAAAAACTTTAAATATAACCAGAATTTAAAAAAAAAATATTAATAATTCAAATATTTAAAAATTTATTTGAAAATTATAAAATTTAAAAAAAAAAAAAAAACAAAAACTCATATTTAAAATAAATATAAATTCTCACTCTTGTGTTATTTCTAATAGCAAAAAATTTGTAAAATTATTAATTTTTTGGTTGGAAAAAAACAATATTGCTGAGTAGTCATAAATTATGTACTTCCAAACAATAACAATAATTATTGTTGCATATTGTCTTATTGTTTTGTTATCATCAAATTACTGAATGTTGTGATTGTTGTGAATAAAAAATACATTTTCGAAATTATTCAAGTGAAAATTACCTTAAACACAAAATAATTTAGTTATTAAAGTCTGAAAACAAAAATGTTGTTGATAAAATATAATAGAAAACATTGAAAACAGAAATAACCATATATGTATGCAATTTTATAGTTTCATTTTTAAAAAATCGATTCAAGATACTTTTAAAATTAATTATTGAAATAATTGGGAAATGCACACCTTGTGCTATTAAAGTCGTACGACTGCATTGATGTCGATTATCACTAGTCCTGTTTTTACTATAAATCTAATGATCTAATCTATATTTTGAGCTGTTAATCATTTCATTTTATCTGAAATTAAATTGAAAATATTCAAACTTATTAATCCACCCCCTCAAGTTCTTATTAATATTTTTAATATATACAATAAATTATATAAACATTTTTACTCTCCGATCTAATAATAACATTTAAATGAAATATTTAAGTCTCAAATTTATAATAAAAGGCTATGTAAATTTTTTTTTTTAACTCTTTCGACAGCTCCCCATACTCTCATGTATCTCTCATAAAATATCTATTATAAATTTTATGCTGCTGTTTATTGTGTTATATCTAAAATTAAAAGCAAAAATAAAATTAAAAAACGAAAAATTTTCTTTTAGTTTTACAATAAACGCGCGATCGCATAATTGTTAAAAATTTATTTTATAAAGAGAAATGAATTGTTCAATTTTATTTATTATTAAATCAAGAAAAAACAATATTTGTATATTTAAAAATTGTGTCCTAAAATAAAAACCATATTTTATATTATTTTTCATTAAACAATTTTAATTAATTTAAATAAAGAATAATTGAAAGTTTTTGAAGAAAAAAAAAATAATGTATTAATAAATTATTTATATCACTTTACTCGTATAAGAAATATCGAACTATTTGAAAAAAAAAATTAATATCAATTGTTTTGTGTTCATAGATTTTAGTAGATCGTTTTTTATTTTTCTTAAATAATTTATATAAATATTTTATTCAGATCAAATTGGTCTTTTTACAAAACAAAATTTGTCATTTTATTATTCAGAAAATTTGTATTTTCTCAAAAATAAAGACAAACATTTGAAAAAGAACGAATTTAATTTACGAAAATGACCAATTTCAATTTGTAAATAGACAAATTTGACATGAGTATATAAATAATTTGCATGCATTTAAGTTGTGATAAATTTACTATACCGAGTATAACTTGTCGGATATTTATTTGAGAAAACAAAAAGATTTAATTTTTTTTAAACAATTTTTTTTTTTATTATTTGTCGTCCTTGATTCTTTCGGTCAAGCGAAAAAATTAAGAAAATTTTTTAGTATACGTTTTTTTTCGTATATTTTTTGTCATTTTGGTTGGTTCGTCGGTCGTTAAAGTAATTCAGTTTTTTTTTATTTTAATTTAAATTTGTTTATCGATTTGTCGATCTATTTATTTATTTATTTATTTTTATTAATTTTCTTATATATTTTTCATTTAGTTTCAATCATACTAATTAACAGTAAAGAAGTATTAAACTACAATAAATAAATTTTCGTGCTTTAAAAAGAAATTTAATTATATATAAAATAAAATTAAATGTTAATTTTCAAATTGTGATATTATTTAAATAAGAAAAAAAAACTAATTAAATGATTAAATTTTAATTAATAAAAAAAAGGATTAAATTTTGAAATTTTTAATTATAAATTTTATCAATTTTGACAATTTTTTTTGATATAAAGAAAAAACCAATAAAAAAAAATTTAAATTTTTTAATTTTTGTGATAAATTAAAGAAAATTTTTTGATAATTAAAATTTATTTAAAGAAAAAAAGTGCTGTGATTGTCAAAAAGTATGTATTATATTATATACAATCAAATTTTCTTAAATTAAATGTTTTCGAAAAATTGTGATTAAAATATTGAAAAATTTCAAAAAAACAAAAAAATTATATAGTAATAACGAAAATTTTTGTTAGAAAATTAAAAGAAATTTAGAAAATTTATAAAATAATTTTTTCTTGTGGTGATGGTAAATTTAAATACATAATCAATTAAATATTTATTATAAAAAGTAGAAAATTATTTAAATTATATTTTTTTATACTTGATTATTCTACTTTAAAAAACTAAAAAAAAAATCAAATTAAATTATTTATTTGTTTTTATGTAAAAAAAAAAATAAAAAGAGGGGCTAGACAAGAAAAATGTTTACTGTGCCATTTCATCGTGATAATATTTTATTTGCATCCTTAAGTGATGCGTCAGCATTGAACAACAAGAGAACAGTATGTCGAGTGTTTTGATTGTTGGTTTTCTATTTTTTTTTTAGTTTTTAGTTTTTATCCTTAGAAGACATATTTAACTGACGATCCTTTTTGTTTTTGCTTGTATCCTTTTGAAATAATCATTTAACTATTAAATTTATTTAAATCGAATTAGAAACAATTCGGAATTTGCAATTTAAATATTATTAATTTTGTCGTTTGAGAAGGGAAATGCTGTAAGTAAATTAAAAGTGTCACCTTGATATAAATCAGAGATTTTGTGATATAAATCAGAGATTTAAATCTCTCTATTTAACTTTTATTAGAATCAATTTTAATTCCAAAGAATATTTTTGTTCAATTAATTTTAAAATTATTACATTTATCTTGGAAAGTTAACAACAATTCACTTCCTATACGACGATTTTATTATATTTTTAATTTTGTCCTTTAATTTAAACTCCTTTTGTTTTATATGTTTTGTTGACTTAAGCTTTTTTTTTTGTACAATTTTTGGAAACTAATTTTGAAAATTTTTCGAATTATAATTTATCAGTAGTTGTTGTTTTTTTTATAGTTTTTACCTTATAATTTCTAATTAATTTTTTAAAATATTTATTTTTCTGGCGATTTTGTTTTTTTCATTTAATTTAAAAGTTAAACATGTTTTACAACTTTTTTTTAAAAAAAAAAATATTTTAATTTAATTATGTATATCTGTATTAGTGAAGGTCACCCCTTTAAATTTTTTAACAGCCATAAAAATAAAAAAAATTATTTATTTAATTTTTTTTTGGTATTTTTTTTTAAATGTTGAGTGAAAAAATATGTAAACAAAACAAAACAGAAAAAAAATTGAAGAGAATGAACAAAAAAAAATAACATTTTATGATATATTAATGAGTAATTTATGATTATATTAAATAAATACGAAAAAAATTAAATAATAAATAATTTCCCATTTATACTTGAAATATTCCAAAGATCAATAAATTTTTATTTTTTTTTACATTTTGGTATAAATTTGCAAAAAAAAAGCTTATTTTGTAATTGAAAAAAATAAATAAATAAATGTGTTCATACGAAATTACGTTTTAATTACAGAATTAATTAAACAATATATGTATGATATATGTATGTAAATCATTTAAATTTCATAAATGTATGGTAAAGGTAATTAATATAAAAATGCCTGAGAGAAATAATGGCAAATAATTGTTCTGGTATTTTGATATTCATTTTCGAATAATGAATATTATTCCATTTTGAAGATTTATTTTTTGATTACATTTTGTACTGCAATCGAATAAAACATATGATTAGGTGGAATGAACCTAAAGAATATACAGTGGCCATAGGTAACCACCTTTCAGTACACGGTGGGGACCCCTAATTCTTTTTTTTAAGGAAACTAATATTTGAGATAAAATCTAAAATGTTGTTGATTCAAAATACTATTAATTGTATATAAAGGAGATGTAATCTAAAATGTTTTTAGTCTAATAAGTGAAAGAGCGTCAAAATTTTCGAGTCTAACTAAACTGAAAATTTTAGTAAAAAATGTGAGCCCATTTATATGATATTTTAAGTAGCAGTGCCCCATCAGAAATTTAAATAACAGAAACTTTACTCTAAATTTAAATTTATGTTCACAATTATCATCTATAGAATATTCTTAACTAAATTGATTTTCCTAATTATAGGATATTTCTCTACAATAATATATTAAATTAAAAGTATGTATATATGAGAAATAGTAACAAATAGAATTACGTATGTATATATATGTAATTAAATTCATTCTATAACTATTAATTAATTGGATACAAATTGCTATGTCATTTGCAGAACATTATTATTATCTATACATAAAAAAAATAGGAAATGTAATTGTGAAGAAAAAAAATACCATATTTTAAATATGTTGAAATGAAAATCATTATTTTTTTCAATTTATTTATTTATGAATATTTTGTATAATTCGTGAAACTACCCATAATTAAATAAATTAAATATAAGTATAACAAAATTATATTTCAATTATTATAATGAAATATAAATATTATTTTATTTTATAAATATATTAATGATTTCAATCATTTTAAGCTAATCAAAATATTATATATATTTTATTAAAATTCAATTATATTTTGGTATAACAAATTATCTATTCGATAAATTTTGATAAAACCCTAAAATCTATTAATATTAATAATAAAATTTTAAAATAAAATTTCGCGACATAAAAATTAATGGGTTTTTCTTTACGTAATACAAATAATAAAATTTACCATTTGAACAAATAGGAAATCATAAAAAATAGAAGGGGTAGAAAAAAAATTGTTATTAAATTAGTTCAGTTAATTAGTATTTATAAATTTAATTAGACATGAAAGTAAAAAATTATTATTCTTTCATAGTTAAATTTAAATCAATAATTTTATGTTAAAGAAAAATTCTTTGTATGATTTTTAATTAAAAAAAAAAATATTTTCCTCTTGGTCATCATTATTTTTTTTCTGATCTCTGATCAAACTCTTATCAGATATTGGGAAAAACATTTTTTGTTGTTTATGAGGAAAAATTGTAAGAATATTTTGTTCCATTTTTAATTAAATTAATCTATTTATAAGATATAAAAAAAAATATGAAAAAATATCGAAAACTGAATGACGTCAATGAAATTTAAACAATTTTGTTTAATATAAATTTTACGTCATAGCCACAGGATTATTTGTTTTTTTTTTATGTATATATAAATCTTCGGTTTGTCTAATTTGAAGAAGGCATAAAATAATGAATTTATTTATTTATAGCTAAAATAAATTAACAATAAATGATTGAAATGTGAGGTTTGATTGGTTAAAGTAGCGAATCCCCCAGAGTGTATGTTAAATGTGGTAATTTTATAATGTTTATTAAGAAAATTACGTTGCCATTTTTGCCAATATTTTGTTAAATTCGAATATTTTATTTATACTAAAATTATTTTCACAAATCATCTGTAATAATTAAATTTGTAATCTATTCCCCTTTAACATTTCTATATTCCCTTATTCTATGTAGATTCTATGTATTCTATGTATTATTGTAGGCCTTACCAATTTCTTAGAGGTTCATCCAACATTTTTTTGTTGCAAAAATTTATTGTTTAAATATTTAAAATTATAAATTTAATTTCAATGACAATTTTAATTTATATGAAAATTTAATATAATCAAACTTTTTGTTCATAAAATTATTTATATTTTTGAAATTTTTTTTATACGATATTTTATATTTTCTTCAAATTGACGTTGGTCCAAAAATCTGAATGCCAAAAAATATGTATTCTCTCTTTAAAATAAATAAAATATACTTAATGTTATTGTGAAAAGACGCTGTCATGTCTGCCTTTAAATAAATCTTTTAGTCATATATTGTGGTTGCTAAAAAAAATAATAATTTTATTTTAAGTCAAAATGGTCAAAGTTCTGTTTCTAAAAATTGAAAATTTAAAAAAAAATATTCTTAATTAAATAAACAGATGTTTATTTTAAAATTGTAAAAATTGTCAATGTTCACATGGTAAATGAGTGATTATACCACATTTTAGAACATTTTCAAAAAAAACCATTCTACTCATTTCAAAGATTATTTTTTGTAGTAAAACCTAAAATTATAAGTTAAAGGAAATTTGTATATAAATTAGGAAAATTAAAATATTTTTATTAACTTTGTTATCTTCTTTATTATATAAAAATATTCTTTTATTTTGATATTACAAAAATAATTTTATATATGAGAAAATTTTGTTGTTTTTTTTTTGTAATTTGGCAAACATTGAAAAACTATTATTAGTTTTCAATCTTCAATGAAATGACACTATTTATTTTTCTCTTAATTTTTGTATACAAAATTTAAGATTATAAATTTTAATTTGTGACAAATTTAAAATTTAATTTTTCAAATTTTGTTATTTGTTGAGGGAATTTTGTAAATATTCTTGTAATATTAAATTTATTAAATATTTAATGAGAAATTGAATTTTTTTTATTATTTTGAAAATGATGTCATGAACATGTAATGTAAGGTGCTAAATAATTTTTTTAGTATTTATGTCAATCAATTTTATTTTCTTAAAAAAATATGATAATTTATTTATTAAATAGTAAATTAACAAAAATTTTTAACATACCAAAATGTGAAGCATTATATTTGGGTTTTCTATAATGGATTTAACCATTTTGCCATTTAACCATTTTGGTCCTCGAATAATTTTGATTGGCTGGGCAATAGTTGAAACAGATGATCAGTTAAGACTTTGAGCATTTCAATTAGGCAGTAGGGCAGAAAGGATTATACACATTCTCTAAAGCTAAACTATAAATAAAAAATAATTCACTTTTCACCAAGTTTAGTTTTCAGAAATATTAACATACTTTTTTAATACTGTGAGTGAAACGATAACGTTTGCTCGGAAAGGATATAATTTTTATCTCTGTGTCCTATTAATTCTTGTTATATGGCCGCAATAAATCACTTAATCTGCCAAAATGTTATTTTCTTTTAAATATTTCTTTTAAATATATATACAATATATTGTTTCTGTTTGTATACGCATTTATTCAAGATTATTAACTCTCGACGTCGACCTCCTACTAAGACTAAATTGGAAAGAAAATATACGCTTTAAAAAGATTTTCCTCCTAAATATAAAATTTCTATTTTCTTATCTGAAAAAAAAAAAAAATAATTATATAAACTTAAATGTCTTCCCAGAATTTCTTATTTTAAAACGTAAATATTGAAAATTGAAAATATTATTATTATTTTTTATGAAAATAAATAAAAATTACTTTTTTACGTTTTTGAATTTAAATTTATTTTTAGCAAATAACTTTTCTAAATTAATCTACATACTTTTCCAAATTAATCTACGAATATTATCCTTCATTTAGTGAAACCAAAAAACAAAAATTTAATTCTAAATAATTTTAATATCGAAAAAATATGATTTTTTTAAATCCACTTATAAATAAATTAAAATTCAAAACACCTTTTTCAATTTCAAATTACATAGTATATAAATCTAGTAAAAAAAACTTTCTAGACTTTAATTATATACCAAACGTTTCAATAACTGTTAATTATATTTAATATATTTTAAATCACCATTTTAAAAAATATATTTTTAATATAATTTTAAATGGAAAAATTCTATTGCAAAATTCTATAGTGTTAAAAATATTTTCACACAAATTTTCGCATATCTTTCTGTGGTTTATGTAATTAAAATTAACGATGTGACAAATTTGATTTATTTAATATTATCGGTTTATTTAACATTAGAGAATGTGTTAAGTCATAAAATTAAGTTTTGAAAGCATTTAAAAATTATCGATTATTTAAGCAAGTAGTAAATGTCTATAAAAAAATTCTAGTAGTTTTCTGCTGAATTTGTATCTGGTCTATGTCACTTATTTGCCTCTGTAGTGGCTTGAAAAATTTAATATTTTAAAATAAAGTCACTCTTAATCTTAATGCTTTCGTCGATAGAGATTGTAATTCAATTTTAGTAAATGTATTATGAAATTTGTATATAAAAACATAAAATATTCCAAATAGTTATCGTGTCATTATCACAATTGAGCTTTTTTATTTACAAAATATATAAATAAAGCCATAATTCTAGTTAGCCTTGTCTAGTTCGCCATGTAGACAAATTAGTACATAAATGAGAGATAAATTCACTAATAGAGTTTTCTAATAAAAAGTAAATTTTAATGTTTAGTTTTATATATTTAAAACTTTTAATTTTTAGTAAAGAAATTAATTATGAAAAATGTATTAATTAAATAATAATTTTCTAATATGAAATTTGAATGTCGTTTTAATAAAATTATTAACATTTCTATTCAATTTCCCATCAATTTTCCATTTTTAATTATACAATTTTTTTTTGTTTATTGAAAACTAAAATCAAAATTTTCAATTATCTAATTTGAAAAAAATCGAAAGAATATTCACAAATTTTTTTGAAATTTATGCAATTAAAGTCGTAATATGATTTTAAAAAAACTTGATTTTTAAGTCTTTTAATATCTCCAGTTTTTTGTTGTTGTGATTTTAAATAATAAAATAATTATCATAAATTTTAATATATTTCTTGTTTTTTTTTTCTTAAAAGATTTTTAAATATCAAATTAACCGACTAAAAATTAAATAAATTCTTATGAAATTTTTTATTCAAATAAACTCTCAGTGTCAATAAGTAAATAACTAATAAATATTTAAATTTAATTTAAAAAAAATCAAGTGAATAAGAAAATCTAATATAATATTTATATTATACATCAGTGAATATTACGAAGAGTAATTCAATTAGTTTAAGGATCAAGTAGTTTCAAGTATCCTTAGAGAAAAAAAAATATTTGTTTTTCTTTTATTTACATCAAATTTTAACTTAAGATAAAACTTTCAGGTCAAATTAGTCTTTCTATAATTTCAATTAGTTTAGTTACAATTCAAATTATGTACTCCAAAATATCGTATTTATTTTGGAAAAAGTAGATTAATTTTGATTATCAATTCGCTCAGAAAAAATTGATTGCTTGCCAGTCACGTAACTAAAATTAATACATAATATAAATTTATTAAAAAATTAATTGTGTAATCATATAAATTACTATAAGAATTTCATTGATTGCTTGCTAATGAATTTAATAAATATGAATTTAATTTTTACATAGTTGAAAAAATTAATAGTTAATGTTAATATAAATACTTTAGTAGAGGGAGGAGTGCTAATTTATTTAACTATTAAAACTTAACTTAATAAATAATAAATTGTGTAAATTGACTATTTAAGTATATATACCAAGCGAAATTTAATAATATTTTTGTGGTATAATTTATTATTTATAATAAATTACATTATAGTTTCTTGTAATTTATTTATGGGATTTCAAAAATGTTTGATAATATTTTTTTTTCATATATTTTTGCTAAGACTAAAGGCTAATTGTCAGTCATTGCTTAGTTAGTATATAGACTTCTTAAGATACAGATAAATTTTATCTTCTTCTCTTGGGCCAATCTTGAAATATCGTAAATATTTCTCAGCATTGCAGGGTATTCCCTGCCACGATAATAATAAATTCTCAATAAATACTTTTTCAAATTTATAATGTTCAATCTTAAATTTTTGAAATTGTACTTTCGACAATACCCCAGATTTGTATTTAAAGGTTAATTTATTATTATCCATGATTTTGCAAAAAAAAATAAAAATAAAAATTGTTTTTAATATTTTATATTTTTTTTTTTGGGTTTTTTATTTCGATTTTAAATAATTTATTTATGCATCTCGTGATTTTTTGGAAGGGGATGGACAAATAATATTTTAATTCATTCAAAAAGAACTTGTTTTCATATAAAAAATAAATAAATTTAACTTTTATATAACAATAATTTCATCATAATTTTTATAAGATCCTGAAATTCCATTGAAAAAATATCAAAAAAAATTTTAACCTTTGAGTATTTTAATTATATTTTAATTGTAATAAAGTTTTTTTTTATTATTGAATTTTATTTGTAAATTAAAATAATTAAAATTTTTATATTTAATCAAATAACATTAAAAGCTGCACAGTATTTTTTAAAGCTACTAAAAGTTTTGAAATTTAAATTTATAAATTTTAAAATTAATTGAAATATATATTTTTTGTATATTTTTTCAAGATGACTGAACTAATGCATCAAATGCGTGATCCAGTTCAAACATTAGGTGGTTCTGTTGGTAATATACCACAAACATTTGTTGGTAATAATAATAATGGTTCAAATTCTGATATAACATTACAAAAAGCATTAAAAAATAATGGTATACATTCAACACCAGCAACAAATTTAAAATTATCAGAAGCATGTCGAAATGCCCAACATGATTCTAGTCCAAATATAATATCATCATCAAAAATGTCATCATCAAAGAGTTATACACATGGACTAAGTAATTCAGCTGGAACGGTATCTAAATATAATTAGAATAAATTTAAATATAAATATTTTAATAATATTAATTAATTTAGGTAAATAATATATCATCTAGTACATCAGCATCTGCAAATTTATCATTATTAGGTGATATATCACCAAATCATACACATTTTTTTGAAGTTATGTATGTTGGTAAAATACGTGTATCACATAAACGTGTACCATTTACATTTATTGATGATGCATTACCAAAATTTAAAGCATATGATGCACAACGTACACGTTTAATACAATTAGGTAATATTAATCATACAAATCAATCATCATTAGTTAATGATACTACAAATGGTTCATATGAGAATGTTTCATCGGTAACATCATCAACAAATAATATTAATGAAACAATTGAATTAAATAATAATAATGATAATAATGATGAAATTGAATCAACAATTGAAAATAATGATAATCAAGAATTAACAACAATAATCAATAAATCCGATAATTATGATATTAAAGAAAATGAATTAAAAATTATTGAAGAATATGATAAAAATAAACAACAAATTTCTGATAATATTAAATTATCTAAAGAAAATTATGACAATTTATTATTAGATAAATCTGATGATAATAATAAATTAGAGAAAAAAGATGATATACAACAAAATGAACCAGAAATAATAATTGAAAATAAACTTTTAACAAAATTACAAAGTAATAAAAAAATATTGACACGTGGACAAAGTCAAATTGTTTTATCACTTAAAAAAGAGTAAGTGAAAAATTAATTATTTATATATTTAAAAAAAAAATTTTATATGGTTTTGGGATTAATTTTAATTTAAAATTTGTCTCTCCTCTCTTATCTAAATTACTTAGCGGTGCCAGTGTAGTAAATAATAATAATAATAATAATAATAGTAAACTACTACCACCACCGCCTCAATTACCATCACCGTCTATTACATCTGAATTGTGAGTAAAGTTCGGTTTAAAATCAACAAAATTGTTTTACTTTTCCTATTTTTTTTTTTATTTTGGTTTTTAGAAGAAGTAAAAAATTTATTTGTTTTATTTTGTAGCGTTTTTTTTTTTTTGTTATTTGAAGCACCCTATAATAGTTTAGTTTTGCACTTAAAATTTACATTTTTCTTATCCCATTCCTAAATATGAAAAATAATTCATATAGATAATTTTGTTTCTGTAATTTAGTCTCATCGTCGGTTTACAAGCAGAAGACATTAAATCAGAAAAAATAATTTTTGAATAATTGGATTATTTAAGAGAACTTAGTATTTTTCGATCAAATTTAAATTTAGCATATTGTTGCCAAATGAACTGGGGATTCTGTCAGAACTAAAGCTGATACTATTCAGTTTACATGAAGAAATTGGAAAGAAGTGAATCTTAAATACCTTCTACTTGTAAATCGACAACATAATTTAAGTATATTTCTAAATTTTACACAACTCAGTGAAGCTGTGGTTACAGCACCTACCTTCCAACTGGAAGGTACCGGGCTCAAATCCAGTAAAAATCATAAAAAAAATATTTCCATCTTTCTAATAATTATTAATCTGTGAGTGTTAATTAAATAATTACTCCCAATCCTACCCTATCTCATCGAACAAATAAAAATTTAGATCTGAATCACGTAATTTATGTATATTCTTATAAATTATTTAATTAATTAATAATCACTATAAAATTGATAGTTTTATGATAAGTTTATAAATAAAATTAAATACAAAAAATTTCCGATTTAATTTTTAAATAATTGTTGTATATTGTAAATTGAACTAACTTTTAATATCGTTGTATAATTAATTTATATAATCGAATAAATTGATATTTATTATTTAATTATTGTAGATTATATAGTGTTGTTGATACGGTCATGGGTATAATAATAAAAAAAAAAACAATTTAAATAGTCATTAACAGAATTACAGAATTATTAATTGTAATTATTAAATAATTTATAATTTTTCAAAAAAATAAAATAAAATATACTCACCTTTCTGCACTTTCTTTATTATCACAATATTAAAAGTGCTTTTTGACCTCTTCCTTTTATATGTTTAATTTGTTCATTTATTTATTTTTGCATGATTTAGAATTTAAGATTTCTCTTAGAATTTTCAATTTTATTTTCTTATTGAACTAACCATAAAATTTATCAAAAAAAAATAAAAATTTTATAGTGTACCAAAACAAAGAGATCGTTCAGCATCATATGGTAGCATTCCACCGTACGTTGAACAAAATCGTACAATGGTATTTTTAGTTGGACGTTCTGATTTACGTTTAATATCACCAGATCGTAAACAAGTTTTATTATATAAAGATTTTAAAGATGTTGCTAGCTGTGCACAAGGACATAAAAATTCCGATCATTTTGGTATAATATGCCGTGAAGGTCATAATGATGGTTATATTGGTTATGTATTTAAATGTCAATCGGATCATGTATGTGATGATATTGTTGCTGCAATATCACAAGCATTTATAACATGTTCCGAACAAAAGAATAAAGAAAAATCACAAATATTTTCATGTGAACATTGTCCAATGTTATGGTATCATAAATTATGTTCAGATATTGAAAGTTTAACAGATAAAAAAACCCAATCAATAATATTCCGTCGTATTGAAACATTATCAGATGATGAACAAGATATTATATGGGCTAAATATTATGGTTCTGAAAATAATTATAATTTATCCGAACAAAATCAATTTTTAATGATGTTATTAAGAGCACATTGTGAATCAAGACAACAACGTCATGTACATGATACAGCTGAAAATCGTTCAGAATTTTTAAATCAATATTTAGGTGGTAGTACCATATTTATGAAAGCAAAACGTTCATTAACTAGTTCATTTGATCATTTATTAAAACGACGTGGTAGTAAAGATGAATTTGGTATACAACAACAACAGCATAATGTACGTGATGCACAAATAAAAGAATCATTATCAGAAGGTAGTAATAGTGGTGGTGAAAATAATGGTAATTCAGATAGTAATGGTTTTCGTTCACGAAATAATACATTATCTAGTCCAAATAAACCAAATACTGAACAACTTAAATCACCAATGATGGAGATGTAAGTCGTTTTATTTTTTTAAAAATTATGTAAACTTATAAAATTATTATTTATTTCATTTTTCTGTTGAAAGATTTATTAAAGTTGGTAATAGTCCTAAAGATAATTTAACACATCAAGGATCTTGGCGTCAGGCAATTTTAAATAGTGTTGTTACACCATCAAAAACAAGTGATAATCAATATTTATCACCATTAAGAATCACTCGTAAGTTCACTACTTTAATTTTCTGATTCTTAATCTGAATTATTGAATTATTAAATTTATTTTGTTCAATTTAATATTAGAACCACCAAGAGGTAAACGAACTAAAGAAGAATTACGTGAATTATGGAAAACAGCAATACGCCAAACAATATTATTATCACGTATGGAAACTGAAAATGCTATGTTACAAGCTAGACAAAATGAAAATGAAATAAAAAAAATTAAATTAGATTATGATGAAATATGTTCATGTGATAAACAATTAATTGATCGTTGGGAAAAAATTATTGAACATGATTCAATTAAAGTACCAAATAAAAAAGATCCAAGATTATTATTAGGTGCTATTAAAAATGGTGTACCACGTTCAAAACGTGGTGATGTATGGAATTATTTAGCTGAACAACATTCAATGAATACAGCACCAGTTGATATTAAAAAATTTCCAAATTTTAATACACCATATTATACATTATTAAAAAATTTAACTGAACATCAACATGCAATATTTATTGATTTAGGACGAACATTTCCAAATCATAAATATTATAAAGATCCATTAGGTGTTGGTCAATTATCATTATTTAATTTATTAAAAGCATATTCAATATTAGATCCAGAATTAGGTTATTGCCAAGGTTTAGGATTTATTTGTGGTATACTTTTATTACATGTAAGTAATTTTTAAATATTTAAAATACATATACCTATATATATATATATATTTTTTGTAGTGTGAAGAAGCAGATGCTTTTGAATTATTAAAACATTTAATGTTTCGTCGTAAAATGCGTACTAAATATTTACCAGATATGAAAAAATTTCAATTACAATTATATCAATTATCACGTTTAGTTAAAGATCATTTACCAGATTTATATGATTGGTTAGATAAAAATGATGTATCGCCAACATTATATGCAGCACCATGGTTATTAACAGTATTTAGTTCACAATTTCCATTAGGTTTTGTTGCTAGAATATTTGATTTATTATTTTTGGAATCATCTGAAGTAATATTTAAAACAGCTATTGCATTATTAACAGTACATAAAGATGAATTATTATTAAGAGATAATTTTGAAGATATTATGGATTATTTAAAAAATATTGTACCAAAAATTGATAATATATATATGGATAAAATAATGAAATCGGTAAACAAACAAATTTTAAAATTTTTGTTTATACAAAAATTATATATAAAATTATATATTATTTTCTTTACATTTATATTTATAGATATTCCAATTGGATTTAAGTAAACAATTAACAGAATATCAAGTTGAATATAATGTATTACAAGAAGAAATTACAACTACAAATCGTCATCTTGATTTATTAAATCGTGAAAAATTAAATAATCAACATTTAGAAACACAATTACAGGTATATATAAATATTTTTTTAAATAAATAAATTTCACCTTTTTTTTTTAAATTTAAATATAAATTTTTACTTACTATATAAGAAGATAATTTTTAATATCAATAAGAAAATAGCATTTTAAAAAAATAAATATAAATAATTTTCTAGTTTGCACAATCAAGTATCGCTCAATTAGAAAAAACCCGTACATCACAACAAAATCAAATTACAACATTACAATCACAAGTACAAACATTAGAATTAACTATCCAAACATTGGGTAAATATGTAACAGATTTAATTGATAGTAATATTGATATAGATATACCAAGTGATATTAGACGTATTGTACAACAATTAGATGATATTGAGAAACAACGTAAAAAGCCATTATTTATTGAACGTAAAATTGGTAAATCATTATCAGTAAATAGTCATTTAGGTGGTCATCCATTAAAAGTTTTAGAAGAAATGAATGAACGTGAAAGTGGTGGTGGTGATTCAACATCAATAATAAAACCAAAAAAAATACCATTTTTTGAGAATACATATGAACAATTACGTCATCGTACAAATAATCAAAGACCAAGTCGTCTTTTAGATAATACAACAACAACAACAACAACAACACAATCACAAAATACAATTGAAAATCAATTTATGAAATTTGATAATAATAATCGTAAAGGATATACAGAGAATAATTTAATTATTGGTTGGGATAAAAATCAAATTAAAAGTCCAATTGAAGTTGATAGTGGTGTTGGTACACCAATAAGTCCACCAGAATCACAAATAATTCATAATAATACAAATGATAAAATTGAATCTACATCATCATCATCAATTAAAACATTAGATTTATTAAATGATGATATAAATAATACAAATATGCATCCACTTAGCGGTGATGTAAATGTACGTTTTAATGGTACAAAACAATTAAAAACATTACGATCAAGAACATCATTAAGTCTTGTTAGTAATGGTTCACGTACATCAAGTACAGAAAGTGATCATACAATTAAGTCAAGCAGAAGTTAACGTTATTTTTTAATAATGGATCAAATTTTTCGCAAATATATATTATAATTAATTATTATATTTTTTAAATTATAATTTTAATATTTTCAATTTAGTTTAGTTTATTTTATTTTTTTTTTAATAAATTGAAATTTACTTTGATAGTCAATAGATTTGTTAAGTATTAAAAAAATAATAACAAAATATTTGGTGAATAGTGAAATTATAAATTGTAGCTTGATATAAAATAATAATTGGGAGTGAACGATGTACTCTATTTCTATAATATAATTATTAGTTTATAAGTAACTATAATGCTAGACACTATATATATATACATATAATAAAATTAAGTAAAATTTGTAAATTTGATTTTAATTCTTATTAATTATATTATTTTAAATATTTTTTTTTTTTTTCAATAATATAGAATTTATTTCTATATATATTTTAATAATAACAAATTTTATTTATTAAATTTGTATAAAAAAGCAAAACTATTATAAAAAATATTTATTTTATTTTTTAGATATAAGTTTATTATTTTTCTAAATTTTTATTTTAAGAATTTTTTTTTAGATATAAATAAGTATTTTTTAAAAAATAATAATAATAAAATTTTAAGAAATTAAATTTAATGTATACAGCTAAAGAGTAAAGAATTAAGCTGACTTAATAAAAGGAAGTATATATAAAATCTGGTTATATACTTAAAAAAACATTTATATATATATAAAGAAACAAAAAGCCATATTTAAAATGACTTAAAATGCTATGAAATAATTGCAATTTATTTAAAAGAAGGTAATTGTTTTCATCACAATAAAAATTTTTTAGGTAAAATAAGCAATGTGAATATTATAAAAATAAAATTCACTAAAGTCATAACATAACAATAAAAAAGTCTTCTAAAGAAGTCATAATTTTTTCTTTGTCGATTTTAATTTAATAATTAAATTTTAAAGTTTTAAGTATTATTTTATTTTTAATATGTGTATTAAAATATTTAAAATCAAGCACAGTATGCAAAATGTTATAAAAGAAACAGCTTGAAAGGTAAATAAAGTAAATTCCATTAAAACAAAATAATATAGTTTTTTTTTTTTATCGTACGATTAATTTTATATTTTAATTTAATATATTTACAAAATTTTATTTTACAAAAAAAAATAAATTGGAATTTGAAAATTAGCAACATTTTATATTTAACTTTTGATTTATATATTTAAATCTTATTCTACTTGACTTCAATTTGAACAAATTTAAATACATTAAGCCAAATCAGCAAAAAAATCTGAATTATTTGAAAATTTTGATGATGGTAGATTATGTTGACGTTCCTTATGATCATTATTTTTAACATTATATTTAATATCAGTAAAATCTTCAAAATATTTAATATTCCAAAAGAGTACATCATTATTATGTGAACTTGATGCAATAAATTCACCAGAATAATTAATATCCATTGTTTCAATTGGTAAACTATGTTGACCAACAATACCTAAATTTTTAAATGGTGCAATATGTGTTGCACGTAATATACCTTCATCACCGCCTAAACAACTAATTCGATCTGTTATTGGTAACATACAATCAATTGGTGATTTTACACCTGGATACATATCAGAATGATAACCAAATTCACCCCATTTATATGCATATAATCGACCTTTTGATGTACCAATAATAACTTTAGAATCACCACGATATAAACCCATACAAGTTAATTCCTCTTCATAAGGTTCAGATTGAACAAATAATTTTCTAAAAAAATAAATAAATAATAATTTGATTTAATTGTAATTAACCGACGATTTAAATAATCATTTTACCTTGATCCAATATTAAGTGTTGTTAAATAACCATCACCACTTGTAACTAAAAGTAATTTTTTCGCATCATTTGTAAGTATAGCTGATATATAATCTTCAACTTCTTTTAATGCAAATATAAATCCTTCACTTCTTTTGTCCCAAAGTTTAACAGTACCTGATTCATCACCTAAAACAAAAATAATGGTGTTTAATATTATTATACAAATATTTATTAAATCAGTAAAAAAGAAACCTGTAGCAAACATATTATCATCAATAACATACAGTTTATAAATAGCTGAATCATGTGCATTATCATAAAATTGTTTTAATTTTTCTGTTTCAACATCTGTTATCATAATTGATTTATCTTTAGATCCTGTTAATAAACATTTACCATCATCATCAAATTCAACTGTTCTACATGCTTTTGTATGCACTTCTAATTTCTTTAATAATATATTTTCATCATTTGAATATTTATAAATTAATACATCGCCAGTTATTGTACCCAATGCAATAATATCATCATTTGGATTAAAACTTAAATCTGTTATAAAATCATCTGTTTTGATTTCTGGTGGTGTATTACGTGGTTTTTTAATTTCTGCTCGAATTGCTTTAATTGTTTCATCATCATCATCGTCGTCCTCATCTTCAGAAGAATTATCATTATTACGACTAGAATTTTCTGTACGACTTGTACCAGGTCTAGATCTAGTTCCAACTGTTGATGACTGTGGTATCGCTTCAATAACACTATCATCAGAAGATGTTTCTCCTGGTACATATTCATCATCATCCGAAACCGAATCTAATTCAACAGCTGATTCCAAATTATTATCAGATATGTCCGAATCATTATTATATGGATTTATTAAATTAAGATCATCAGTATCTATTAATACATCTTCTACATCAGAATCTTCGTCTGAATCGTCCACTTTATTTGGATTTTTTGAGAAATTGCGCCTTATAATGAAAATTTCGAATAATATAATTTTTTTTTGTAAATGGAATTTCTTCAATTTACTTACATTATTAATTTCTGTGTGGTTTTTATGCACGTTTTTCCTGTTTTTTAATTATTTATTTGGATTTTGCTAAGTCGCACGTTGTTGGTTGTTGAAATATTGAAAAAATAATATGAAATCGAAATGTCAGTTCAATACCGTAAATAAATTATTTTTACGAAACGGAAAAGTCAGTTAGACATAACGCAAACGTAAACGGAACAACAATGTTACGCAATTCGTTGGACATTTTTCATAATATTTTTATTTTATCTCTAAAAAAATGAAAAAAAATACAAGAAAATGATTGCACAATTTAGATATAAAATTAAATATTCATAAATTGTTGAATTCACAACGAGAAATGCCAAAAAAAAAAACTTAATTTTGATAAATTGAAAGTTGATCTTCAATGGAGCTTTTAAATACATAAGAGTGAAAACTTTGTATATTGCGAATAGAAACCAGAAACAATGATTTCCGCTATAATTGGAATTAAATTTAATTTTCCGTTCTGAATTCAGTACAAATAAGAAATTCGTATTGTAAATTTACATTTTTCACTTACATTTCGTCTTCTTAATTTAAGTTTGTAGGGTTAACCGTAAAGGATAAAGTAAATATATAAGTTTGTAGGGTATCATATGAAAAATTGAAAAGATATGAAATAAAAAATCTGACAACTTCTAAGTGGCTAAAAATAACAGAAAAAAAAACCTATATATATATATATGAAAATTAGTTTATTTTAGTATAAAATATTATTTTAATTTCCTTTAAAAGACGTGCACTAAATAAAAGTTTTTTTTTCTTTTTGGATTTCCATTATAATTTGTTAATAATTAAAAACTGTCTCGAAAATGTGTGAAGAGAATTGTTGTTCACTCCTTTATGATCCTGATCATTATAATCCAGATACAATTAATCTAAAATTGGATCAAGAAGCATCAGATTATTGGTTTGATTGTTTTAAAGATTTAATTAAAAAATTTGCAAATCAAGCGGCATTAAGTCAAAAAACCGATATTACAGCTAAAAAACGTTCTGAACATTTTAAATCTGAATATTTAGAAAAATTGAGAATATTACAAAATTCCTTAAATGTGTATGTAGAAATATTTTACAAGAAATGTAAATTGATATTTTGTTTTTCTTTAATTTAAATTCATAATTACATTTTTTAATTTTTATATTTAAATATTTTCATATTATAATCGTTTTTTTTTTGTTTGTTTTCGATTTTCATTTTTTTTGTTTAGTAAATCAGTTACAATAAGAGATTTATTAGATTTAAATGAAAATTTATTAAGAGAAAATGGTTTTACTGATCCTTGGTTAGAACAAAAACAAATAGAAAATGAAGCATCAATTAGTCGATTAAAATCACGTTTAGATGAAATCGATTGTATGGATAATGAAATAAAATGGATTGAATTAATACGTGGAGTTTTAGCAGGTAACATAAAATAGAATATAAGTAATAAAAACACATTTATTAATATTACCTTGAGGATTAATTTGAATCTTAAAAATATAAATTTACATATATACCTATATATAAAATTTACTGGAGGTGAATAGAAACTATTCAAATTTTCATCTGTTTATATACCTATATAAATTTTGAGTAAATAAAGAAATTTAAATAACTTGTTATCAATATAATAATATAATACCACATTAAATTACTGTGAAAAACAGTTTCTTAAATGTAAATAACAAAAAAAAAATATTTAAAGATAAATATTTAAAATATTTAAGCGAAGCAGGAAAATGTAAACAAAATATTATATATTCCTAATCTTTTTAGTTGTTTCATTCTATTTAATAAATATTCCCATTTAATTAATAAATACAAACAAGTCATTTGAAATATTTTTTTATATTAGGAAATAAATAGACAAGCAGGAAGAAACATATTAATTAAATTTATTTTTGTAGTATATAATTTAAAAATCTATAATATAGGAGGGTCTATAATAGTGTATAATATATAAAAAAAAATCCATTTTAATTAACTAATAATAGTAAAATTATTTTTTTTAGGTAATATTTTTGATTGGGGTGCACAAGCTGTTTCAGATATTCTACAAAATGAGAAAACATTTGGTCTTAAAGATGCATTATCAAAAATCCAATCTAGACCATGGTTAATAGATGACTTGGATACATGGCTAAAAAGATTAAATGTAAGAAAAAAAAATTATTTTACATAATTTATTTATAATTTATAATAAATATAATTTTCAGGGACCACCTCATAAATGTGCTTGTATATTTGTTGATAATAGTGGTGTTGATGTTATTTTAGGTATTTTACCATTTGCCCGTGAATTATTAAAACGTCATACAAAAGTAATATTATGTGCTAATTCAGAACCATCATTAAATGATATAACATTAAAAGAACTTGAAGATATTTTAGATAAATGTAGTATATATTGTGATATTATTAAAAATGCTCGAAATCAACAGCAATTATTTGTATATGGTAATGGACAGAAGGGACCATGTTTGGATATGAGAAAATTATCTAAAGGTATTTTTTTTTATTTTATAGATTTTTAAAATATTTAAGTATATGCAAATAGAAAATATAAGTAAATTTATATTGTAGAACTATGCTATGCAATAACAACAAATGAAACAGATTTATTGGTAATAGAAGGTATGGGCAGAGCATTACATACAAATTTAAATGCCAAATTTTGTTGTGAAACATTAAAATTAGCAGTTATTAAAAATAAATGGTTAGCAAATCGATTAGGCGGTGATACATTTTCTGTAATATGTAAATATGAATTGGTAAGATGATAAATATTTGAAAACAAAAATCAAATTTGTATATTATGTTAGTAATGGACAATATTACATTATATATGATAAAAAATATATAATTAAAAAAAGTCAACATTATTATTTTCAAGTAAATATGTGAATTAAAATATTTTATACACAGAAAAACATTATATATAAAAAAATAACTATTTTGTAAAGAACTAATGTGTTAATATCAATTTATATATTTTATTAATTAAATTTTCGTCTTTTAACAATGCAAAATCTTCTAATTTAAATATGTTTTAGATTATATTATTTTAAATTTTATTTTTCTTCATTATTTAGTTTTTAACTACATATATGAAATTTCTGTAAAATTAAATTAAAACAAAATTTGATTTTCGTATGTATTAATTATTGATTAAATATTCATATTTATTATACATATATTTTTTAATTCAACAAACTATAAAATGTACTGAGAAAAATTGTTCATATTTTTTGTTGTTTTTTTTTTTAGATAAAATAGACGTTTTTATTTAAATATAAAAAAAAAACGAATAGTTAAGTTTTATTTTTAAAATCATAATCATTGAATTTTACTTGTGTACTTGTGTTACCTAATCTGAAGTAAAAGTTAACACTTTCTTTTTTAAATATTCTTTTGTTCTTATTAACGTGATCTTGAACTATCTGAACTGTTGCTGCGACGTCTTCTTCGAATTGGACTTCGGGAGCGACGACGAGGACTTCGACGGCGAATTGGTGAACGCCTTCGATTATTAAAACGCGGAGGCGATCTCCAACGATTATTCATTGGTCTGCGTAATGGTGAAAATTTTCTCATTTGTGGTCGAATACGAGGTAATACTGGTGCAGCTGTTACTTCTTGGCCATCAATTTGTCCACCATCCATTTGTTTCATAGCATTAACTGCTTCCTCTGATGTAGAATATTCAATATAAGCAAAACCTTTACCATTTGTTGGATGCAAACGATCAATCGGATATTCAATATGTTTTATTTCACCGAAAGTACTAAATATTTCCATAACATGTTCTTTAGTTACGTTACGTGTTAAACGGCCAATATGAATACGTAAGACTTTCGGTGTTGGTGAACGGTCACGACGGCGACGGTTACGACCACCTGGAGATCCAGAACGTGATCGACCACCAACACGATCTCTTGATCTGTCGACACTTTTACGTTTATTATCTGTACCAACAATTCCTTCACGTTCTGAACTTCGTCTTGTACGATCCTTTGACTTCTCTTTAGAATCCTTTCTTGTTGCAGCTGTTTTAGCGATTGGTGTTCGACTTTTCGATCGGGTAGTTGACTTTCTGCGAGCACGACCACGGTCCGATGCACTACTTGAACTTGATGAAGATGATGAACTGGATGATGAGGAACTAGATGAACTTGAACCAGAATGTGAACTGCGACTTGATGAGCTGCTATCGGAAGAACTAAAAGAATTAAAGCGGCTTTTTTAGGTTAGGTCATATATAAAAAAGAATTGGCCTGGAATATTTGCCTAAATTACGAAATTAAGCATTTATTATACATTACCTGCCACTGCTATCACTAGAACTTGATGCAGAACCTCGACGTCGTCTGTCCCGTTCACGACCACGAGCTGGTTTCTTTTTATCTTTATCTTTTTCAGTTACTGGTGACGCTTCTTCTCTTGCCCTATTTTTTTTTTAATACAATTTAATTAATCAAATATAATATTGTTGTATAATAATTACATTTTCGTTTATAATTGGCGGTTTCCGTAATTTTTATTTCTAAATGCAATAAATCGATATTTATTTTGATAAAACGTTTTAATTTCTTTCTGCTATAGAGAATACAAGATACAAGAACAAGAAACAAGAAGAAAACAAAAACTTTTTAGTTGAAAAATAATTTTTGTTGCTGTCGTCTTGCGTCGCAACAATTATGGCTGATTGATAGGATGGTAATAAAAACTACAAATGAGAATATAACCACAAAAATATTTATTTATTGTGTTCGTTAGCAGATGGCGTAAACCATCGCTTTTTTTTTCATTGATATACTTTTGACAACCGCCAAAAAAGATTCTATTTAATTATAATTATAATAAATTTTATAAATTAAATTTGTATTATCTTTTATTTTAAAATTAATTTTAAATAAAATGTCTGAAAATAATGGAAATTCTGAAATTCATGTACCAACTTACAAATTGACTGATTTTAAATTAGAAAGAATTCTAAATAATAACACAAATCGTAAATTGGTTGCTTTACTAGGAACATTTCCATTGATTTCTATAAATGACAAAGTTATCGTTATTTTGGAAAAGAAATCATTTGTTGAAAATAATTTGCAAACCGACGAAAAAAATATAAATAATGGATATTTTTCAGAAAATGTTTCATTAGAAACAGAATTTATAAATAATATTTATGGTAGTTTTCATTTATTTCCGCCATCAGAACTTAATGGTAATTTGTAAATTTACATTATATTATATTAGCTATAATGTTATAATAAAAAATTATATCCAGGTATAAAGGTAACTGTTGTTTATCCAGCCACAGAAAAGCACATTAAAAAATATGCCGTTCAATCAAAATTTCTAGTCCAAGAGACTCCAATATTGTATGAGAATGTAGTAAAACCATATATTACTTCTTCGCAATTCAGTTTAGATGTAAACATTTCTAATTTTTATATATTTGTACTTATTATAATTATGTATTATATATATACTTTCAGTGGGTGTATAATATACTTGATCATAAACAAGAAGTTGAACGTATTATTTATGAAGATGCAGATCCTGAAAAAGGTTTTATTTTATTACCAGATTTAAAATGGGATGGTCGTACATCGGAAACTTTGTATATGCTTGCATTAACCCATAAAAGAGAAATAAAATCAATAAGAGATTTAAATGGAAGTCATTTGAGTTTATTAAAAAATATTCGTGATTCAGGTTGTAAAGCAATTAAAGAAAAATTTGGTTTAAAACAATCACAATTACGAATTTATCTTCATTATCAACCATCATTTTACCATTTACATGTACATTTCAATGCATTGAACAATGAAGCACCAGGAATATATTGTGAAAAATCTCATTTATTGGATACTGTTATTGATAATATTGAATTAATGTCTGATTATTATCAAAAAGCTACATTACCATTTGTATTATTTGAAAATAGTGAACTTTTAGCTACAATTTTACCAGAAATAAATTTATCAGTTGAAAATGGAAACTCACGAAAAAAATTAAAAACTGATGATAATGATAATAAATAAATTTTAAATAAGTACAATATTTCTTCTTTAAATAAGTTGTAAAGTGTATTAAAAAGAATTTAATAAAAAATTTATTAATTTGAACTATGTTTATAATTCATTATTCAGATAACGATATTCTTGGGAAAAAAATTATATACATACCATTTTAACGAATTTACCTTTTACTTCAAAATAAATTTAAAAAAATATATACATACATTTTTTCTATATTTTTATAACTATAAAATATTTTTTATTTTATTTTTCTAAATATTTTAAATAAATTTAAATAGATTTATTTCAACAATTATATCTTGTGATTATACAATTTATTCTTGTTGCTTTAAAATGCATACATACATATAATTTAAAAGAAAAAAAAAACGTTTTTAAGAGCCTTCGATAAATAAGAAGTATATTCCAAAAAACATTTAAATTTTTTGTGTGATTGAATTTTAAATTATTTCAAGAACCCTGTAAGCAATACTATTTTGAATTATAATAATTGAGGTGTTTAAATATTAAAATAGAACACAACTGGGACAATATTCTTATATTGACTTATTAATCGATTGAAATATTTAATTAGTAAATAATTTGTTTAATAACTAAATTACTTAAATAGATCAAATTATTTTTGTATTCAAAATGTGATATAACTTTTTATAATAATATTTAATTCCTCAAAATATTTTAAATTCCATGCATTTTGGGTGAAGAATTTTATATTTATATATTAATTTTTTTTAAATTTATTTACTATTGAAAAATCTTTGTAAAAAGATATCTAAATCAAATTATTTCCACATTTTTACAATTAAATTTATACCTACGATATTTTTATAAAATCAAATATTTAAATTACTAAAATGATTAGATTTTATACATAATATATTTTTAAGACTTGATTTTTTACAGCAAAAATTTAATAAAAGAAAAATTTATGAATTTTTTGTCTTTGGTTTTATTTTATTTCTAATGCAATCAAAAATCTTTAAATTATAAAACAAAAACATACATATATATATAATATATTTATTATTACATTTATCGAAAAAATGAATTATTTTGATTTAATTAAATTTGAATTAATTTATTATATTGGAAATATATATGTGTAAATATATAATTATGGTGGATAAAATCAATTAAAAATGTTTTAGTAAATTGCATTTAAAAAAATTGTTAATATATATTTAAATTTAAAATATATTTATTTTAAAATTTATGTGAAGATAAATTATAAAATTGTGTGACAAATTTATTGCTTGTATATTTCTTAAAATAAATGACAATAAAACTTATTATAAATCTTATATTAAAAAAAATGTTATTAAATTAAAATCCTGATTTTCCTTAAATAAAACTTCTTTTTGTTTTTGGTAATCACAAAATTGTAAATTGCAAGAACACAAAATTTGGATTCTTCTTTTGGCACTTTTATTAATGATGAAAATTGATTCACATATCAAAGAAAATATATTTTTGATTATTTACGATAAGTAAATAAAGAAATATATTTCTTAAAATTTATTTATATTACTCTTTGATTGAGGATGTAAAATATCACATTAATTATACTTTAGATGTGTTTCTTATTTATCCTCAGATCAATCTGATTGTTGATCTGAAACTGTTTCTTATTTCCGCTGATTAATAATATTTAATATAAAAATTAAAGTTTCTTATTTCACTACGCAGATTAATTTGATTTCAGATTTAAATAGAAAACACACCTATTGAATACTCAATTTGCATCTTCAATTTTCCTATTAAATTTAATGTGTTCAACCCAAAAAAATATACATATTTTTTTCAACCAATTAATTTAATTTTTTTTAAGATAATCAGGATCGTTATAATGCTATATAAATCTAATTGTATTGCTAATCAAATATTTTATTTACTACTCTTACGTCGAACAACTAATTTAATATCTTTGACTTGTAAATTATGTTTTGACTTAGCAGCAAATTTAATCACAGCTTGTGTTGTTACCTGTGGTACATGTCGTAAATCTAACCATGTCAATTGTTCACATTTACTTAAATAATCTAATGACAATTCTGTAACCAATCGACAACAACTTAAATTCAATTCAACCAAAGTATTAATAGCACTTGGACATGTACCTATCTGAGCAACACCAGCATCTGTAATACGCTGACAAGATGATAAATCTAAATGAATAAGCGATGGCAAACCTTGTGTTATATATCGTAGAGCAACATCTGATATATCAGTACCAGCTATTTTAAGTGTTTTTAAATTACGTAATCTTGACTTAGAATCTGTTAAACCGGGCCGTGAATCTTTTGGTGGTGATAAAATTTCACGTATCGCTGAATCATTTAATCCCCTAACAAAACTTAAATCCAATACTTGTAATGGGGGACACTGACATGTATGCAATGCTAAGATTGCTTGAATTGATATATTTTGTAAACTGAGATTTTTTAATCCAGGCAATCGATTAATTGTCCATGCTAATTGTTTTTTAGCAATTTGTGTCCAATCTAATATTAAATGTTCTGGTTGTCGTCGTACAATTGCTGTTAATAATGATGCTGTTAATTTATGTTCAGCACAATTCATACATTTCCATAACGATGGATCTACTGATATTGTTGACCAAATTTTACAAACAGATGAACATGCTACTAATGCTTCTTGTGGTAAATACCGAAAAATAGCTTTAATAGCAATCGGATCTAAAGCTAAATTGATAGATGGTGGTGGTGGTTGTAATTGTGCTGGCCGAACAACATATTGTGCTTTTTTTAATTGTTTTGTTGATGAATTTAAAATTTGTTGACCCAATTGTGTACGTGCGGAATTTTTTTTCCGTGGAAATATTACTGATGAAGTATTTTCAGATATATCAAGACTATCATGCATACTACTACACATACTGTTATCGTCACTTTTCCGCCGCTTAGCTGTACTGTGAAGTTGATGATTTTGATTTTCTATAATATTCTTATTATCCATGCTATTTTCATCTGTTTGATTCTGATTATTCCGATTAAATCTATTTTTAAATTTTCCAACACTACCACCACTTCGACTGTTATCAGTTTCTACTTTATCTCTTCCTACAATATTATTGCTGGAATTATCTTTTTGTGGTGTTTCTACTTCAGATTCACTTGACATTCCGTAATCAATATTATGGCCACTGCCATTACCATTTCCTGTTATTGCACTGTTACTAGCATTACCACCACTCACAGCACCACTAATACCATTATCTGAATGCGAATGTTTACTATTTTCTACAACAGATGAAGCATCACTGCTAACAGACATTCGTCGAACTTCAGATGATTTTTGTCTGGCACGGAAATGCCGAGGCTAAAGTAAGAATTAAAGGTATTTATTAATATATTAATTAATATAATAAAAATTATTAATACCTTATAGTCATAATTTTTTCCTGATTTACAGCACGACGGACATTCCCAACTATTACGTAAATCTTCATTGATAATACCTTTTGAATTTTCAGCAGTTTTTTCAGCACATTCAGGATGAGCAATTTCATAGCATACTGAACATTCCATTAAACCTGAAGGTCCTTCTAAAAATGCCTGCATTTTAGCTGTTTGCGGTGAAACCGGTGCTTGCTGCCAACCATCTAAATTACAATATACACATTGTGCTGTTACGGGCAACATAGGTGATAAACATTGTCTTTTCATGCATGTTTGTTTAGCCCTACCAGGTCCACCAAATTTTACCATATCCAAACAAAAACTACATTCACCACAATCAGATCTTTGACAAGCTTGACATATTTTACAACGTGTCCGACGACGTCTTGGTTGACCATTTTGATTATTTAATGATGATTTTTGTCCGGTACTATCATTTGTACCGCTACCATCTGAATATGTTGCACCACCACCCCCGCCACCAACTCCACTACCAGTAAAATTTTGCGATTTCTTATGGCATTTTGATTTATTTGTAACATTTGGTGGTTGAATAAAATTTGTATCTTCTGTATCATCATTATTACATGGACTTATTGTTTCTAATTTAGTAACTTCTGTACAATTATCAGCAGCAGTTATATCTGAATCATTACTACTGCCATTACCATTAGCAGCTAAAATTTCATCATTTGTTTTATTATATGCATAATTTTTTAATTCCTGATGTTGTACATATGTACCATCTTCAGTTTCACGTTTCAATATTTCAGTTAATATATCACGATCATATTTTTGATAAAAATTATCATTATCTAATTTATTAGATGGTTCTGATTTTAATACAGATTCACCAGTAATTGCCATTTCTGGACGATCTTTACAATGTCTTTCAACTATTGTACGTACATCTTTTATTAATGCAACTGGATCTTTTATTAAATCTGGTACACTTTTTTTATGTGATGGTAAATCATATAAATACATAACAATTTCTTTTAAACCAAATAATTCATAATGTGTTAAATGTATATGTGGCATTTGTTGTACTTGATCTTCACATGATAATTGATTTTCTAAATGACTACGACCTAATAATGTATATACATATTTAGCTAATACATACCATAACATTTCATTAAAAAATGGATAACGAAATTTTTGTGGTACTTTTGTTGTATCTTCAACTTGTGCTGTTTTTAATTGTTTAACAATACCAAAGGAATGTAAAAAATTACCACCAAATACTAATGAATCAGTTGGTGTATATACAGCATGTATCCAACCAGTTGGTATAAAAAATGTATTACCAGTTTTTAAATATACTCTTGCACATTTTTCAACTGTATCACCAAAAAATATATCTGATTGTTTACCAGATAATACCCATTTTTCATATAATTGTAAATTTTTTTCTGTTGGTGGTATTAACCAAAATACTTTACTACCTCTTAATATATGATACCATACAGATGTACCACCAAAATCAATATGAAAATCTGTATAACAATTTTTAACAGACATTAAACAATATTTTTGTACTTTTGGATATTTCATATGACCTAATGAATTTGTACCATCAATTTGTGATTCTTTTAATTCTTTTGGCCATACAACATCAACCCAATCAATTTTACGTACAATATCTGGACTTTGTATATAATTATCTAATTTTGTATGTGAAAATTCTAATGATATTACATTTAATAAACGATCTTTATTTGGTTCTTCATAATACTGTTGCCATTCTTTCATAGTCATTGGTAAATTTTTTTGTGTATTTACATCCATAACATCTAATATTCTACGTGAACCAACACATAATCGTACATCATTTACAGTAAAATCAGATGATGGCATACAAATACCAAGATCTTTTTTATCTCGTAATAATAATGGAATGTTAAAGCCATATTGTTGAAGAAATCTGTAAAATTTTAAATTAATTATATTTTACCAATATATTTTTTTTCATTATTTAAAAATATAAAAATAAACAATAATGAAATTATCCTTACCCAACTGTTAAATCAGATCCTTTCATTTCTCGTACCATTCCTGATTGTGCAAATTTTGGTGATTCTAGCTTCTCAGCAACACTAAAACCTCTGACACCTTCTACATCATCATCACCAAGTGCCCATTCTTCTGAATATAATTTGCGTTGTTTTCTTTCACGCTATTAATTAGATATGAAGAAAAATTGATTTTCAAAATAAAGATGAATGAAACATTATATAGAAGAATATAATTAAGTATATTTAACTCTTCCTATTCCTTATTTGATATTGAGAAAGCTTGATAATTTTTTTAAAATAAGAAAACATAAAGTAAAGAATATATTTTCCGTTGAAACTCATGATTCATGAATAAGGGTGATCTGTAACTTGATTAGAACGGTATCTACAAATTTTATTAAGTACTTCCAAAAATTGAAAACCAACAGTCTTACTTAATACACTATCGCTTATATAGAATTTTCGGTCTATGTAGATGAAATCAATTTGGTAAATTATAATTAAAGACTTTTTACCCCAACATTAATATTAATATAAGTATAGTACTATTACTATATGTACTGGTACGATGAGTTAGGTAATTGGAAATAATATTGACAAAAAAAAAATCCTTAAAATTCAATTAAATACACAAATAGCCGGGGCTGGAAACATGTAGAAAATCTGATTTGAAAAAAACTCAACCACTGAACTTGAAAAGGTTAAATTTTATATCAAGTGTCTAACTCAAATATTTAAAAAAAAATTAAGGTTACTTTCATCTATAAATATCAAATATTGCAATGGTGTGATAATAATATTATATTATCTTTGAGTTTGCAGAGCAAGTATATACGATATGATTGACAACTCAACCAACAATATCATTTTAAAGGATATATTTTTAGCTTTATTACATATATACTTATACAAATTTACAATAATATCATTATTATATTATTTTAGCTTCCCTTTTTTTTTTAATTTCCGCTAGATCTACAAAGGAATTTTCAGATATAAAGTAAAATATTGAAGGGTTCAGCCAGCAGTACTCATTTTTTATTGTAAGGACATGCGCATCACATGGTACATTTAAAAATTTATATATAAACTGAAATAAAATTATTTCATTTATGGTTTATGTACAATTTGTTGAAACTTATTTAGTCATATAAAATGGAAGGAAGGTAAAATAAAAAATGTACCCAAGGACTAAAAATTTTTTGGGGAAATAAAATTTATCCTTGAAATAATAAATGTTGGTGTACACATGGAATTACGAAAATAATAATATTTATGTTACATTTGGTAAATTGTGTAATATGGTATAATACTTATTTAATTGATTAAATTAGGTAAAAATCTAAATTAGAAAGAAATGTTTGGAAGATAAGGTAAATTATATGATTTTAGGATTTATTTATTACTTAGCTAATTCCTTTTTATAATTAAATTATTATTATTATTATTGTTCTATTAATACTGTTCCTCACAACACATGTTTCACATCATGTCCCACACACAATTTGTGTGAATTTCTTATCTCTTGGGATCTTTGAAGAATCTGTGTCAGTGCGTTAACTCACTGGGCTAACGTGGACGTAAGAAATATGTATAATTTAAAATATTTAATTGAAATTCTCAAGCCATTTAAACCTTTCACACTTAGAAAAAAATTAGGAGATAATATAGTAGAAGAAACTGATACAAATATTTCTTATAGTCTTGATTTAGGTTGGCAATGAGTTACATTACAAATTATATACATAAGTAAATGTTGAATTTAAATTTATTAATTTATTTGTACCATAATAACAAAAAAATGTTACCACTAAGTCGAAAATTAAGCTAATAAATATGAACTTTGTTAACTGATATATATGATAATTGATAATAAAAAATTGATATGATTATAATTTAATTTAACAGATAATAATAAATAATCCTCAGATAAATTAATCTTGCCGGGAAAATTAAATTTGATTCTAAAAATAATCAAAATAATTTAACATAATAACATAATACGAGTATACTTATATATACATAAATTTATAAATTACTTGTGTCAATACTGTGATTATAAGTAATTAAAGTATTACGAATTATCCATGTTTCAATTCAAAACCATAATTTTCAAAATTTTACATTACAATAGCTTTAAATCATCTATAATTTAATTAAGACTAAGAATTAAATGATATTCTTGTAGGTTGTATAAAGTATACATATATTTATTGTTAAATTTGGTCAATTTAATTAATATACTTATTTCGTAAAATAATTTAATCTTGTACATGAATCGTGAAGAGAATTTGTAATTGCGGTTAACAATCTTATGGGCTCGCACCCTGACTGTGTAAGTATATAATAATTGAATAAATAAGTAAATATATAAGGCAATAGAAATGAATTTATTTTATATAAAAGTTAGCAAAAGAAATCTACTTATTCGGAAATGTTTATATTATGGTTTTATCAATAATTTGATTCAGAAACAAATTACTAAGTAAATGCACAATAAAATTACAGAATTGTATAAATTATTCTATTGAATTTCGATTAATAGAGTTTTTAAGACAATTGCATCATTGGGTTATTTTCAAAATTATTAAGTATAATCAGAAAATTTTATATAGAAAAAAATTGACCTTTTTTAACAACTGAAAATGATAAATTAAATTTGTAATCATTTTTTAAATTAAAATTTCTATCTACATTATTTGGTATCCTTTAATTATGTATTTCAGCATTACACATAAAACTCATTACTACTCTTAGTAAAGAGCCCGACAATGTGTGAATTTAATGTATGAATTTAAAAAGAATTAATGTACAATTTTAAAATCACACTTTAATGTTTCATTTAAGTATTTATTTTTTATTGTAATGTTCTGTGAAATTGTTAAAGCCGAAAATACTTTTACATAGTTTATTTATTACTTTATAAACAGTATTCAGCGCACCAACAAATTTTTTAATAATATTTAAATAAGTATATTAAAATTATAATCACCAATCGTGGCGAACTATAATAAATATTTTTGTTGAAATAATTAAATTTGGCATATATTATAAGTAATATAAAAAACCGTGTAAATATTAAAAAATGTGTGTTGTATATACCTGGGTAAAAGCGGCAATGAAAATGTATTTGTGTATTATGCGATAGTAGTTCACATAAAACATTCAATCTCAGAGTCAGAAAGATAACTCTCAGACAGAACTAATAATATTATCTAAAAGTGTTATAATGAGTTTATATAATAATCGTTTTAGAAGCAAAAGGTATTAAATCAAAAAAGAATAAATTTTGAGTTAATTATTTAAAAAATATCCAATGCCTACGAAAAATCAAACAAATTAGTGATAAAAAACGAATTGAATTCCTCACAATATTATTTGTGATCATCAAATTGTAATTACAAATTAGATCTTTTATAACTATTTAGGTTTATATATACAATTAAAAACTTGAAAAATTGGTAAAACTAAGTTAATGCATTTTGCTTGTGTAAAATCAACGATATAACAACATAATAATTCTAAAATAAAAATGAACATAAAATGAAGTAAAAAAGTTAAAAAAAAAAGAGGAAAGAGGAGCTGAGCTATAAAATAATACAAAGAAAACTGGGTATATTTTTTATATGTACACAAAAACAAAATAAAATATGTAATTTTTATATTACTTGATAACATGATAAATTTAATTTTCATATGCGCCGCATTTTAGACTTTTTCAGTTGAGCATTAAAGCTTCACCGAAATGGAGCATAAAAAATTCTTTTGTAGAGGGAAAAATAAACGAAATATAAAAAAATTCTTAATATGGTAAAAGCCGTTTTTTTCTTTCTATAGTTTCCTGTATATTGGTAAAATAATTATGATGAGTCCTTGGAAATTCTATTTTTTTCATTTATATATTGTTGTAAGGTATAAAAAAAAATTAAATTTAAGGTGGAATTACAGGTTCCCATAAAGAAATCATTCAAGTTTTTTTTATACATTAATTTCATTTTAATTTGAGTATAAAATAAAAAGGATTTTTTTTTTGTTCAACAATTTTAAATATATTAAATCTTTTTTTTTTTTGTTTTAGGAAAAATTAAGTTTTTCCTTTAGTTAGAAATTTTAAGTCTTTCTTATTTTATAGGGAACCAAAATAAAAAAGCATAAATTCTAATTTCACTTTGAAATTGTTTTGGGTGAACAAATTAAATAATTATTCATAAATTAAATGTAGATTCTTTTATGGAATTCCATATAAAAAAGGCGTTGTTGTATAAATAAATAACCATAAAGAAAAATTACAAACATTGAAAAAAAACATAATAATTCATGAATTGTAAAAGCCGAAAGCATTAAGTCAATATATTTCTGATTTTATGATGTAATAAAAACTTGAACAATTATATAAATTCTATTTTAAAACATAAAAAGGGTGGCACATAAAATTTAAATCCTTTTGAAAAGAATGTCCTTAAATGTACCCATAGGCATTTCTCTTTTTCAAATTATCGATTTACTCAGAAACATATTCTTTTTGACTTGATGCATTCTGCATATACATATGTAAAATTATATATGTAAAAAAAAAATAGTTTGTTTTATGAAGAAAAAAAAACTTGTTCAGCAGGTTTTTTTTTATTATTTAAAAAAAAAAAATTATGTATAGAAGCCTACAAATTCACTTTAATAATTTTTTGAACATTGGTGTAAGCTTTTTCTTTAAATTTTTAATAACTATTATATTCACAAATCTAATCAGTGACTTTAGTTAATTAAATTTTTAATTAAGTATATTTAATTAATTAATTTTCTTTTGTTAACATTAAAACTAACCAATTGACGGCGACTTTGATGATTCCTTGCAGGCGATTCGGACATCGCCACTGTATTTTTATATGACAAATATTATAATAATTTTTCCTCTATCAAAAATATACCTCGGGGAAAATATTTATATAGAATTTTTATGTATTATATCCAAAAAATGAAAAAATTCTATACGAATTCCACTTGTATAAAAAATTCTATTTTAAAATATTTTACTATTTATTTTCTTTATCAAATTTTTTTTTTTCCAAAAAATCTTATAGATAAAATAAATAGTTCTGTACAGAAAAAAAAATTTTTTACACCATTAAATGATATAAATTTCAAATAAAAAAAAAAGCTTTTTTTATGCTTTTTTGCGAAAAGAATTTTTTTTTTATCACTGTAGTAATTTTTTCCCCGAGATTATTGAAAATTACTTATAAATTACGTAGTTTAATTGCCTTTCATTTAGGGCGTTTATTAAATCAAATCACTATTTTCCCGTCATTTGCAGGTAATAAATATTTTTAAAATATTTTTATTACTTTTTTTTTAATATTTTAAATTTCTTTTTCACTTTGAAGAAAAACTCCGCGTTGGCTCTTGAAAAAAAATTAACTCGACGACACTCTGCAGTATATTTGAAAACACGTACAAACACCTTACCTTTCCGCGTATATTTCGTATATTGACTTTGATTGAACTGAAATTTTTTTTAAAAAAAAAAATTTTATATGGCTAAAAATGTGTTGTAGTCGTGGATATAAAAATGTAGTAAAATAATTTTGGAACTACCGCAATTTGTAGAAAATTCTTTTTTATTAGACAGGACAGGAACAGGGCAGGAATATATAGAAATAGAATAGAATAGGAGTTAAATATTTTTGCTCGGGTATGTAAAAGTTCTCACAAAAATTCGTTCAATGGAACTTTTTTTAGTTGTATCATATTTTTAAAAAAGGCCAATAACATCTTAGCAACATTGATTTTAAAATTGTTTCAAATTTTTCAAGTAATTAAAAAAAATTTCACTAGAAAATATTTTTTCTCTGATTTTCTTTGTACCGCCATCTGTTCGTAAATTTCCATACTAAAATCTATACCAGTTTCATTCTGCTGACACAGATGAATAGTTGTTGTTATTTTTTATATAAAAAATGACATCTTGATGTTAAACAGGATGAAAAAAACCAACTAATTAATCTTAAGTGCCATTGAAAAGGATAGCAATAAAAGTCAGTAATTTTGCATTAATATCAATATACAAATAATTGTATGATATACTACTTTTATTCTACTACTAATGCTAAACCAATCCATTTACTTCACATTTTGGCAATAAGCTACATTATTCAACAACAACGCCATCTTTTAACTCATAGAAACATAAATTTTGTTAAATATATAAGCGCCAATGCACACAATTCATAAACATTTTCCAAAATTTCCAAACAGTGTAGAGAAAGAAAGGAAAGAAAAAGTAAAATTAAACAATTTCTGTGTGTTTTTCTCTGTGTGAAGAATTTTTATTTATTAAAATATGGTTTAAAAATTAAACAAATTTAACTAAAATTATTATAAAATGGCAACTCAAAAGCCCGGTGAATGGGCAAATTCATTATTAGTTCGATTTGAGGAACAGGTAATGTGAAAAAATGAATTTTCAAAACTCCCATATAAAAAAAAAAATTTCTGATGAATGGAAAAAAAGTTTTCTGTCAAAATCTTTTTTTCCTATAAATTGCGGAATCTCTGATTGGAGCACCAAAAAGAAAGAAAAAAAAATAGATACAGAAAAAAAGCAAAATTTGTTTTGATTGTGTTTATGAATGAAAAATTGTATGTAGTAGAAATATTTTTATTTCTTGTTTACATTGATTTCTCTCACGTGGGAAATAACAGTAGTAATCAGTTTTCATTATAAATAAAACCCAATAATAAATTATTGACAAATAACAACAGTAGAAAATAAAATGCAATTTTAAAATTTAAATTTGAATTATTTTTTTAAAAATTTAAAATGTCGGTTTACAAAAGCAAAAAGTTTTGATTAAATCGATTATTTTAGAAGTGTCGTAATGAAAAAGAAGTTTTTGCTTTTCGAATTTAAATTGAAAAAAATTTGATGCCTTCTACTTCTAAACCGACAATAATATATTTATGTAAAGAAAATGTGTAATTTTTAATTATTATTTTTTTTTAATTTTAGCTACCAAATAAAATCGGTCCACTTGGTACACAAGCTCGTCTAAATCAGGATCAATTAGTGAATTGTTTAATACAAATATCTAGATATAGATTTTCTTTAGTTATATCCGGTCTAACAAAAATGTTACAACGAGTTAATGAATCGGTAATTATATAAAAATCAAAACAATAAATTTTAATTATGTAAATATAAAATTATTATTATAAAAATTTATTTATTCGTCATATGAGAAGCAAACAAATTATTGTAAATGTTTTTCGATATATAGGTATAAATTTTCATAAAAATTTAAAGCTCATATTACCTGTACAAAAAAATTAAGATAATTCGCTTCTCAATTGACGAAATTATTTTATATTATTATGTCTTCAAATTTATAAAAATATTTTATTAAATAATATTATAATTGTCTTTTAGTCCTTGCTATATCGCAGCCATGAACCTGAAAAATGTTATTATGATTCAATAATGATTATATTAACAACATTAGAAAAATGCCTATCAAATCAATCTAAGGATACTGCAAGATTTGAAGAAGCTATGAATGTTAAATTACTTTTACGAGAAATTTCACAATTTATAGGTAAAAAATACAAAATAAAGTAAAAAAGCACAAAACAAAAATCATAAATTAAAAAAAAAATTTTTTAAGATTTAAAAAAGTAAAAAAAAAATATTTAATTAAATATTATATATATTTACACTTTTATACACAACAAAATCTCACGAACAACACACAAAAAAAACCAACCTAGAAATTATTGTTATTTCAGATATACAAACTGATAATAGTACACATGCAACACAATTAAAAAGTTTAGCATCAAAAGTTTTATTTGCATTATCACAAAATCATTTTTCGGCTGTATTTAATCGAATATCAGCTAGAATACAAGAATTAGCAGCATGTTCAGAAGAGAATCCAGATTATAGTGATATTGAATTAATACAGCACATTGATATGGATATGGCAAAATTAACAAAATTGTTACAAGGTAAAATTATACGTATATATATAATAATTGATAAATAATTAACCTAACCTATTAATCATTTATAGAAACAATACAAAAATTTCGTTCTAAAAAAGCACCACCATTAATATTACTGAATTCATTAGAAAAAGCAATTTGGAATTGGATTGAAGTACATCCTCATGAATTTCAAGATTTACAAAGAGGTGTTAATCGGGATTTGTCAATGTATAAAATACATATTCAAAATTTTGTGTAATTATTGTTTTTATAATATAATTTTTTTTTAGGTGCTGGGAACCATTATTAGATTTTGTTGAAGCTTACAAATCGGAAAATAAAAAAAATAAAACAACAGTTTGGCCATTGCAAATGCTTTTATTAATATTAAATCCTGTGAGTATTTAATTTTAATTTTATATTTATATATATGTATATATATTTATTTTCTTGGTTCTATTTAGCCGGCTCTTGAATCAACTGTCAATGAATTACAACATATGGACAAAGAAAAAGATAAAGATCGTGATCGTGAAAAGGATAAAGTACAAAGTAAAGAAAAATTAACTACGCCACGGGATAAAGATTCATCTGCTAAACAATATATAGAAAGTGTTAAAAAAAGTCTTGGACCACATGCACCATCAAAACAAGTTACCGAATCAGCAGCAATTGCTTGTGTTAAACTTTGTAAAGCATCAACTTATATAAATATTGCTGATTCAAATCATACAATATTTAAATTAGTCCAATATATTATGAATGATTTAAAAGCATTATTATTTAATCCAGCTAAGCCATTTTCACGTGGTCAAGGTTGTAATCAAGCTGATATTGATTTAATGATTGATTGTTGGGTATCTTGTTTCCGGATAAATCCACATAATATTGAAACTTTAAAAGTATGTTTAAATTTGTCTTCACCACCAGTATATCATTTGGTTATAGTTCATTCATTGTTAAGGTAAAATATTTTCAGTTATATAATAGGAAATAATTATATACATGACATATGTGTTTCTTATTTATAGAATTGTTCGTCAGCAACGTTTACCTTGGTGGCCTCAAACAGATGTTGTCCATTATCGTTCTGCAGAATTACGAGCACTATTTACAGATACTTTAAATAAAGCAACACAAGGATATATTGCCCATACGCCACTGCGTATGATTACATCATTGACGTTAAAATCAAAAGATGCCCAAAATCGTTTAACTCGACCTGAAGAAGGACCTGGTCATAAACAATTACTATTATTAATGGTTCGATTGATTCATGCTGATCCAACGCTTTTATTAAATGTAACTATATATATATTTTAATGGAATATTATAATAATATCGATTACATTGCAGACTCAAGGAAAAGTGGCACATGAAGTACAAAGTTCTACACTTGAACTTATAAATGGTTTAGTCAGTTTAGTACATCAGCCAACTATGCAAGATGTTGCTCAAGAAGCAATGGAAGCTTTATTAGCGTTACATTCACCAGAAAAGATTGAAGTATGGAATCCAGAAGCACCAATTAATACATTTTGGGATGTTAGTTCACAAGTATTATTTTCAATATCACAAAAATTAATACAACATCAAATTGCTAATTATACGGATGTATTAAAATGGCTACGAGAAATATTAATTTGCCGTAATACATTTTTACAAAGACATAAAGATTATGCTCATGTTGGAAGTCAAATTGCTATATGCAAACAAGCACATATTAAATTAGAAGTTGTATTTTTTATGTATTTATGGTCAGTTGATTTGGATGCTGTAATAACTGCATTATCATGTTTTGGTTTATTATGCGAAGAAGCAGAAATTCGTTGTGGTTCAGATGAATTAACAGTTGGTTTTGTTATGCCAAATTATCATATTTATCAAGAATTATCACAAGTTTCAACTGGTATTCAATTATACATTCATTTTTTAAAATTATTAAATTTTATTTTATTTTTAGCCAATACTGAATCAAAATTTGGATTCTTCGAACATGCCCAAGGTCGTATTACACTACAAAAACGAATAATGTCATTTTTAAGGAATATTGAGCATTGTGTAAATGGTGTTCAACCAGCTTGGGAAGAAACTTTCCGGTAAATTCAAATAGAACTTTTTTAGCGAATTTTTTTAATTTATTTTAATTGTAGGAATTGGGAAGCGTCTAGTAAAATTCTTCAAACTTATCCAAAATGTAAAACCGAAGATGGACAAGCAGAAATTTTTCATCGTGGTATGGGTAAACGTCGTGCTAGTCATCAAAGTTCCGAACATGATCTTGAAGAACAAATTTTGGAATGGGCTAATATGACATGGTTTCTTTTAGCTTTAGGTGGTGTTTGTTTACAACGACCACGAAATCAACGACAATTACTTCAAAGTCAAAATAATTCCTCTTTAGGATCATTAGCTCAAAATTCGTTATATTCATTATCGAGTTCTGCTAGTTCTGGTCGTGGTTCATTACATCCTAGTACAATATCATTGGTTAGTACTATTGGAACAGCTCCTCAAGAATTTCAATATTGTCCAGTAACACAATTTATTGGACAATTATTACGTTTATTAGTTTGCAGCAATGAAAAGATCGGTTTAAATATTCAAAAACATGTTAAGGAACTTGTTGGTGAGGAAATGTCATCGCATTTATATCCTATATTATTTGATCAAATTCGAGCAATTGTTGAAAAGTTTTTCGATCAACAAGGTCAAGTAAATGTCACCGATATAAATACACAATTTATTGAACACACAATTTATATAATGAAATCTATATTGGATGGTAAACAGAGTAAAGATCAAAATGATCATCCATCATCATCTGAACATTTAGGTGTGACTAGTATTGAAGGAATGATGTTAGGTATTGTAAGATATGTTCGACATTTAGATATGACAGTTTATGCTATACGTATTAAGACGAAACTATGCCAATTAGTTGAAATAATGATGAAGAGACGAGATGATTTAGCTTTTCGACAAGAAATGAAATTTCGTAATAAATTAGTTGAATATCTAACAGATTGGGTAATGGGAACTTCACATCAAATAGCACCACCTAGTGCATCAGACGCATCAATAATAACTAAGTAAGATTTTCCATAAATTTAAATAAAAGTAAAATCAAGTTCATTTTAAATATTTATTTTTACAGTACATCCCTTATATTTCGAGATCTAGATCAAGCTTGTATGGAAGCAGTAGCTGCACTTTTAAAAGGATTACCTCTACAGCCAGAAGAATCAGATCGTGGTGATCTGATGGATGCTAAAAGTGCTCTGTTCCTGAAGTAGAAATAACATTTTCATTTTTATCACTGTAACTTTAATAATTTTTTGATTTCAGATATTTCACACTTTTTATGAATCTCTTGAATGATTGTATCGATGACAGTACTGAAGCTGATGGCGGATCTGTAAATACACCACTTTTACCACCACGTCCACGTATGGCAGCTGGTAAACTATCAGCATTACGAGACGCAACAATTCAAGCAATGTCCAATTTACTTGGAGCTAATATTGATTCAGGTTTAATGCATTCAATTGATTTAGGATACAATCCTGATTTACAAACTAGAGCTGCATTTATGGAAGTTTTAAGAAAAATATTACAACAGGGAACTGAATTTGATACATTGGCTGAAACTGTAATGGCCGATCGATATGAACAATTAGTACAATTAGTTACAATGATTAGCGATAAAGGTGAATTACCAATTGCAATTGCATTAGCAAATGTTGTTACAACATCACAAATGGATGAATTAGCTAGAATATTAGTAACATTATTTGATTGTAAACATTTATTGTCACCATTGTTGTGGAATATGTTTTATCGTGAAGTTGAAGTATCAGATTGTATGCAAACATTATTTCGTGGAAATTCATTGGGTAGTAAAATAATGGCATTTTGCTTCAAAATTTATGGAGCTGGATATTTACAAGCATTACTTGAACCATTAATACGACCATTACTAGATGATCTAAATACAAGTTTTGAAGTAGATCCAGCACGTTTAGAGCCACAAGATGATATAGAAAAAAATCGTCGTAATTTAATAACATTAACACAACGTGTATTCGATGCTATTATTAATTCTGCAGATCGTTTTCCACCTCAGCTACGTTCAATGTGTCATTGTTTGTATCAAGTATTGAGCAAAAGATTTCCAAATTTATTACAGAATAATATTGGTGCTGTAGGAACAGTGATATTTTTAAGATTTATTAATCCAGCAATAGGTAATGATAAATATTTTATTTTTCATTAAAAAAAATAAAATAGTAAAAAAATAATTGTTTCTATTCTTTTAATAGTGTCACCACAAGAACTAGGAATTGTTGGTAAACAAGTACCAAGTACTGCTAAACGTGGTTTAATGTTAATGTCCAAAATATTACAAAATATTGCTAATCATGTTGAATTTTCAAAAGAACAGCATATGCTATGTTTTAATGATTTTCTTAGATCAAATTTTGAAACTGGTAGAAAATTTTTCGTTATTATTGCATCAGATTGTGAATCATTGGAACAACAAATTGCTGCACAAAATCCAAGTTATGTTTCTGAACCAAATGTATTAGCATTGCATCGTCTCTTATGGACTCATCAAGAAAAAATTGGTGATTTCTTATCAAGTAGTCGTGATCATAAAGCTGTTGGACGTAGACCATTTGATAAAATGGTAACATTGTTAGCTTATGTTGGTCCACCAGAACATAAACCAGTTGATTCTCAGTAAATAGAAATTACTTACTTATTTCAATAATTATGTTATAAATATTTGTGTATTCTATATTATAGTATGATGTTTTCATCGTATGCACGTTGGAGTTCAATTGATATGTCATCAACGAATTTTGAAGAAATTATGGTTAAACATCAAATGCATGAAAAAGAAGAATTTAAAACATTAAAATCTATGAATATTTTCTATCAAGCTGGTACTAGTAAAGCTGGTTTTCCAGTATTTTATTATATAGCACGACGATACAAGTAAAATTTTCTTTATTTTTTTAGAAATATAAATTTTGATTATTATATAAAAATTTTTAATTTAATATCCTAGAATTGGAGAAACTAATGGCGATTTACTTATTTATCATGTTATTTTAAGTTTAAAACCATTTTGTCATTCACCATTTGAAATTATTATTGATTTTACACATACTTGTTCGGATAATCGATTTCGTACAGAATTTCTACAAAAATGGTTTTATGTACTGCCAACTGTTGCATATGAAAGTGTAAATACTGTTTATATATATAATTGTAATTCATGGGTTCGAGAGTATACAAAATTTCATGATCGAATTTTAGCACCATTAAAAGGAAATCGTAAATTAGTATTTTTAGATTCACCAAATAAATTAAATGATTTCATTGATCCTGAACAACAAAAATTACCTGGTGCAACATTATCACTTGATGAAGATTTAAAAGTATTTAGTAATGCATTAAAATTAAGTCATAAAGATACTAAAGTTGCTATAAAAGTTGGACCAACAGCACTACAAATAACATCTGCTGAAAAAACTAAAGTTTTAGCACATTCTGTTCTATTAAATGATGTTTATTATGCATCTGAAATTGAAGAAGTATGTTTAGTAGATGATAATCAATTTACATTATCAATTGCAAATGAAAGTGGACAATTAAGTTTTATACATAATGATTGTGATAATATTGTTCAGGCTATAATACATATACGTAATCGTTGGGAATTAAGTCAACCAGATTCGGTAACTGTACATCAAAAAATTCGACCAAAAGATGTTCCAGGAACATTATTAAATATGGCTTTAGTTAATTTGGGTTCATCATATCCTGATTTAAGATCAGCTGCATATAATTTATTATGTGCTTTAACAGCAACATTTGATCTTAAAATTGAAGGACAATTATTAGAGACTAAGGGTAAATATTAAAAAAATTCACTTTTATTGATATATACCAATTTATTTATAGAAAAATTTACAGGTCTTTGTATACCATCAAATAATACAATTTTTATAAAATCTGTTAGCGAAAAATTGGCTACTAATGAACCACATTTAACACTTGAATTTCTTGAAGAATGTATTCAAGGATTTCAAAGAAGTACAATTGAATTAAAACATTTATGTTTAGAATATATGACACCATGGTTAAAAAATTTAGTAAAATTTTGTAAATCAAATGATGAGGCAAAAAAATTAAAAGTTTCACAAATTCTTGAAAAATTAATAAATTTAACAATTGAACAAAAAGAAATGTATCCATCGATACAAGCTAAAATTTGGGGTTCAGTTGGCCAAATACCTGAATTAATAGATATGGTTTTAGATAATTTCTTACATAAATCAATAACATTTGGTTTAGGTTCACCTCAAGTTGAAATAATGGCTGATACTGCTGTAGCATTAGCATCAGCTAATGTACAACTTGTATCAAAAAAAGTAATAACACGAATGTGTCGTGTAATGGATAAAACATGTACAAATCCAACACAATATTTAGAGCAACATATGATGTGGGATGATATTGCAATATTGGGAAGATATTTACTTATGTTATCATTTAATAATTGTCTTGATGTTGCCCGTCATTTACCATATTTATTTCATACTGTAACATTTTTGGTATGCTCTGGTTCTGCATCAATGAGAGCTTCAACACATGGTCTTGTTATAAATATAATTCATTCATTATGTACTTGTACTCAGCCATCATTTTCTGAAGAAGCACAACGAGTACTTCGTTTATCATTAGCTGAATTCTCATTTACAAAATTTCGTTCATTATTTGGAATTAGTAAAGTTAAATCAGCTGCAGTTACTGCATTTCGTTCAAGTTGTCGTCATCCAACTGACAAATGGTTAGGTAACGAAAGAGTTAGTCAACCATTGCCATCTGATCGTGAACGATTATCATTGGTATCGCTGGAAGTAATTACCGATGCTTTACTTGAAGTAATGGAAGCTTGTATGCGAGATTATCCAGATTGTGAATGGTTACAAACATGGATCTCATTAGCACGTAGTTTTGCATTTTGTTATAATCCAGCCCTACAGCCAAGAGCATTAATTGTTTATGGTTGTATTAGTAAAAGTATAACTGATTTAGAAGTAAAACAATTATTAAGAATACTTGTTAAAGCAGTTGAATCATTTAATGATATTATTTTAATTGAAGCTTTAGTCATGTGTCTGACTAGAATTCAACCACTATTGAGACCTGTAAGTAAATTTTTATAGTTGTAAAAATAGTAAATACTGATATTTAAATATATAACACTTTCAAAGGAATCACCTATTCATAGAGCTTTATTCTGGGTAGCTATATCTGTATTACAGTTAGATGAAATAACATTATATGCAGCAGGTTTAGCATTACTTGAACAGAATCTTCATACCTTAAGTTCTCAGGGATTATTTGAAAAATTAAATTTAACTGATTGTATGATGTCGACCCGAGAACCATTAGAATGGCATTTTAAACAGCTTGATCATGCTGTTGGTTTATCATTTAAAAGTAATTTTCATTTTGCTTTAGTTGGTCATTTATTAAAGGTAAACCAAAAAAAATATTAATTAGTTATGAAAAATTTTTATGAATTTTTTTATAGGGTTTTCGTCATCCAACACCAACAACTGTATCCCGAACATCAAGAGTTCTAACAATGTTATTGGGTATTATTGCCAATCCTATTGGTCGAGATAAATTTGAAGTAACACAAGATAGTGTTGCATATTTAACAGCATTAGTAGCTGTTTCTGAAGAAGTTCGATCAAGATGTCATGTTAAACATACACTGCCACGTTGGCCAGCTGAAATTGGAACTGAAATTAGTGATACAACAAATCCTGTAACACAAAATGTAAAATGATTTGATTAGTAATATTTTCTTTTATATATTTTATATATATGTATATTTTATTTAGATTGGTTTACCACTATCACGTCGTCAAAAATCATGGGATATTTTAGATCAGTCAGCAATGTCTTTTGCACGACAACACAAAGTTCAATCTCATCAAGTAAGAAATTAAATGTTTATTTTTTTTTGTCGAATTTCGTTGAGTTTTGTGATATTATTGTTAACATGTTATTAATTTTCCGCTGACAAATTATTTTCCTCTTAACTAAATTATATAGAAAATAATTAAAATCTATATAAATATTTATTAATAATAATTTAAAAGTATTGAAATTGAATTACTAACTACAGATTAAATATGCTGTTTATTCCCCAATCAACGATTTCGTTTTACTAAAAAGCATAAGTTTTATAAATTATTTTATAAATCTATATTTAAAAAAAAATTGATATTAGGAAAATTTAGGATAATTTCAGGTATTTATTATTTAAACATATATATTCTTAACATGGCAGAAACAGTTTATTTCGAAAAGCTGAATAGAATAAATCATCGTTGGGAATTGTTGTCAACCAAAAGTATAGCGCTTATTGTATTATTCAATATATATAGTTATTATATTTGTAGTTTCAGTTTTAAATTTTAATTTGAAATTTCTATAGCTAAAATTAAAAAAAAAAATCAATCTATTTATTAAACATTCTTCAAAACATTTTTTTTTTTCTATATATAATTTTTGAAATTATTTAAAATTCTAAAACATAATGTTTCTTTTTTTTCTTTTCATTCTATTTTAAAATGCCTGCTGATTGAAATTGCATTGCATTGCTCTATATCTGGGTTATATTTTACAAATTAACAAAAAAAAAAACTAATGTGTAACGGACAATAATTTCATATCTAATATAAAAAAAAAACTAATTTATTTATATACAAAATATTTTTAAATATTTAAAAACACTTTTTTTTTTAAATAAAAAATAAAATTCACATAAAATCGAACCAATAAATGTGATTTATTTTGCCTTCTATGTGCGAAAAATTATTATTTGTTTTTATTATTTATAATTTTAAACACAATAATTATATTATTTTTCGCTTATTTACTTTATATGTGATCATAAATTAATGTATTATTATGTATATGTTGTCTATAATTTTATAATATGCTTTCTATATATACAATTACTATTTTTTTTTATAAAAAATAAATTTGAATATCAGAGCGCTAGAGTTTTATTTAAAACTCAACGTTCATTTTCTGTACCTACAACGAAAGATCAAAAAAATTCAACTGGGATCGATGATCATCAGGTATTAAATTTATAACAAAAAAAAAAAAAAAAAATTAATTCTTTTTAATAAAATATATTTCGTTTATATAAAATTTTGTAGTCCTCCCACCATTTTAAAGTCCACTTATTTTTTAAGTTATATAAAATTGAATATTTTAAAAATTCAATGACGATAGTTCAAAGCAATAAACTTTTATGAAATATACGAAACAAGCACGAAATTTAATTTATTTACGAATATAATAATTATGTGAATCACTTTAAATCCTATATTTGTCCTTAAAGAAAACACTGAATATTTTTGCATGTACTAAAAAAAAAGCAATAAATAAACTAAAAGCACCGCACTAAAACATCTAAAAAAATATTAGATAAAAAGTTTTTAATTTTTGTGGGAAAAATATTCAATAATTTTAATATTATAATAATATAATTTTTTTTTCTATTTGTCTGTTAAAGGAACGTGGTTCAAGATCATCTGTTTCAAATGAATCAAATGTCTTATTAGATCCAGAAGTTTTACCAGATTTATCAATACAAGCATTAGTATTAACTGTATTAGCAACATTAGTTAAATATTCATCAGATGAATCAGAAACAAGAGTTTTATATCAATATTTAGCTGAAGGTTCTGTTGTTTTTCCAAAGGTCTTTCCAGTTATGTAAGTCATTTTTTTTAAAGAAATTTAATGAATTATATTTTTATTTTAATTAATACATTTTTTTAGACACTCTTTACTTGATCAAAAAATTAATAATATATTATCAATATCAAATGATCATGTGGTTTTAATGGCAGTCCAAAGTATTGTACAAAATATGTTAGCTAGTGAGGATCCATCACAACAACAATTACATTTTTTACAAAGTTGCGGTTTTGGTGGTCTTTGGAGATTTGCTGGACCATTTACAAAAGTAAGAAAATTTTTATTTAAAAAATATTACAAATAATTATTATTATTTTGCTTTAGTATAATGTTGTTGGTGAATCATCTGAATTATTTGTAAATTGCTTAGAAGCAATGGTAGAAACATGTTTACCAGGTGATGAAACAGCACCAGTTCCACCATCACCACGACCATATAATCTAAGTTCAAGCTTAAGTAGTTTAACATTAGGATCTCCAACTGATAAAGGTTTTTAGTTTTTCAAAAAAAAAATAAAAAAATTATTTGAAAATTAATAACCTATTAACAATTATATTATAATCTATAAATCTCTCTCTCTCTCTCTCTCTCCTTATTGTATTTAGCATTTTCATCTGAATCATTAGATCATGATAATTTTGGTGGTAGCGTTAGTTCACTACGTCGTGCATCTTGCAGTAAAGCACGACAAGTTAAACATCGAATTACCGATAGCCCCTCTCATTAGAATTATTTTATAATATATACATTGCATATATATATTTTTTAATATTTAATTAAAAGAAAATTAATTATAAAAAATATTTTTAACAGAGCACTAAAATAAGAATTATAAATATTTATTCATCATTCCTTTTTAAAATGCACACAAATTAATAAAAAAAAAAAAGAATAATAATAATTAACAAAAATTATTTAATTATAAGAAGAAGAAAAAATAGTTTCTAAAAAATAAAATTTATTTATTTAGAAATTTTTAAGAAAAAAAAATATATATATATATAATAAAATAGAATTTGTTAATATTTTATAAAATTAGCTTTTTATGTTGTGAATGTTGGGCAAAAAGTTTTCATTAATATTAAACTTTTAATATTTTATTTTATTTTATTAAATTGATTGAGAATAATTTGTATATGTTGATCCTAAAATTATAAATAAAAGTTTTTAAATTTTGTAAATTTCATTTCATTAATTAGTCTATTTTGTTATTTAAACCACAATATAAGAATTAAACTTGTTAACATAATTACCAAAAATCTCATGTATGACTAATATCCTTAAATATGAACGTTTATTGTTGAACAATTTGCATATGATTTTTAGGAAAAGTTATAAATATTTAATTTTTTATTAATGGCATAAATATTTGAGATTATTTTTTTTTTCTGTATTTATAAATTGCACAATATCAAAACCATATATAATTATTTTTATATTATAAGTATTTTCAATAATGTCCTTTTACAATTCAAAATTAGTTTTTTTCCAAAGTAAAAAAGAAAACTTTCGAAAATAATGAATTTGATTTCATTTGGGCAAACGATAAATTTTGAATTGTAAATAGACAAATTAATTTTTAAAAAAGTTAAATATAAATTTATTTTAAATTTAATTTAAATAATTAATCTTAGCTATGTGCACTTGAGTGTCTTAGATTGATGTAGCATATAGGCAATTTGTTCAGTAATTTTGTTTGTTATGAAATAATTTTAATCTCATTCTTATCTAATTCGAATTTACTTAATAATTATCAAAAATTTTGAATAAGAATATATGTAGTAATTAGTCATAGCTCATAATTCTAATTATTAATAAGCTTTATACAATGAAAAAAAAAATGTTTTTGGTTTATTTTCAATTTTTATTTGATATTAATTATTATATTTCATTTAAGTTAAATATTAAATTATAGTAATAATTACAACGACAAAATCTATCCTCAATTTAAAAGAAAAAAAAACGACTAGCATAACATTAACTTTTAATTATTATTTTTTGTCTACTTTATTAGCTAATTTTGATTAAATTTTATAACTTTTAAATTTAATAATTAAGCAAATTTTTACATTATAAATAAAATAAACAAAATTTTATAATTTTTTTTAAAAGCAAAAATGGTAATTAATAATTTTATTTGCCAAAGTTTGGATAGATAAAATTTTAATATTTCAGAATATATTTGCAAAAAAATTTAATTTATATAAATATTAATAATAAGAAAAGAATATTTATAATTAAAACTTTTAAAGAAATTTAAATATAATCATTTAATGTTTTATTTGTTATAATAATAATTAAATATGTTTAAAATTTTAATGTAATATAATCCAAAAATTAATTTGAAATATAAATTAAAAGTTCAAATTATTATTGGAAATTATTCATTTATATTTTGTGTATTTTGTTTTCAAAGCTGCAAGGATTTAACTGACAAAAAGTTCCTATAAAATAGATAACATTGTATTAAAGCGTACAATTGTAATGTGGGGCTACTTAATATTAGGGAAACATATGAACTTTTACGGGCATTTTTGTGGCCGTGAAAATCATCTTATAGACACGACACAAAGAGACTAGTTTACTATTAACTACTACTAAACTAGATTCAAAACCAGGTAAAAATAATCAACGTTAGCAAAGTTATAGATGAAATAAGAATTCAGATTAAAAAGGACCAATAGACATTTTCCATCATTATATTTGCATTATATATGGTAACTTGCATAATTTCTCCACAAAATTATAATCTTGATCACAACAAATTGTTTTGGTCAAGTACATCCATTGCAGTTCTTATTACTTATTAAATAAACAATGAAACCTTGTTTTGAATATTTATTGGTGTCATCTAAACATAACTTAATTATATAATATATGGTCAGATAGGTATACTTAATTTATAAATGCACACTTGATACTCCAATCTGAAAATTTAACATTTCCATATAAAAAATTAATAAAGAAAAAGAAATTGTGGTCGCGGACAAAAGATTGTAATTTTAAATAGGGATTTCATCTCACGTTCTGTAAGTACGCTATCAATAATTAATTTTAGGTTGATCGAACACAATGCGGTCATTCTATCTGTTTTATTTTTTTTTTGGATATGCCACGCCGGATGTAAGAATATTTGTGGGAAAGCGTGTAGAAATTAAAGAGCACCCTACTTTTTTCATATAAAAATTATTATTCTTAAACAAATCTGATGAAACCACAGAAATCACATCACAAAGAATGATTAATAAATAATAAAAAAAGAACACAGGTAAAAAGATAAACGTTATCCAACGGTCCTTTTTGTATACAAATAAAATGTTTGCCTAAATTCTATACCCTCTATATTCTATAATATTATTATCTGTTTACCTTGCATCAAATCCAATTTTAATGTGTACATTTTTCCTGATGGTTGAAGAAGGAAGTGGGTATAATATAACACATAAGAAAAAAAAACTAAGTGACTCTTTCGTGTATAATTCGTGAGAGCGAGCATTAATGAATAAATAAGGTAAGGTTTGTTAAAACTTTATAGAATAAATTAAAAAAAGAATATATTTTCATCGAAAACCCTATGGATGAGTTACTCACTTAATTTAGTTATGCAAAATTTAGATTCTTTATACAGTAAACACTGACAAAAATGACAATATTTTTTTTTGTAGTGTAAGTTGAGGTCATGTGTAAAGTTTGTTTAACGACATTTCAAAACTAATTGTAATATATAACAATACAGAGGGACCAATTAATAGTTGGAAGATGAATTTTTATCTATAAAAAGAAAATATGATAAGTAATGGGTCAACATTTTTAGATAAAATAAAGCACTGATATGAATTGAAACTTTTTCATTAACATAATAATGTTCCTTTCCTATTCCTATGTCAGTAACTATAACTTAATTTCAAATTTCTTTTCATTTCTAAATCAATTTCAAATCGTCTGATAGTGCAACGACTCAATTGTTCTCGTTTTAGAGATTTTTCTAGGAGCCTCCATTACCTTTCAATCGAAATTTTAACTAGAACAATTTTTAATTAAAGGCCTAAACCCATAACTGATCTGATTAAAAAAATTTCAATCACGGGAACCTAAATATCTTATCAGTATAAATAATTTTAGTATCATATTCTCTACAATAATATCTCATTTCCTTTCCTTTTCCATATTAACCATAATAAGAAATGGTATATAAATGTGTGTGGATGTTATAATCAAGAGAATTTCTTATTTTGTATATCCTCATCCCATAATAAGCATATACACAATAAGCATAAAAAAATAACATTTCTATCTGATGCATCAAAATGTATATATATTATAAGGGATTTAAAAAAAAAACTAACAGCTGCTGCTCTTCTTATAAGTCAGGGCCAGCTAAATACTATCTGCAGGTGACTTTTTTTTCCTTCGATGTGGGAATTCCATCAGAAAAGTTTCTCACGATCAAATATATATCCTTAACAGAAATTATTATATATACATAATCGTAAAATAATCTAAGAGGGCAAAAATTTCGTGTGCGGATAGCTCGTTCAGCACACTTGTAACCTACTATAATAATACAACAAAATTAAAAAAAAAAAAACTAATAATTCCTTTTGTTTGAGTTTAATAAAAAAAGAAACCCGTATCAAAAGGTAAGGAAAAGGTTCTTATTTATTTGAAAGTATTTGTATTTAAGAGATTCCGACACACATACATATCTCGTACTCAAAGTTAAGGGGATGTAATATGGTCGTTCGTATGCGTAATTTCAAGCGGGGGCATAAACCATTAAATGAATACGGACGGATTTCTCTCCTTCGATTGTTCTAATATAAAGTAGAAAGGATGGCAAAAGAAGAGAACGAGTTTAGAGCGTGTGTAAATGTGTTACACGTGAGTAAGGCACGCAATTTGAGTTTTTTATTGTAGGTTTTATTAAGGTAAACTAAGGGGACGTTATGTCGTGGATTGTTGAAGATTTTATTCATTTATATAAAATTTTTGGAAGATTTTCAGAAATTATTTTAGAAGATAAAAGAAGCTTACGATACTATATTATTTTTAGAACAATTAATTAGTTATTACCATGATGCTAGGATACTCGTTAAAACAGATTCTCTAAAAGAAAACAAAAATATGGACTAAACTGCGAATTATCATTCAATCTAGATTAATTTTTATCATTCCGGTTTTCAGGTTCGCCCATTTACACTTGTAATAAAACAACCCATCTTACCTTATACACATTTTTTTTTTACTTTTCAGCTCATATCGCCTGCTCCATAACAGGCATTAAGGAAGCCAGTGCGTGTACTCATATTAAGGAATGCATATTACACTAACAATATAAAGAATCTTTATTAAATAACAACAACAAAAATATGGGGTATGTTGATCATGTATAAACTTACAAATAGGATCTACTACACATTAAAAATATCATTTCAAATTGTATCTTACAAGAGTGAACAACTCTAGTTAAAATTTAAAAAAAATAATAATATAAATAAATAAAAATTTTAAATTAAAAATTTATTAATTTAACAATTGAAAAAATTTAAAGTGTATTTTGGTTATTAAAAAAAATTATTATGGGAAATATGGCAGCTGATGGACAAGAAACTAATCGAATGATGTCAAAAACTCAACATTATCGTAAAGTAACAAAACCATTACTGGAAAGGAAACGTCGTGCCCGAATGAATCATTATTTAGATGAACTAAAAGATTTAATTATTGAAACAATGGAATCACAAGGTGAACATATTACAAAATTAGAAAAGGCTGATATCCTTGAAATGACTGTAACATATTTAAGGACTAAAAATGAAGGAAAATCATCTGACGAATTAAAAAAATCAAGATTAAGTGGTGATAATAATAATAGTAGTTCACCAATGAATGCTGAAAAATTTCGTGCTGGTTATACACAAGCTGCTTATGAAGTATCAAAAGTATTTGCTTCTATACCTGGAATAGATGTACATTTTGGTACAAAATTAATGAAACATTTGGGATATAAATTAAAAGATTTACCAGTAATTGCTGCCAGTACATCAACAACAAATGGAACAAATGGAAATCATTTAATTGGAATACCATCTTCAGAATCAGCTGAAATAATACATGACGAAAGAATTAATTGTGATGGTGACAATGTGCCACCACCACAAATAAAGATTGATCAAGAGGAAAGAAATAATGATGTTGTTTGGCGTCCATGGTGAAATTATTAAAATTATTATTAGTTATAAATGATCAAGAAAGCTTTAATATTTAGATTTATATAATGAGACCCAAGTGTTAAATAAGTTTTTTAAATGTAATTTTTTTTATATAGTGTAATGTAATTATTAGAATTTTTATTAGAATTCCAGCTTTATTAGTATTTAAGGTGCACATGAGTTCAAGTACAAAAATATATTTAAGTTTTTTTGTTTTGTAAAGGTGATAGTTCTGTGATAATTAAGACTAGACTTTTTTTTTTACTATTAGATTAGTTTTAGAGATTTAAGTCATTATAGCATTTTCATGTAAAATTGTATTTTCCAAAATTAGGATTCAAAAAATGATTTTTATCCTAAATTAAAAGGAACATTTGGAAAATGACTAATTTCGATTTGGAAAATTCAAAATTTTTTTTTAGAAAAATATAAATTGATTTGCGAAATACTAAAATTATTTTCGCAAAAGGATCTGAAAATGCTATAAATTTTGATCTTATATAATTATGTGAATTTTGATCTCGTACTTCCATTTTTTTTATAATTTTAATTATAATAATTATTTTTTTAAATATTAATTTTGTGTACATTTTATTAATTTGAAATTATTTTAAAGTTATATTCAATTTTATTTTGGCAAATTAATTCGAAATGAATTAATCAAATTGTTAAAAATTAAAAAAAAAAAAAAAATTTGTCTTAATAGAAAATAAAATTAAAAGACAAATAGTATAAATTTGATTAGCAGGTTACTCGCTTAATTTTTTTGTTTCATATTAAATTTTTCTCACAAAAGTTATAAAATTTATTTTCAAATGTTTGTGTAAGAAATAAATTTAAGTTAAATTGTATTATAATTAATAATAAATTATTAAAAATAAATAATAAAATTATACATTTATGTTTATTTTAAACTAATATTTTTAGATTTTGGTAATAAAACGAGATTTCCTCAAAAAATTGTATATATTTTTTCTTTTTCTGATATCACGGCAGATTCTTTTTGATAACCTTTAGTTAGTGTTCTTCAAAATTATGTTTTCATCTAAATCTTTACCTTTGTAGGTAAGCTCACAAAATATTCGAAAGCTCAGAAATCTTGAACTGTTAAAATGAAAAAGCTTTTAAAACATTCTCATCTACAATTTTTATTACTTGCTGGATGTTATTGTTGTCTTATCACCATATGAAAAAAATTAATTAACATTACATATATTATTTTATGTGCCAGGGATAATTAGTACATATAATTAAATTATAAATTAAATATCAATTGAATCAGATATATGGAAAAAATAAAGTGAAAGTTTTGAAGTGATTTAAAATTGATGTTTTCTTAAAATTTAAAATTGTTAATTTCACAACATTTAAAAATTATTTATACCTGGACTTATATTCAGGACTAGGTATGCACATGCAGTAATAGTAAAATAAATAATTGTAAGAAATGCTAAATAATAATGCAAAAAGGGATATAAAATTTAAATGACCTAAACAGTATAAAAACTCTTAAGGGTCAGTCCCTAAGTTTAGGTCGTAATTATAAAAATTAATAACATTTTTTGGATCCCTTATTATTATTATTATTGTATTATTACAATTTCACAATTCAATATTGAAAATTTTTATAATTTGGTTTGCTTTTGTCTTGCATTCTTGTTCATATTTTTTCGACCTTAGGCCTTCAACAGAATATAAAAATCTACGCACAAAAAGGTTCTCCAAATGAATTTTTTTCTCAAGTGCAATAAGTTTTCTTGTCCTTATATACTTTTCCTTATTCCTAAGATCCTTTTTTTTCGATATCAATTCAAAATAACAATACGCTTTTGCAATATATTCTTACCAAAACTCCCTGAGATTTGTTTCTTGAATTACTGTATGTGCATAGTAAAAGTTAAAAACGAAAGGCAGCAAGGCAGCTGGTTGCCTTACGTTATGCTATTTACTATAAAATAATATTAGGATTCCTATAGTATACTATACCCATATATAAGAAGCGTTTTTGGCAGGTGGGCAAATTACATTTTGGCCGTCGTGTGAGAAACCAACTCCGAAAGTGTTTCCCACGGTAGCGTAATGAATAGAGAATATATTTTTTTTTCTGTGCGTGTATGAAATAACAAGGAGGAAATAAAAAAAAGGTCCTCCTTAAATATTATATTATGGCTCTTTTTTTGTGTCCCTTGTACACAGAACTTAATATCAAAAGAAATTGGTTTTTTTTATTGAAAAGAATTAAAGGGGAGAGAAGTGTGTATTTGTAAGTCGTTTAGTAAAAAGGGAAAACAAGACGAAGAATTTATATTAAAAAAAAGACCGAAATTTCGAGGGATAGATGATTGCTTGCTTGCATTGTGATAGAGAATCATCCTTGAAGAATTTTATGTTTTGAAAAAAAAAAGGGATGAAATTTCTATGCTCATTTCTCACAAAAATAATATAAATAGAAAATACGGGAAGTAAATATCAAACATTTTAAGTTGACGATTCATGGTGAACGGACATAATTATTTCAAGTTAATTTTTTCTTGAGTTAAGGATACGAAAAAAAGGATATAATTTTTATTTTAAAATCAAATTAAAAAATATTAAGTGAAAATTATGACAGCTATTACAATGGAAATGGAAATGTCAAAAACATATCAATATCGTAAAGTTATGAAACCAATGTTAGAGCGTAAACGACGAGCTCGTATTAATAAATGTTTAGATGAATTAAAAGATTTAATGGTTGCAACATTAGAATCAGAAGGTGAACATATTACACGTTTAGAGAAAGCAGATATATTAGAATTAACAGTATCACATTTACAAAAATTACGACAACAGCGAAAATTAAATGGTAATAATAGTAGTAATAATTTACAATCAAAATCAGATGGTGGTATAACACAAGCTGAAGGATTTCGTTCTGGTTTTATATTTGCTGCTAATGAAGTATCAAGAAATTTAGCTAAAATACCAGGTGTTAATATTACATTTGGTACACAATTAATGACACATTTAGGACAACGTTTAAATCAAATTCAACCAGCTATTAAAACACCAATACCAATTCATCATCCAATAACAGTACGCTGTGGTAATAATAATAATAATGATATTGAATCTACATATGGATTATCAACATTATCATCATCATCACCACGATCAATTTATTCAGTACCAATGTCACCAATATCAAATTATTCAGAAAGTCCCCGAACAATATCATCAAACGATGGATTATTATTGAAACAAACAACATCCGATTTATGTTTAAATTCTTCGAATGGACAAAATTATGAAAATGTATGGCGACCATGGTAAAATTTGACTTCAATGAATGATAAACAAAAAAAAAACAATTTTAATTTAAAAATTATGTCTTCCAGAATATGTTAAATTTAAGTAAACTTAGACTTTAATTAATCAACGTAAAGCTTTATTATACTATAATTATGTAATTTTGTAATTTGTTTGTGATAATTTTTTATGTTTTGTATTATTTTTAATAATGATAATTTTGTTATAAACTCGCTGTTTGTGTATTAGAATTAGAAATAGGATTAACAAAATTTGACTATTATAATTAAAATAGAATTAAATTTGTTGAAAAAAAAAATATTATCTATTTATTTAACATAATATTTATGTACATAAGGAAGTTATATTAATTGATTATTCGAAAAATTCTTGGCAAAATTTCCAAAAAAAACAACGAATGTTTTAAACCTGAATTTGATTATTTCTAATTAGTTAAGCTAAAATTGTTAAAAAAAAAACATTAGGATAATATCATTGATGATCATAATATGAAAATTTTGTCCAATTAGCTTAACTATTTTTGGGTATAACTGAAATTTAAGAATGCCATTTCTAGCCTTTACACTTATGATGCCTATTTTAATATATTTCAAAGAGGATGCAGATTAGTAAATTGTCTTGGGATTTATTAAAATCAATCTGATTGATATTGTGAATAATTGTAACCTAAAATATAATCTAAAATTTAATCTATATTTTTTACTTGCAAAATATTCGTGAGTAATTAAACTGTGAAACAATCAATTTATAATTTTCTGAAGTTGGACATCCATTAATCCTTTGCGAAACTATATCCCTTTCATTTGATTTTTATTTTAATTTTATATATACGATAGTATAATTTCAAAAATAAGTCATTACAATCGATACTTAAATATTAACTTTCTCTTTTGTGCTTAGATCTTTTAATTCAAATATTTTGATAAAAATAATTGTAGCCAATAGTCTTGTGCATATACATAACTATTGGACAATTAAAATTAATCGTTAAATTCCAAATTATTTAATTAAAATCAAATGATAATTTGTAGGTTTCTCTTCAAATTTTGAGAAATTCATTTTTAAATTATTATTAATCAACTATTTTAGTACTTGTCTGTCTTGTCTTGTCCATGTAAAACTGCAAAAATGGAATCTAAAAATCACGTATAGTGAAAATTGTAATTTAATTAAAAATGAATTGTGAAAATTTCAACATATTTTTTGAATTTTTAACGAGTTTAACGACACACACAAAATTAAATAATTTTAATTTATGTCGTAGTCGTAGGTAAATAAATTAAATTTTATTCAAATTTTGGTAGAAGATATTTAAGTAATTACATACTTTTACTGTTCAGTAGAAAAGGGATCAAACCTGATACTAATCTTTAAGACTTAGAGGACAAATAACATTATTAATGCAGCAAGGAAAATAAGTTAAGGACCAATAAACTTGTTTCCTAATTTAAAAAACAATATTAAACAAAATTCATTTCAAATTCATGATTATATGAAATATGTAAAATAAAATTCCTCTCAACTTCAATAATAACACAATTTTTCTATTTAAATTTCATTTTTTCCTTTTAATAATAATTCATATTTTCTTTTCTGGTTTTCTTTTAGTTAAACATTTTTTTTACAAAAATTAAAATTTCTTCATCATTTTTTTATACTACAAAGAAACAACATAAAAAAGCATATAAATTTCATAATTATTATTTTTTTGTTTCAATTAACAAAACTAATTATTAATAATTTAATTAAAAAAAAACATTTTATCACAGTTTATTATTATATACTCATCATTTTTCAATATGCATTATTATTAAATTATAAATTTTCCACAGCCATTTAAAAATTATTTTACATATCATTTTTATGTATACATATAAATTGCATAAATAAATAAAAGCATTAAAAAAAAAATATTTGCCTTATTTTCATATTTAAAAAATTAATTTTGAAAAATGATCATTAAATTTTAATTTTTTACCACAATTTTAATTAATTGAAATTTTTTTTCTCTATCATTTTATGACGATTATTTAAAATTTCACCATGGTCGCCAAACACTTCTTGAATCATTAGTAGATATTGGACTACAACTTCTATCACTGCTACATTCAGATGGTGGTGGTGTTATAACATGTAATAATTGTTGTTGTTGATGATGATCTAAAAATCTATTATCATCACAAATTGATGATGTTTCATTTAAACTTATATTTTGTGTTGTTGATGATGATCCAATAATATTTGATTGAGATGATGGTGATAATAATGATGATGATGATGATGATGATGATGATGATACAACAGCTGTTGGTACAACAACTTGTAAATAATTTAAACGATGTCCTAAATGGCTCATTAATTGTGTACCTAAATCAACACTAACACCAGGTACTGTTGCTAATGTTTTTGATACTTCATTAGCTGCATGCACATAACCAGCACGAAAACTTTCTGCTACAGACACTTTAGTTACATTATCCAATTGATGATGATGATTCATTTGTTGTTGTTGTTGTTGATTATTATTATTATTAATCCTTAATTGTTTTTGTGATCTTAATTTTTTCATATGTTCAACAGTTAATTCTAATATATCTGCTTTTTCTAAACGTGTAATATGTTCACCTTCTTGTGTTAAACATTCAACCATAATATCCTTTAATTCATCTAAACATTTATTAATACGAGCCCGGCGTTTACGTTCTAACATTGGTTTCATAACTTTACGATATTGATATGTTTTTGACATTTCCATTTCTAAAACCATTTTATTTTTTTTTTCTTTTGCACTTAATTTTTTATAAATCCTTTTTTTTTTTTGTTGTGGTAAATTTTACAAAAACTTTTCTTTCCGTATAAAAAATATTAAATTTTTTTTTATTTTTTTGATATAACCGAGCGTTCTTTACTCGTCAGAGAATGCGCAATGAATAAGTAAATTCGTACCGTATCTACTTGCTCTTATATAGACCCAAGGGAATTTCCATTTTCAATGTATTTGTAAATATTATGTTGGCCTTTCCTCTTCGTATATAAATATATAATATCATTAATTTTTGCTTGTTTCTTTATGCTACTTCACTATATAAACTGTGTGATCGTTTATACATATATATGTTGTTGTTTTTTTTTTTGTATAATGTTGTGTCAGACTAGCACTAGGGTATCCATGAGATATATATTTTTTTTTATATTATATTTACATTTTTATTCATTTTTTTTTTGTGTATGTGTTTGGGTTTCACTGATCGTGGGAAACTATTCCGGAGTTGATTTCTCACAGTCGTTTTGGCCACATGCCTTCCAATAATAATAATAATAAAAATAATAATAGTAATAATAAAAAAAAAACATGGGGTAATGCGAAGAATTGTATTTTGTAGCTGCTATATATATACATATACATATATTATATCTTTAAGATTGAATTGGGAAAAAAATGAATTTTATGTAGAGATATGTATTTTTTTTTTATTATATAGATTTATGTAAATATGCGGCGAAGTGCAGTAAACTGATAAAAAAAATATATATATAAATAAACATTTTAAGGAAAAATTGAAATAAAACTTTTATAACCAAGATTATCGCGATTTACACTATTAGCGACCAGTCAGACTGTGGCAAACCTTTTATATACATATAGACCAAAAAATTTATGCTGTTTTGTATTTATGTGTAGCTTTTAAGATGATCGAGAGAATTTTTTTTTGTATATATTTTATTCAAAAAAAAAAATCTTATGAAATTATTTAAATAAAAAAAAAAAGATATTAACGAGTGCGAATTCGGTTGCTTTCATAATTTTAGTTACCTATGGTATACAGAATTGTTTATGGTTAAAAAAATCAAATATAGGTATATACTTAATCTATAAAGTTAGGGGATTAATATTTTAATTTAGAATAAAGAATACCCAAAATATTATGAAAAATAGAACCTATAATTTAATATTTCTGTAAATTACTTGGAAAAATTATCATCACAAAATTTTTGGCAAACACATCATTCGAATAAACGTAATTCTACATATTAGTGAATTTGGAATCATATTTAGTTTTAAGGTAATTGATTGCACCAAAGAGTCGTTTGAACACCACGATTTATAGGCTGAAAGTAGAAAATAAACATTTGGGAGGAATAAACGTTTGGGAGGACAGACAGACAAACATACATGTTCATATTTTCGGTTTTATATAATAGATAAGATGAAGAATATCTGTATCATCTGTATCTCTAGTTCCAAACTACTATAAGACTTTAAGACTTTAAGTTTATTCTATCAAAAGTCTGCACGATCACATAATATTGGCCTCAATACCACTTCCAACTCTATATTACACACCTTAAAATGTTTCAATCCTAATATAAAAAAAATGATTACTTAAACATAATATTTTATCATTTTTGAATTGGTCCAACAGTCATCGTAACAAAACCATTATACTAAATCCACAATTAAATATAATTTGATATACAGAAATAGTGGTTTTCCTGTTCACTGATTATCGTGTAAAAAAAATGTTTCATCATACAAATTTAAAATGTGTATATACTTACAGTTCTTATCACCGTCCCAATTGTGACATTTTGTAATTGAACTGGAAAAGTGAATTTTTAATAGAATTATTACAAAAAAAAAATTATCTTGCATATCAATTTAATTTGTTTGATGGTAACTTCGAATTTGATATTGAATTATATTTACATAACGTTGCGCTCTCAATGTTATCCATCTCTCAATGTTATCCATCTTCAGTAATAATGTATGCCATTCAAAAAAAAAAAAATTTCACTAACCTTCTCGTATACCCTCTTAAAATATTATCTAAAAACCTTAAAATCTTGATGTTCAATATAACAAGACAAATTCATATTTTTTTATAGGTTAAATAAATCAAGGATTATTACATGATAAATGAACATTTTTTCGTGGCATATTGATTCCCCCAACACAAACAACAAAAATCGTCCAGTCATTTAACTTGATGGGAAATCAATTTTTTGCATTTTAGAATCCATTCTTAGCTTATTCGGATTCCATACTATAAAATCTGATAATGGTAACTGGAAATCTTTTAAATTTAGCTTCTGATTTTAATTATTTATTTATTTTTTTTAACTGGCAAAAATTCATTTTCATGTTACTAATCTTTGGGTGGCTTTTAACACTTTTATCATATACGAAAAATTACTGTGTTGGATAATACAATATCCATAAGTTTCATATTATATATATGGGAAATGGTTTTTTGTTAAAGCATTTAGGTATTACAAATAAAAAATTCTCTGAAAAAATCTATACACAAATAAAAAATACTTAAACGTTAAAAAAGATAAAATTATATACAACAAAACAACAGCAGAAAAAAATATTTAAATTCAAATGTGAATTGAGATGGAAATGATAGTATGAAGTGGATATAATATACCAGCAACAGCAACAACAACAAAAAATTCTGTGGGAAAAATTTAATTTTTGTTAATTTGAGAATAGCACATTCCAAAATAAAAAATTAACAACAAATAAAAAAACAACAACAACATCAAGGACATTTTGTGGTTTTATTTTTGTTGGTTAATTAGAGTGTGTTATCGTTCGTTTTTGGCTGGTTCATTATTTAATTTTTGTTGTTTAAATTTTGGCACATGTGTAATAATTTTTTTTTTTTCTGTTTCTTGATATTTTTTGTTTTTTTGAATCACAAATTTAATTGAATTCATTGGAAATTATAAATATAATATTTAATATTTGGATTTATAAAGAATTATGAGAAGTTTTTATGTTATGAGAAATTTTTGGAAATGTCATTCATAATTTGAAATTTTTTTCAGTATATGCTTAGTATCTTTGGTGATATTATGTTATATGTATACATATATTTCCAGTGAAATATTTCCGAAATAAATAAAAAGGAATATTATTTAATTGCCTTAAAATATTTGAACAAAATTCATATAAATAGTAGTTATCGGTATACATTTTTCAGTTCAAATTTGTATGTTAACTGATCGTTCTCCAAAATAAAGGAGAACTTTTAGAAAAGGAGGAATTTAATTTGTGAAAAGGATAAAAATAATTTTGATAATTATAAATTTAATTTATAAATTGATTACTTTGACTTGTAAATACAATTTTTGTATAAAAATTTGCCCTGAAATTGAAAATCCTATATAAGTAATAATATTACTAAAAATATCCATTGAACTTCGATAATGAATAATAAATTAATTAAATTGACCTTAAATCAAAATTAGATCATATATAAATTTATGTATAAATAAATGAAAGAAAATAAACATTATTATTTAAATTTAAATAAAAATTTCAAAAAAAAAAAAATTAACATAAAATCATATTATTATCTCTTTAAATTATATTCAAAAGTGTGCCCATAAAATCTAAAATTTCAATATTATTGTAATAATCAAAACAAGAAAAATACAATCACTAAAAAAATATCTTTACATAAAAAAAACTTTATTAATACATAAATAAATTTTAGTATCTATAGGCATAGCTTTTAGTATATCTCTAAACATAAACTTGAATATTAACTAAAAAAAAATTATTTATTGAAATAAATTAACAAGAAATATGAAATAATTAAAAAAATTTACTTATATTACATTTTATATTTAATTCATACGAAAAAGATACAATCACTTATATATGTTTTATAAATGTCGCTTTACGACGAATGAACCAAACAACAACAAAATGTAAAAAATCATAAAAAAAAAAACATACCATAAAATAGACATCAGGCACGTGTTTAACCTATACAAAGATTAGTGTCAACATAATATATATCTTTTTATATATTACTTTTTTATCTTTTCATTCTCTAAAATCAAAAAAAAAGCCTGGGAAAAACCTATACATACAAAGCATTAAAAAATATATTATATATGTTTTCAGATATTCCATAAAAGATACAACAAAACACAATAAAGAAAAAAATGAATAAAATAATTTTTTTAGCCTGAAAAGCGAAGTACGACTAATAATACCAAATATTAAATTCAGATTTTTTTTTTTTTTTTATATATCACGCCAAAGTTCATTGGTATATGAAATTTTAATGTTGTGTTTATATAGTATCTTTTTTGAACATAAAAAAAATTAAATGCTCTCTCAGCTTCATCAGTTTTTTTTGTGTTGTTTGGTGGCATTTAAATAATATTAAATGGGTAAAAAAAAAGAAAATTTATAATAATAAAATGGTAAAGAGATATTATATAGAATGGACCTCTATAAAAAAAAATGCCATAATAGTGGAATGTCGGTTTATTTGATCGATACTTCCCCCCCTTTTCCAATTTTATATTATCTAAGATCACCACATCACACAGCTAATATTATTATATTATGTATGCAACTAATTTAAATGGAATATTGAAACAGTAGTGTGTATTACATTATAATTCAAATTTATACTATTTTATTGGTATCTACACAGTTTAAAATGGAAAATTTGGAATTTCTTTTAATAATTTTAAAGGGAAAATTAAGAAATTATCAATTTGAAATATTAAAATTATTGTTTTGGCAAATATCAATTGGATTTAGATGCTTAAAATGCTGAAAATTCCTATAATTACATGTCAACAATGGTTGATCATTTTTGAAAGGATAGATAGTTATTACTTGCAATAACATTATTTTGTATATTACTTAGAAAATTTGTGAAATTTTATATTTATTCAGTTTCTATTTCATCTTTATGGAAGATCAGTGGGTTAGGGGTAAGGTTATCAAGTCTATCATGTAACTTTCAATACTCCAACGCCTAACCACACTGATCCTCCATTAAGATGATATAGAAAATGAATAGATATTAAAATCAAATTTATGTCTTTAGTTGATCATATTTTTTTTTTCAAACAGTGTATTTCTGTTGATATAGCTACTTAAATATATTTTTTAAACTATGTATACAATTTTTCAAGCCCCTGGGTAACATGAAATATATAAAATTAATTCCGACGGATAATTGGTTTTTTAATAGAAAAATTTTGTCTATATAAGATCTTTCAGCACTATAACAAAATTATGAAAAATATCTTTCAGATGAATGTATACATCAATCTTTATGGTCATATGTAATTTTTTTTTATATTTGTAAAATGATTTAAGTAAATTTAAAGATTTTAATCAGTGTAAATTAGAAAGACAAACTACTTAAAAGTTATAATGATGCCAGTTTGAAATATCTTAAGACCTCAATTTACAAAAATTTATCAGTCAATTTAAATATATGCTTAAAAAGTATGTATTATATTATGGTATTTATGAAAAAAAATGGTATAATATAAAAAAAAACATATACTACATATGATTTTTAACTTAATAGAAATTATGTTAGTTTTTTTTATTATAGATTAAATCTAAAATGGCACGAGTTTATTTCATCACACAGTTTAATTTTTAACAAAAAAAAAATAGATTGTTTTTAGACTAACGACATTAAAACTTTTATAGTAGATCATTGGAAAGTATGGCGGGTAAAATGATTTTTTATTAATTGTCGGGATTTTTTGAAATTTTAATTTATAATTTTCAAATTTTAATGTCCCTTTGTAATGTGTATACAGTGTGTCTCCTCTTGTATTAATTAAGTTAATTATTAAATTCAAATATTTAAAAGATTCATAAAGAATTCATTATTGAAGAAATACTTTTTCCTTCATTTAAGAAACAGTTTTACTTGATTCGTCTTAAATTAAGTTATCAAAGATATTCTGGAATATTTCATTTAATAATTCATTCACATGAGCGAAAAATAGTCTTTCTTTACAATAAAATTGTATTTGCGAAAGGATATTATCAATGCTATGGTATCCACAAATTGCAAATTTACCAATTAACAAAAATTAATAGAACAAAACCCAAAATTATTTTCCTCAAAGTTTTATGGGCTAAATAAAATTTAGAAAAAAGAAATATTTTTTTTCAATTTTTGTTTATATTTAATAATTAATTATTTTTCTCTTAATGAAATATCACAAAAATATTAATTTTAATAATAAATTCTCTTAAAATTAATTTACAAATTATAATTAAATTAATTAATTTTCTTTAAATTCAATCAAATAAAGCTATGACACAATTAAATCTCTATATAATAATAAATTTTAAAGCTTTTCATGGAAGTTCTCGGGATTTTCTTCTGATTATTATAATATAATTCAATAAACAAAAAAAATTATAATTTTATGCTTGTGCCCAACGATCCTGATATTGTAATTCAGGATATTGTGTATTACTATAACAATATGCTTCATGTATTAAATCAATATCATTTGTTCTTGTTATAATTGTAGCTGGTTGTAAATTTGTTGTCCAAAAAAATGTACCAGCATCAGTTCTAGCAAATCGTACTGGTACAAAAACTTCATCATCATCTTCATTATCATCAACAATATCATTCCATTGATTATGATGATTTTGATGACAGTATTGTTGTTGTTGTTGTTGTTGATTATCATCAGTTGTATAAAAACATGTTAATAATTTCTCATTTGCAGTATTCTCTTCAATTTCTTCATAATGTTCTTCAACTTGTGAGTTACGTAAATTATCTAATGATTCTAAGGATGAATCCAATAATATTGTATTTGTAATTGATATAATATTTTTATCAATTTTCTTATTAGATGAATGTTTATTAAATATTGCTTTTAATACTTTTTTAATGCAATATGTTGTTGATGATGATTTCTTATTATTGGATAAATAATCCATTTCTTTTTTATTCAATTCAATGCACATTTTTTATTTTCGTAATTTACTGAATAATGTTCAGTCTTTAAACTAAATATACTGAAAGTACTAGAAGGGCGTTTTAAGTTAGAATGATGAATAATATTTCTATCACCACGTATTTATATTTTCAAAATGAAAAATTCGATCCCCACTACAATTTTTTTCGTTTAAAAAGGCACAGTAAAGATAAACATATATAATTTCTTTTGGTATAGTGTTATTGGATTCAAACCAGAAACACAAATAAAATCCAATATACACGTATTGTATATGAAATATGTGAAGTGAATAAGTAAGAAAGGACTTGGATTGGAAATAAAGGCATAACATATTAAATAAGGGACGTAATCAGTTTAAGAAGAGGTTCTTTTCTTGGATCAGATGTCGCACATGATTAAACAGTTCATTATTGATCAAGAAATGAGAAAGCTTTAATATCAATTTGACTAAAAAAAAATGGATGTGCAGGACGCAACGTTTTTTCATAAATTTTGAAATATATTTTGACATCATGTTAATCTGTAAATGGAGAAGTACATAAACCTTACTAAATATTGAAAATTAGATCCTACTATTAGAATTTTGTACTAACAAAATGTTAAATAATTTCTGATTCTCGGGCTATAATAATCCCCTTAGTCCTTTACCCATTATTTTTACTTTACCATTTACTTTGTTTGGCGTGGTTATCAAAACAACCATAACCAACACACACGCACATGATAAAATGTATATGAAATGAAACATTATAATTTTACACTATATGGTGTATTATTATAGTTCGGTTGGAAAGATATTGAAAGTGTGTAAAGGAATTGAAAATGAAAACAAAAAAAAAAACACTGAATGAGAACGGAGCATTTTACTATATGGTTATAAAAGCAGTCCATTTATAAAAATAAAAAGGCAGGTGTTCGGCATAAAATTTTCACATGGAAAGAGGATATTTTTATAAGTGGAATTGTTGTGTAAAAAAGGAATATTTATATATAAAAAAAGTAATCTTATCAGATATACTTATGAATTTTTTTTTGTTGCGCTATGGAAGACATTATCAAAAAAAAAAACATATTTTTTTCCAAAAAAAAAAATTGTTTTCATTTTTTGTTGGTGTGTTTTTTTTTTGGGTGCTTCGGAATTCCGTGGGAACATGAACTTTACAGCAATTCCCACGCATTTAAAACAACCTTTTAAACAACCATAGTATAATGATTCATTCATTATCCTTTTTATGCATCCATCAGTTTTGTTGTTGTTGTTGTTGTAGTTGCTGGTTATTTGATGATTATTATGTAGGGAAGGATATCAAATTAGTTTGTTTTGTAATTTTTTTCCCTTAAGTTCCTGAAACCAAAAATTTTCATATCAATGGTTTTAGTTAAAACGTGATTAGTGTCGTGTCTGTTGTGTATAGTAAGGAATACGTAATTGTTATTTTTCTTTTCTAAAGGACTGATTTTAAAGGAGGTCATATTTTTAAAGGAGTTATATTACCAAGGAAATTGATTTTTGAGTTAGTTTTTTTCAGAGTTTTATGTACAAGTATTTTTAATGTTTTGGTATTGTATAAAAGAGAATCGTGATAATTTCAATATAGTATATATATCGTATATCTGGTAATAATGCTGCTGTGAATGGGTAACATTATAATTATTTAGGGAAGCAAAAAGAGGTTTTTTTTTCAAGAAAATTTTAATCATAAAAAAAGTAAGGTAACTAACTTCTTGTTTTCTTGATTTTTTTATATGCATTTATGTTTATAGTCAACTTTTTTTTTCATGATGAATCATTTATTATTGTTTATATAGTGCATTGAAGTATATAAACCTTATGGGATCATGAATTTTGTGTATTGAAGATTTTTGTAAGCATACCAAACTCGTGCTGTATTTAAGCTTGAGATGATAATATGATTTTTTTTTCTTAATTTTTTTTTAAAGAATTTTTACTATTTTGATAATCTTTTCTTCTTTTAATTTAATAGGAAAGGAATTAAAAGGATAATATTGATATACATTTTGCGATGAATAATATAGAAGGGTTTTATAGGTATTTTTTATAATATATTTGCTTTTAAAATATTAAAATTGAGTTTGATAAATGTTATATACATTCTATAGCTAATATGTAGTATTTACAGCTCAAATTGATCCTTTGAAAATACAAAATTAAACCTTTAAAATAAATTGAAATTACTCTTTTTCCAAAATATAGACAAACCATTGAGGAAAGATGAATTTGATTTAAAAAAAGAAGGAATATTAATTGGAAAAAAATAATTTAAATTGTAAAAAGACTAATTTAAATTTAAATTTACAATTAGACCTAAAAATTCTAAATAATATTTCAGGTAAACTGGAACTTACAAAACAAAATATACTTTTACTCCAGTTAGCCAGGCGATTTAATTAAAAATTTTCAATTATATTTTTTTGGTCAATATTTAAAAAAAAATATATTTAATTATTTTTTGTATATTTTAATTTCCTCTTACACTTAAATATCATAATTAAAATTCAAGACTGAACATAAATTTTTTTTCCTGAAATCAAATAACAACACGTGCTTGATTTCTTATGATTAGTACAATATTTATTATGTTAGAATATTTATGAATTTATGTTATATAAAATTTATGTTAGGCTAATCACAATTTCACAATATCATGAAAAATATTTAAAAATCATTTATGTTAAGTTTATTGCTTCTGCGAAGAATAGAAAAAATTCATAATAAATGATTTTATATACGAAAGAAATTTTGTCGATAATATTATCAACATTTTATAAAACTCTTATATAGTAAAATATCGACAATTATTATGGTAAGGTAATAATTAATTTATAACTAGGAATATTGTCAATGTTAAATAATATATTGAAAATTATGCTTAATTAACTATACTATCAACTCCAAATAGGAATTATCAACTCTATTCTCGATTAAAATCAAAACACACCAAAGAAATATTAATTTCAATAATTTGTTAAATTGTACAATTTCCAAAGAAAATTAAATATTTTTTTCATGATGAAAAATGTTTGAAATGAATACTAAAAGAAGTAATTATTGTTAAGAAAAAAGGTTTTGTATAAATAACACAAAAAATATTATTATGCAAAAAAAGAAAAGAATAGAAAATTTATAAAGAATTTATCAGCATTAATTCATTTTAAGCACGTTCTAAAGACTATCCCACAGTGCTACAAGTAAAAGAATAATAAAAATTATTTATACACAATTCACAATGTTAAACCGTAAATGAAAAGACACTACGAAAAGATAAATAATGTACAAATAGAGAAAAGATACCTCATTCATTTTCAGTTTACTTTTAAGTCTTATCTATAGTATATGATCAATTATACGTACTATAACATATAATGTCATAAAATTCTTTTATAAAGAATAAACGAAATGATGGCTTAAAGATTGTATTGAATTCATAATTTATTTATGGAATTATATATGCTTAAGACTTTTCGTACACCAAATTATATTTTGAAATTATTGAAAGATTTATTTTTACTTTGTTTAATAAAAAAAAGGACTATCCAATCATATGATGAATTAACTAGGTTACCAAAACATTGAAATATCGAACAATGTGCAAACAAAATCATTGGAGCAAATAATTCGATAAATCAAAATTTAAATATGAGAGGTAAAATAAATATAAAAAAAATTGTAGGTGACATTTATGACCTAGAAATAATTTTCTTCGATTACTAAATCAGTGTCCTTTTAATTTTTAACTCATTTATTCTCTTGTGGCCAATATCGCGTCAATTTTAATATACATATAGAGGTTTTAATTATTCTAAATTGAGTCTATAAATTTTAAATGGATTCAGAACTTATGGATTCCGAAGAAACGTTAATATGAATCCAAAGCTAATATAAGTATTATTTAATTTTTTTCCTGATCCTATTTAAACAAGCAAATTAGTGCATTAAAGCTCTAGTACTCCACTATATTAAGCCACCCCACCATCGTCCTAAAACGATTTTGTTATGATCATTTAATTTATCATGCCTCATCCTTCCTATATGTTACGATGTTGTCCAACCGATTTAACAATTTCTAATTTGTAAATCAACTAAGGTACAAAAGAATTATTCGTGATTCCACCATCAAAAATTATAAAATATTATAAAATTCTTTATTTTTCATTTCTTTTTCTTTTTTTTGTAATATTATCTACTACTACCGGCGGATTATTAATTTTTTCCAGTTCCCACCGTACGACTACCTTGTGCTGTTGTTGTGATGTATTATGAAGTCATAAGTTTTTTTGGAGTGGCATTTATGTTACGACGATTACACACAGTTCGACTCCACTCTCCACAATATTGCGGTAGACAACAAAAAATTTTCATGTATACATTATAGTAGAATGATAATCAAGAAGACAAGAAAAAAAAAATTAAAGAAGAAAATATATAAAACCTCGTGCTTATCGCGTGTAAAGAGTACGACAAAAGCATGATAACTTTTATGAGATCGTTTGATGTTGAATATTTATTGTATGTTATATATATGGTATAAGTATGTTACATTCAATTTATAAATTTATAGTGTGAATTTTTGTTACGATTATTGTTTGTATAATTTTTTTTTTAAATATTTCATCGGAATCAATTTTGGGTCTTTCTTTACTTTTCAAGTAATTTAGTAATTTAAAAGGTTTAATTCATATTTGATAATTAGGTTATTAATGACCACTAGAAGATAGTAAAGAGTTTAGTTGAAAAAATATGATTTACATGGGGGGCGTCCGGCAGGGGGAGGGGAGTCCGCAGGGCCCCTGACGAGAGGCGGCCCCATATATAATATATAATATAATATACTAAAGTATATTTATATTAATATAATATATACAACATTAGTATATATAACATAGTAAACTATAATATATACAATATATAGAATACTAAAGTATATAATATGATCAATTCATAGTACAGAATGTACTAGAATTTACCATATGGCACAAGTAGTTGGGGCCGTGAGGCCAGGTTATCGGTCCAAACGGACCAGTCCAACTGCTCATCTACCTGGTTGTGTGTCTAGAGGCAGGTCGCAGACAGGCAGGTGGACACGTCCACCTTCAGTTGCTCTAGTTTCTTTACATCATTCATAGATTTCATCTATACATCATATATACATTATATACTTTGTAGTATATAACATTTGATATATGAGGCATTCAGGGGACGTGATGGCAGAGAAGTAGTCACTACACCAGCAACATGTCCAACTGGCGTGGAGCTGCCGCTCCCTTGTACCAGAACACTCCAAAATCTCAAGTGCATTTTGGGCACCCTCTGACTGCAAGTCCGCCGCCATGATGGCAGAGAAGCTGCCTGATCCAGTCCGGGCTGAAATCTCAAGTGCATTTTGTGCACCCTCTGACTGCAAGTCCGCCGACGTGATGGCAGAGAAGCTGCATGATCCAGTCCGGGCTGAAATGCAGTGCTCAGAAGGGCCACTCCTACGGCGGGGTCGGGGAGTCCGCAGGGCTCCTGACGAGAGGCGGCCCCATATATAATATATAATATAATATACTAAAGTATATCTATATTAATATAATATATACAACATTAGTATATATAACATAGTAAACTATAATATATAGAATATACTAAAGTATATAATATGATCAATTCATAGTACAGAATGTACTAGAATTTACCATATGGCACAAGTAGTTGGGGCCGTGAGGCCAGGTTATCGGTCCAAACGGACCAGTCCAACTGCTCATCTACCTAGTTGTGTGTCTAGAGGCAGGTCGCAGACAGGCAGGTGGACACGTCCACCTTCAGTTGCTCTAGTTTCTTTACATCATTCATAGATTTCATCTATACATCATATATACATTATATACTTTGTAGTATATAACATTTGATATATGAGGCATTCAGGGGACGTGATGGCAGAGAAGCTGCCTGATCTAGTCCGGGGATGGCGTGTTTGGTTCGTAGTCACTACACCAGCAACATGTCCAACCGGCGTGGAGCTGCCGCTCCCTTGTACCAGAACACTCCAAAATCTCAAGTGCATTTTGTGCACCCTCTGACTGCAAGTCCGCCGACGTGATGGCAGAGAAGCTGCCTGATCCAGTCCGGGCTGAAATGCAGTGCTCAGAAGGACCACTCCTACCACTTGTCCAACCGGCGTGCGTGCGCAGAAGGACCACTCCTACCACTTGTCCAACCGGCGTGCGTGCCCGTGAGGGGGCGTCCGGCAGGGGGAGGGGAGTCCACAGGGCTCCTGATGAGAGGCGCCCCCGGGTTACTACCCATTGAGATGTACTGTTGAAGACCTTTCATTTGATACCCCACATGGTTTTTGGTAAGATGGGGCCCAACATTGCCCCCGTTTTAGCCATACATGACACACGGCGCCCCAAGAAATACACCCCATTGAGATATACACTTCAAAACATTTTATTTGATACCCCACATGATTTTTGTGTGGTGGGGTCCAACATTGCTCCCGTTTTGGGTCCCGGCATGCTTTTTTAGGTACATTTAAAAATTTAAGCGGCCCTTCATGCTCCCTTCCCCCTCATCAAAAAGACCCAAAATTTATAGGGCACCAAACTTCCAAATTTGAGCTCAATCGGTCGAGCCGTTAAAGAGTTATGGCCAGGTGAGGAGATACCGAAATACCGACATACTGGAAGTGTTAATTCATAAAAGGGCAAGTAATAAATATACTGGAAGTGTGAATTCATAGAAGGGAAAGTAATAAATTTTACATTTTTTGTAAAATTTTTAATTTTCTGTTAAATTTTGCATTTTGCAATATATTTTACATTTCTTTTAAAATTTTACATTTTCTGTTAAATTTGCATTTTCTGTTAAATTTACTTCTTCAGTTAAATTTTACAATTTCTGTTAAATTTACATCTGCTATTAAATTTTACAATTTCTGTTAAATTTTACATTTTTCTGTTAAATTTGACACTTTCTATTAAATTTTCATTTTTCTGTTAAATTTTACATTTTCTGTTAAATTCCACATTTTCTGTTAAATTTTACATTTTCTGTTAAATTTACATTTTCTGTTAATTTCAACATTTAACATTTTCATTTTCTGTTAACTGGTCTTGGGCCCGTTTGACCTAAGATGTACTCTTCATGACCTTCCATATGATACCCAACATGATTTTTTTTTATTTTAGGCCCCACTTGACCCACGATGCCCAATAGACCACCCAACGATATGTACTCTTCAAGACTTTTCATTTGATACCCCACATGATTTTTGTATGATGGAGCCCCACATTGCCCCCATTTTAGCCCCTACATGACACACGGCGCCCCACGAAATACACCCCATTGAGATGTACACTTCAAAACCTTACATTTGATACCCCTCACGATTTTTTGTAATATGGGGTCCCATGTTGGACCCCGTTTTAGGCCCCGGCATGACCCTCGTCGCCCCCCGACTACCCCCATTGAGATATGCTAAGACTTTTCATTTGATACCCCACATGATTTTTTGTATTATGGAGCCCAACATTGCCCCCGTTTTGGACCCGACATGACCCGCGGCGCCCCCCGGGTTACCGCTCAATGAGATGTACTCGTCAAGACCTTTCATTTGATACCCCACATGATTTTTTGTATTATTGAGCCCAACATTGCCCCCGTTTTGGACCCGACATGACCCGCGGCGCCCGGGTTACCGCTCAATGAGATGTACTCGTCAAGACCTTTCATTTGATACCCCACATCACAACTCTATACAAGGATATGAAATTATCCCTATTATAAAGTTCCCCCAATAATATAGTTTGAACATGAAATACAAATTGAACAATCATATATGAAACTCAATGATAAAATTCACTTTCATATAAATTGGTGTTAGATCTTTTATTCCCTTTTCCCTTTTTTTGGAAAGTAAATTTTAAAACTAGGGTAAAATAGAAATAGAAATTCCTTTAATAGTGGTGTTAAAAATTGGTGTTTTTGAAATTGTGGTATTGATACACGTGTTGGACAAGTGTAATACATAACACAATGCGTATTTATAATTTTTCGTTGTTTTCATGAATCTCGATGATATTTTAGTTTTTGATTTATTGACATTTTTGTAAAAATTTCTTGTAGTAAATTAAAAAAAATGATTTAAAAAATATCAAATTAACGAATAACTAATATTTTAGGAATGTAAGAAAATTCAGTTTTATAATGTAAGAAAAATTTAAATAAATTATAATTGAAAAACTATGCAAATTTATAACATCGTTTTTTTATTATTAATTAAACGATCAACAGACGAGGCTAATCTAAAATAGATTATATTCAAAGAAGTGTGATATGTTTGGTATTATACTTATAATTATAGTCACTATACCATACTTGGATTTAATAAAGACTCAAGACAAGATCTCCGCAGTATTCAAACAGTAAAATGCTGATCACCACAGTGCTAAATAAATAAAGTAAACAAATTATATGATAGTACAAATATTTAATTAAATATTAAAATTAATTAATTATAATTATAATTTTTAATAATTTTTACTAAGTAAATTTTTATTAATATTTAAATAAGAAAAATTTAATGAAGAAATTATTTTTTTTACTTATATCCTTGATAATTAAATTCAAGATTTATACTAAATAAAAATTAAACTGACAATTCTTCGATACTGTTGTAGGCACATTAACAATATTCCTAAAATAAACCTAAAATTAAAGTAATAGAAATAATATTTCTAAAACGCCTCTATAAAATTACAATTATCTTAGCGTTTTATATATTTGTGTGATACTTAATTACATGATCCCTAAAAAAAATTATATATCCTATATAATACAAAAAAAAAAACTCCTTGTTAATTTATTTCCAGCACATTCATTAATTTTATATGATCGTTTCTCTATCACCTTTCAACTTACCAAAATCCATAAAAAAAACGAAATTAACAAAAACGTGATGTGTTCCTTAAATTATTTCTACTACCTATATAGTGATTAAATTATGTTTTGGCCATTAAAATTGAAGAAATAGAAAATTGTGACATTGCACAAAAATAAAAATGATGAAATCCTTATAAGGAAAACATAATATTAACCGTAATATTATCTACTACAAAAAATAATAATAATAATAATAAAAAGATTAATTTCTTTTTATTAGTTGAACCTTTCATTATTCACATTTTATATAATGAAGGTTTCTTATTACACACTATATTTTTATATCCTTTTCATAATTCAAAAGTCCTTTTTTTTGTATATATATATATATAACAAAAATTAAAAACCCAAGAAAATATTCTCCCACGATCTTAAAAAGGACCAACACACAATCTGTGGTGTATCATCAGAATTTAATTTTTGAACACGTGTTCATATAATCATTTTCTATACAAAAAACATAAACGAAACGATCTCAGTTTTTTTTTTGTTTTTCATTGCGCTACATAAAACTCCTTTTAAACTAAATGCATTCAAATCCAATTTTTAAGGATAGCAAATTTAATATAATACAATAAAAAAAATCTTGACAAACTGTTCCATTTAATGTGTGGGAATGTTATAAAACTTCCCATTCCCACGGATTTTTCTTATATACCATCAATAACAATCATACCATCTTTGTAAGGATTTTAAATGAAAGATCCTTTTCAAATATTTTTTTTTTATACATATTATATTCATTTTTTAATACTATCTATACTGTAGTACTCCTTCAACTGATACAATTTCATCAATGTGGTGGTTACATTAAAAAGTATACTATAATAAATATCCTCTCATATACTAAATATTCATTTAAACGGAGATTTTTTGTTATATACGTTTTAAGTTCACCATCATAAACTCATGATGACAGGAACGAACACCTGCCCTTTTTTTCATATATACAATTTTTTTTTATTATAAAAAAGTCTCTGTATTGAAAGCGTAAAAAGGTTCTTCGACTGTGTACCTTATTCATATAGCCTTAAAAAAATCTCTTAAAAAATCACAAAATTAAGGAGTAGGGATGGATTCAATTTTTGTATATAAATAAGGTGATTGAAATTTTTTAAATCATTCAAAACTCCTACGTTCTTCAAGGATCAACCAGAGAAATCCTAAAGTTAGAAAAAAAAATATTCAGTATTTTATACTTAAAATCACGTAAAATAACTAAAAAATGTTTACTAAAATGGAATCGTTAAAAATACGAAAATCAACTTATAGTATTAAGAAAATTTTAAAAGCAGTTTTTAAAAATTCGTCATCATCATCAAAAAAATTCATCGACAACAAATCAACATCATTAGAATCAATTGAATCTATTGATAATTTGAAAAATTCACAAGTTGAATTAACAGCTGATGGTGATAATTTATCAGAAATTGATCAAAATGAAGCAAATGAAAGAATTGCAGCTACATTGGCATTAGCATCAAGTTGTAAAAATGATTTTGAATATTATAAAAATGATGATTGTCAATTTGTACCTGTACATTATACACAAACAGAATATGGTACATTTTTTTGGACAACAGCAAAATTACCAGTTGATATTGATTTAATTGAACCAATGTCATGTTCAACAAATAATCAATTGGCATGTATGCAAACAGATCGTTGGGCACAAGCATAAAAAAAACCTGATTTTTCCCAGTTGTGATTTTACAACAACAGCAAAAATTTGAAAAATTGTGATAGTCCGACTGCAGAGTGTCATGAGCCAGAGATCGAATATGATGAAAAATCTCAATGTCTTCCAGAAACAAGAAAAACCAACTTTGATTTTTTGTTTATAAAAAAAGCTTTAATTTTGTGATATTTACAAAAAAAATATTAATTATGATTTTACATAAATAAAATTGAAAAAAAAAAAATTAAAATTTATTTGTTTTTTCTAATTTTAATTTTCAGATTTTTCTTATTGAATTTTCGTCTTTTCAAAAGCAACAATTTTTTGTTACTATTTCCTCTAAATAAAATTGGCAAATCAACAGGTAAAATAACCATTGATCATGGTGTTTCTAGTTTGGTATTATATTAAGGATGATGTAAATCCTGATATGCATTCACGTTGTTCGTTTTATGAGGGGTTGGAATTTATTTTATTTTTTTATTATAGTCTGTCTTCGAGGATAAACAAAAAGTGGTGTTTTATCTTTATTATGATCTTTTTGATATTTGAAATTAGGGTGAAATATAAAGGGAAATATTTATATACTAAGACTATATAAGGACTACCAACAAGTGTTTTTATATTACTGGCACTTGTTGATTTATAGGGACTTTACTATTAATTCCTTGTATAGCAATTTTAAATTTTGGTGATCGTTTAAAAAATAAATTTATTGTGTATTTCTGATACTATGGAAGATTTACAGAAAACTAATGAACTTAATCAACAAATATGTATAATTATTTATCAAGAATATGTATGTACTTTTGCTAAATTTTTGTAAATTAATTAAAAGGATCAATCATGTCAATTTCAATCAGAGCGTATATAGGTTTTCTTTTATATAAATTCCGTGACAGTGACGAACATAAACTTCAAAATTTGATATTAATTATGTCTTTAGTTTTGAGAAGACAGTATTCCCAGATAAATTAACCGCAAAAAATGTAAAACTCAATTGTGGTAGATGTGGTCCAATAAATTGGTAAAAATGAATGGCATAATATGTATACTAATATGAACATTGCATGTACAGAAAATGTGTCCATTGCATATACAAGAAATGTGTCGCTTGCAATTATTTTCCAAAAGGATCTTCTGCGATGAATTTTCCCTTGACATATCCACTGTAATGTACTTAACTCTTTCTGCCTGTCCAGTGACATATTGTATTGAATGACTCACATGTTATAATTGTTCTAGTAATTTAATAAAAATAATCAAAGTAATAAAATAATTTCATTCGAAATACTCAAGTATATCAAAATAATTAAATAGGAGTGTGTACTTAATTATAAATCTCCAAATATAAGTAAAATTATGAAACTTATTTAAATACTTTAAAATCCTTGAATAATCAGAATTAACATAAAATTTATTCTAATTTTTGTTATTGTCGACAAACAAAGATCAATGAATTTCATTTTTCTTTTCCTTCAATTCCAATAAAAACGAAAACTTTTCTTAAATTTTATTTTATTTATAATTCTTTTTAATCAAAATTCTTTACTAATTTTAGTAACAATAATAATATTGATTATAATTATGTTGGCTATAAAAAACCATTCGAAATTTACTTTTCTACCTTGGATATTGCAGTCAATTTTTAAAAATTAAAATCCATGCTAAACTGATTTTCTCTTTGATCTCGCTTATTAGTTTTCGTATATTAATATTAAGTAAATTTATTTACAACAATCAATTTAATTTAATTATGTATAATAAAAATGTATATAGCAACAAACATAACTAGCATAATCTCCAAAACACCAAAAAGCATAATCGCTACTGTGCAAAAACACAATATTAACTATATACACTATAAGTTGCTATAAGTATATATATTTCAATTCAAGTTTAATTCCGGAATATGATGAATTAATAAAAATGATAATGATGACAATGTGTAAACCCCACCAACCCCACAAAATTTTTTCATGTTGATAATAATTATTTACACTACTGGTTGATATTATTTAAGAATGAGTCAAAAACTCGTTTGACATCCTCTTTATAAAAATATATAATTTTTTAAACCGTGGGAAACAGATTTGTCGTGTGATTCCCACACGATTACGACCACCTGCCCCCTTTTTTTTCAACATATTTTTATGTTATATATAGTAAATATTATATACAATAAATATTCTTTTTGTGTGCCAGGCCAGGTCTAAGTCAGTCAATCGTTTGTTAATATGGCATTGCTGTACACAGAACACAAAACAGAAAAATGTACTGCTGGTACGTAATGTAAATGTGTACATAAATAAATATATAGGCGAAAAAAAGATATAGGTATGTGCACAAATAAAAATTATAAATAATTGGGAAGAAATTATACTTTGGAAAATCAGTAGTAAAAATTGTATAGTAAATTATAATAAGAGAAGGAACACGAACGATCTTGTCCAATACCGTAATTTAAGTCAGGCAGGCGTGCATGAATTAAGACTACATAGTATAAATGTATATTTTTTGTTACTTTTTGTAGATATAATGGAATTTTGCACTTTTTGTGGGTATAATTACCTTGTTAAATTTTGAAGTTATATCGAGTTTCTGATAAAGATAAAGAATTGTACAAAGGAGTCCGGAATTAAATGAATTTTTGAATGGAATTTTGCATAGCCATATAAATCCAATGACGAATTTTTGTAACTACTATAGGATACTAGGTAAATTAGAGGAAAGCAATGCAAGATCTAAACTGAGGATCAAGCTTTTATTGCTAGAAGAACAGCATACCGCGGGAATACTTATAGAGTTAGTATAGTGTAGGCAATATTTTGTTACCTACAAGGGCAAGGACAAGAGGAAATAGTAAATAACATTCAACACTGATTTTTTTCTAGCATTAAATTTAAACTTTGGTTTTTCTTTTTTGGTGTACAGAATTTAGGGTAACACGATCAGGAAGCTTTCTCAAAAAAATAATCATCTACTACACTACAGTATAGCAAAGCTAAGCTATGGATATAATTTTAAGTAAGGAATAAGAAGTAATTTATTGAGGAATTAATAATCAAGAATTGAGGAACTTCAGCGTTAAACTTAATTATGGAGAATGATTCAGATCAGGGAGACAAATTAAATTTAAATAGATGTAAATTTCTACAATTAAATTATTAATACATTTAAATTTAACAGCCATAAATAAGTTATTTAATATCTTAGCATAGTTTTTGCTTATATCATTATTGTCAATTCATATTACAACTTCTGTCGGGATTGGGTCATTTGATAAATTTTATAATTTTTAGAAATCGCTATAAATACCTTTAAAATTTGTATAGGTATAAATCAATATGTCAAATTTGCACAAATATGATTCCATTTAATTTTATTATTATTCGCCTTTAATAAGTTTACACTGAAAACCAACAAACTCAAAACTTACTATTTAAATTTACGAGTATATAACAAACACTCTATACAATTTTTTTCATTAATATTTTTTGATGATCATAACCAATGTATAAAGTGTTGTATAATCTCTTCATCTTCATTTACACAAAACAATTATTATTTTTTTTCAATTTATGAATAAAATAAAATTGGCTTCGTCGTTGTAAACCAAAAAAAATAAATATCTATACTTGTTATGTTATAATACACATTTATGTACATATATATGTATAAGATTGTAATCTTGATCAACAGCACAAATATTTTTTTTTAACATTAAAAAATCATCCATTTCCCAGTCCAAACAAACGATGTATATATATAATAATAATAAAATGTTGAATTCAAATTTAAACAACAACAAAAAAAAATGAACATCTAGAGCCGTGCCATAAATATTAATGTATACCAACATTTTATACGTAGCTGGGTTGAAATTTTGGAACCGTGGGAACAAAACGAAAAAATTTTAAAGCTTTAACATTTATTTTTTTTAAAAAAGATCTTTTGCAAGCGTTATTTTGTTGTTGTTGTTGGTTGTTGTGTTATGGTTCAAGAAAGTCACAGCAAAAGAAACCAAAAAAGAAGAAAAAAAAATATTTTTTTTATATATCAAACTAACTAAATCAATTGACTCGAATTGTAAATGTGTTAAGGCATTTTTTACAAGAAATAAAAAGTTAAGTCATCTATAGAGTAGAGCTATAGCTTATAGCTATATGCTATAAAATGAAAATTGGTAGTTAAGCTTTATATATCTATATATACAATATATAGAAAAGTATACTATAGTTTGTGAATGGAGATAAAATATATATTGGGATTGATCGCGTACTTTAAACACGCGATTGGCACGGGTTATATATATGAGAGACTATACATTAATGTAGCTATTGAGCTATGTACAAAGATACAGAAATAACTTTTATAAAATTATTTTGGCATAGCATAAAATAATAATATTAAAATTCTATGCAGTTAATAGTTTTGATTGTATATTTAAAAAGTTAATTCTTGTGAGTTTAGAATTTTTATGATCCCCGCATGTTTCCAACAATATTTTTTTTTTTTTGGTTGGAGCATAATTTATTATGTCCGCGTATATTTAAAGCTTTTTCTTCATCTCTATTTGCATAATATATAGTATATTTATATACATGTACTTATATAGTAAAATTGATTAATTTTTAATTTATGAATTCATTTAATTGATTTAAATAAAATAGTTAAGTTGAGTAAATTTTGTTATTTTCGAAATAGGAGCTAAATATGATTAAGATATGTTGATTTCGTTTTTCCAACAAATAAAAGTATTTGTTATGGTAAGATATCCTGATTTGTTTTTGATAAACTTTTGATATTCAATATAAAATTTAGTAATAATTAAAAATTGTGAAATTAAGATATTTGAAAATTCTGATCCATAACAAATAAAATTTATTAATGAAATTATATCAATATTATATTATATATTTGTCAATTTTAATTTAATACATAGTTCATCAACATTGACCAATTAACTTAAATTTAATAAAGCTGATTCTCAAAATGCTCACGATACCAAAACATTCGAAATTAGTTTCAACATTTCTCATAATTATTTTAACATATTAAAGAATGTTAATGTTCTGTGTAAAAAAAATATTTTCAGATGACTCAATTAATTTATAATGTTAATTTAGTCATCTGAAAATATGTAAATACATTAAATTTCATCAATATTATCTAGCCTAAAAAGCTGTCCATGGTAATTGATGCCTAAAATACTAAAATTTAAAAGTAACACTCTCTGTATAAATCTCTGTATAAAGACCTGAAGAGGTTCTGATGTATAAAAATATTACCATATAGAATACAATTTCGATGGTAGTGTATCTTCTCTTCGGAATATCATTCTATATTTTTGTACTCCATACTGTATTAAAATAAACATGTGTGCGGACAATTGACAGACAATAAAAGATTAATTAAATATAAATTTAATATTGAAAGTATATTGTCGTATTATCGTCCTAAATCATAATATATCCGACAATATTATCTGAAACATGATTAGCTATAATACTTTACCTACTGGCATACAAATTAAATTATCCTCGAATATTTCTTTTAATTATCACAAAATTAAAATTGATATGCAAATCTATATTATGAAATTTCTCTTCCAAAAATTTAGTAGACAAAACTTTATCAATAAAATTTTTATAAACATTAACTGGTTAAACTTGAATTTTGGGTAAAAAAAAACAGTTTAAAATTGAATTTAAATGAATTTAATGGGAAATTTTGAGAAATTTACATATTATATTTTTGGCTAATTGTTATTTTTTCAAATATTATTAGTATGAACTTGTACACAGACGTGACAAAAACGTTTAATATTCTGTTATATAATGAAGTTATTTTTATTAGTTTTTAGTTTAGGTATAAAATTTATTATATTTAAGGTTTCATTAATCTTAAAGTCTATAAATTTTATTTCCATTATTATAGTTATATTACTAACGTTTATTCAATGTGCTCCACAACAACGTCGAAGGCCACGTCCACGTCCAAGGCCACAACCTGGGAATAATACACGACCGGGTGCTGCCACACCAGTCGGTTCTACACCAGGTGCTGCCACACCACCAAGCGCTTCCACAGCACCCGCCGTTGCTGTAACTACTTCAACCCCACCACGAACAACACCATCACAAGAATATTTTCGATGTTTACAAAATTGTCCAACAACATCTGAATATAATCCAATTTGTGGTTCAAATCAAATGGTTTATCTAAATATGGGAAAATTTTTGTGTGCTCAATCTTGTGGTTCAGGTTGGTGATTCATTATTATTATTAATTCATATTAAGATAGATTTTTTTTTAAATATTATTTACATTTTTTAGACGCTACATTAGTTCGGAAAGGAAATTGTGCTGGACTTTTTTAGATCAAATTCAAAATGATGAAATTTTTTTGATGTTCATAATATTTTTTTTCGGTTAATAAATTTTTTTTTTAAATAAAATTAAATGAAAATTAGTTATTATTAATTGAAGTTTTGTTATGGTAATGATTGACACTCTCGTAATTTAATCTTGTTCGAATTTTAGAAAAGTTAATATTCAGTAATGGACAAAAATATTTCAGATGATCAGATGATACTTATACTTAACATCATAGTGTCGAAAAATCTAATTAGGACATTCAATTAAGTGTATACTATGAAAAAGTATAAGGTTGAAAAAATTATTAAATGTAAGTAATTTTAGAAACTCTGTTCAAGTAAGATAAATATTTCCTCAATGTTTGGTTTGGTAAGACGTAAGAAGCATTATAGAATATTCAAGTGAAATTTATCAAATATAATTTTCAAACAATATTTTTATTAATTAATTTTTTTTTATTTATTAAAGTGGTAACATCATTAAAAGTTAAAAATTAATAATCATCAGTATTTAATTATGAAATACAAAAAATATCACAAAAATTATATTGCTAAAAAGTGTCTAATAAAACTTTCAAAAGAATTATATACAATATATTTGATCCTGGATGTTCATCCGAATCATCTAAATTGAGGTTGTCCTTGTTGTTGTTGTTGTTGATGATGATGATTTGTTGGACAATCATAAATTGTTTTCATTAAATCATCATCATATTTATTTTGTGCTGTTGTCCAAAAAAATGTACCAACATCTGTATGAATATAATTCACTGGTATTATAATATCATCAATAATTTGCTGTTGATTATAGTTCAAATGATTATCTGTTTGTTGATAATAATTAAATTCTGGATTTATTGGTACATCAAATTTAATATGACAATAATTATCCAAATCAGATGATATAAATAATTCTTGTTCATTATTTTGATGATGATAATAATTATTTGATGTTTTTGTTAATATCTTCTCCTTATATATATTTTTTTGATTATCATTTGTTTGATGTAAATTAAAATCATATTTTGTATTATTTTCATATGTTGCATTATCATCATTTATTTCATCACGATCACCAAATGGATCAATTTCATAATAACTTCGTAGAAATTCTTCATCTTTTGCAGCTTTTTTAATAATTTCAGCATAATCATTATAATTATTATCATCATTATGATTACAATTTTTAATATCATTTTGATTTTTTATATTATCAATTTCATTAATATTTTCTTCATTATTTAAATTAATATTATTTGGATGATTATTTTTATTTGATTTGAATTTTAATATTCTTAGTAATGGTTTCAGTATACGTTTAAATCCTTTTCGTTTTGATTTAGTAATTTGTTGTTGATTATTTGTCATCATCATTTCATTCTTACAATTTTTAATATCAGTAAACATTTTTACGTTAAAAAATAATAATAATATGGCAAAGAATTATAATGTGTTATCACTTGAAAATTCAAAATTGTTATGATGCTGTAGAACTTCCTTACAATCAATTTATATCCTCTCTGGTAATCAAATATTTTCCAACATCAACACATAAAAAAAAAATCACAGTTCAATATCCACTAAACAATACTGAATAATCTCCTTGAAAACGAAATCATTTTTTATAAAAATAAAAAATATTGAAGCATCCTTTTTCCCACAACCTTTTTTTTTGTAGTGTTCTTCCTCGATGATTGGGAAGATTGTGAGATTTTTTTTAAAAAACAAATTTTTGTATGCTGTGTGCAAAGGCATCTCCGGATTAAATGAACAAAAAAAAAACAGGTGGTTGTTGAAACAGAAAACCCAAAATGGATCTTTGTAAATTTGTGTGTAGGAAGAGCATAGAAATATTTAAAAAAATATATTTTTTATTAAAGGTCTTAAGTCTTAAGGGATGTTTGAAGAGTAAAAAAATAAATGAATCTGAAATTTGTATTTTTAGGCATTTAATCAAAATTTATAAAAAAAAATAATAATAATGAATTTTAAACGTGGGAAGCTGAGAAGAATTGGTTTTAGATTTTTATGTGCGTATACATCTAGGATTTTAGTTTATTTTGGGTAAAATATTTTTTTAAAAAATTTCTCACGGATTTTTTTATGCATTTTGTGTATATGAACACCTGAAAATGAGATTTTTTTTTGGTTTGTTTATTTGGGTAATATGATGACCTAGTGATCTAGTAAATAGAAAATAAGGAAAATTTCTCACGATTTGATAATTTATGTTTATCATTTTTTTATGTTGCACTTGTGTTATTGACTTCTGAATTTATTTCTGATTGATAGAAGAATCTAATTGAAAGTATAAGTAATAACCTTGAAATAGAATTAAATATGATATAACGATATACCAAAAAAAGAAACTAGATAATTATTCCTGTAATAATTCGAGGCACATTTGGAAACTACATCAAAAAAGAGAAAATATATGGAAAAAGGACATTATGACAATATTCTACAAGTATGTACTTAAAAAGAGAAAATTAAGAACTACGAAAAATACATAATAAATCAACGAAAGTGAAAATGAAATATGGTCCACAATGGAAATTAGTGATGCCTGGTCAGTCGGTCCTGTCCTGAGAGGCTAATATATGGGAAATTAAAAAAGGAACTAAAATAGACTAAGTATCCTAAACAACTAAAATCTGTATCAACACAAATATACCAACTCCGAAAACTAATATATCTAATTAATATTTTATAATTTAGTATAAGCCTTTCAATCTTTCAAAAAATTCTTTAGGCAATATTTCCAGTACCATTTACAGAATACAGATCCTTGCCAGATTTTTTATATGTATAGTTATCATGTCATGTATCAATATTAAATGAAAAATATTAAACAAACATAAAAATGGTTTATTTATACAAATTTATTCAAATTTTAAAATTCTTTGAAAAAACTTAATTAAGTATATTTCAATTTTCTGAAATTTTTGCAAACTAATTTTCGACATAAAATATGAAAATATCGTTAAAATTGTTAACATGTTTTCTACGAAATGCGGGTAAATTTTACAAAAAACTTATAATACCTATAACTTCAAATTTACTGTCATTATATTTTAAAATGAAGTGAATTTTGATTAAAATTAAAAGAAAATACTCAGAAAATAATTACCTTGTTGAAAATTATTAGCCTTTATTTATTTACATAAGATTTAATGATATATTTAAAAAATTCCACCATCAGATTTTTTTTTGGTTTTTGCATCTTCCCATAATTCTAACTAAAACATCAAATTTAAAAACACTTCTGAAACAAAGTTGCTAAAATTACCTAAGTATTATAATGTAAATTGGTTTTTGGGCCATTATAATTTAAGGTGATATTTATAGAGCCTAAAGAGATGTGCGAATTTTGGCACAAAATTAAACAAAATTAAAAAATAAAATATTTTTTGCTTCTGGTCGTAATAAAATGTCTTTCGTTGCAATTTCAAGAATCGTAATTTTGGAGGCTTTTTTGCTTGCATAATTTTACAACCTATATATTAAATATATTTATAATTATATTTACTTAGAAGGCTTACGACCAGTAAAAAGGATCTGCAAACCTAGTCGTGAATTAGGTAATTAAATTAAATTTTCAATTTTAAAATATAATTTTCAGAAATTGAATTTATATAACCTTTTTGCAATTAAATGCAATTTATACTGTATATTAATTTTGTTATTTAATGTTGGTGTGTTTAGTCCCCAGCCATTAAATTTTTTATAATTTTTTGCCTTTTCTTCGAACGAATTTTGAATTTTTAATTAAACAAACAGAAATATTTTTGCAGTTGCAGTCAATCAATTTTTTTAATATTTAAAAGGATAATATGACAAGCCTTTCGACCAGAAGCTCTTGAAATTTTCAATTTTATTTAAAAGAAATTCTACTAAGCTCCTGAATACCATCCAGGACATCAAAATCAAATAATTATAATATAAAATAAATAATTGTTATATAAAATTTTCAGATCAAATTCATGTCATTCTATACAAATATTTCAAATCAAATGTGTCCCTTCCATAAATGTATCTTAATTTTGGAAAAAGATCAATTTGACATAAAAATACCATAATATAAATTTAATGTTAAACTAATTCAAAACCACAAAATAATTTAATTTATAAATTTACCATTTATAATCATTATTTATGATACTACGGATTAATTTATTAACAGATTTGAACAAAAAATATTATTAGGTTATTAGGAATTTTCAAACCTGAAAATCATTTAAAATTTTATATAATATAAAAATTAATCCAACTATAATAATATCTAAACAAAAATTATACATACTTAAATTGTTACCATTTCACATTCAATTTACCATTCAAATCTTCTTCGTTATATTTTTCTGCTGCTAACCACTTCATCGCAAAATAAAAATAACACTCAACAAACCAAAAAAAAAAAAAATATAACCCGATATTATTATTTTTTTGCCATTGGTATAAAAATTTTATACTTTTGCCTTGCCAAAGAAGTGCATCATCATAATAAGATTTGTATTTTATATAAAATTATTATTTCTTGTTTGTAATTTACTTTTATTTTTAATATATTTTTATTACTTTACAAACTGATTGACTACCTTCTTTAGTTTACACTCAGCAATAATAATAATAACAACAGCAAAGCATCATCAGCAGCAGCAGCAGCAATCATAAGATATCCAACAACAACAACAAAATCAACATATTATATACAATATATGTACTATATGTATAAACTAAGTCCATCATTAACAGCATTAAAAAACCACAGCAGTAACAGCAGTCAAAAAAAAACAGTTTAACTTCTTATAAAAATATTATTAACAAAAAAAAAAGGCAGGTGTTTCAATCGCGTGGGAAACACACGACAAAATCGGTTCTCACGGTTTCTTCTTAGCTCAAACCTTAAAAAAAAAGTTTGTTTATCATAAGAAAAAATATAATTTTTTTTTTTTTATCTTTCTTTTTTGATTTGTTATTTTTTTTTTTTCTTTCTCGTATTTATGCCTTTACGCTGGCTGGTGTTTTGCTTATTTACGGATATGCTATAAGGTAGATAGAATAATCATTACGTATAGGTATTTATATATGTATAACAAGAAACAGAGTGAACTGGCGTCTTTAATATGTTTATATTATAAATTTTACATTAATTTTGCTTCACTTTGTTTTTTTTTTTGTATAATAATTTTCTTTAAGCACATTTATATTTATGGTGTGTAAAGACACTTACATATTTTGTTGTTGCTTTACATATTGATATTAATTTGATTATTTGATAGCCTTTGAAATTGATTTTATATAGGTAAGGTATATATGTACAATTGTATGTTAATTGTTGTGCTTTGGTGTTGTCTAATTTGCAGTTGTAGATTATGAAATATGAAATTATATTGTACTCTGAGACAAGTAAGATTTTCTATATTTGTGAACGTGAACCAACTTAATCTTATTAGCCCTATCACATTTGTAACTAGATTAATTCATTTTCTTCTCATTTTTATATCGTTTGAAAATATCAATTATGGATACTTGAATTTAGTATATACTTTTCCCTGTTAACGGCTGAAGCCACTCTACAAAACAATATATCTCTATGCATGATTAATTTTTTTCAAAGTCCATACATATAAAATAAATTGGATAAAATTGGAAAATTGGAAAATTCTATAGAACATGTGAATGTGGAGCGACTCTATACTCTTGACAATCTAGGCTGTCACATCAAAGACTAGAACAAAATCATTGGGGATACAACTCTAGGTAAGTTTTGGCCACAACAACCCTTCATGTATATCTATACCTTATCATATTTTTCATGTGATTTGTTAATCTTAAACTAATGTTTAGGAGCACAAAAATGAGCGAAAAATATAATAGTGTAATATCATCATCATCATGTTCATGTTTGACTTTAATTATGTATAAAGATTTCAACTTAAAAAATTACTTTGTATTTATATAAATTTCCATTCATCATTACAGATTTCTCAGACCACAATAATCAAATAATTCCATTATAGTAATAACATAACAACTCGTGCTTCTCACGTGTAGTATGTATAATACAATACAAAGTTTAATGCGTTTGGTTAAAATTTCTTTAACATCAAAATTAATATATACACAACAAGATAATATCATAAATGTATAATAATCCCTCAATATTCCCATAAAGAAGATATTCCAAGGAAAAATTCCGATTAAGCTGTGATATCGAATCACTGATAAGTGCTACAAAATAATCTTTTAACGATATTAAATTTAAGTCGTTACTAATATATACGATAAAATAATAGAACTGAGAAACGGATTATTGCTAATATGTATTGCTAATTAAGTTACTTATACACATTTAAAAATTATCTAAAAAAATTCTGATTAGTATCATCTTCATAGAATGCTTTGAGCTGCACAATGTTGCTCTAATAGTTTGTAATAAGATTTTAATAAAATTGATTTGTTATTTATATTTTAAATTGGTAAATTCTATAAACAAAAAAAATTCTATGTGATGTATAATCCATTAAGGAAGAGATTCTTGTCAATTACATAATTAGATTGTTTTCAGGTATATACTACATACCTTTATTATTTATATGTATGCCTTGTATATCTCAATATAAAAAAAAATTTATAAGAATGGAAAGGAACAAACGGGAGTTGAATAACAATAACAGCTGCTGCCTGATAATATTTTTTCCCAATTGTTATGGTATTGTATATTTCTCATCGTCGTCGTACTCACATTTATGTTTCTCTTTATCCTGAGCATATAATACAACACTACACTATATATATATATATGATGTGCGTTTGCGTATACCAAAAGTGACGTATGAAAAAGGGCAGGTGGTCGAAAAAATCGTGTGGGAACCTCACTTCCAAATTGTTTCCCACGATTATATATTATGTATAAGGGACTCTGAATTGCCTCTGCTGCTTGCATTATTATTATTTATTTAACATTTATAGGCAGGCACAACCAGTCTGTGGCATACAACAGGCTGAACACTTGGCTGACTCAGAAATTAATATATAATGGTATACAAAATACATGTGTACTCAATTTATAGGTGTGTGCGCATAAAAGCGGATGATAAAAATGTGGATAAGAAAAAAAATATCTATACAGAGAATCCAACAAGGGTATTTAAAAGGCCAATTTCTCTAGTTAGATATTCATTCTCAGTTCTGAACTCTGACTATTCAGATCGTTGTAAAAAAGAAAGATAAATTCTTGTAAATTAAAGTGAAATTTTTTAAATAAAGTTCGTAATAAAATTAAATAATTAAAATGGAAATAAATACAAAAATGGAATCAAAAACATATCAATATCGTAAAGTAACAAAACCATTATTAGAACGTAAACGTCGTGCACGTATCAATAAATGTTTAGATAATTTAAAAGATTTAATGATTGAATGTATGAAGCAACAAGGTGATAATATTGCACGTTTAGAAAAAGCTGATATATTAGAATTAACTGTTGAACATTTGAGAAAAATTAAACAACAACAAAATAAATCTGACGGCGAGACAACATTTAATAACAATAAAAATAATAATATTGATTCATTTAAATCTGGTTATATACATGCAGCAAATGAAGTATCAAGAGCATTAGCAACATTACCACGTGTTGATATTAAATTAGGTACACAATTAATGACACATTTAGGACATCGTTTAAATCAAATCCAAGATAAACAACAGCCAAAAATTATTATACCAAAAATAAATGATAATAATACTACATCATTGGTTAGTGTTGTAAAACCATTAAGTGTTTATTGTGGTGACAATGATAATTATTATAATAGTGCTACAATGTATAGTCCAAGTAATTCTTCTGGTTATGGCAGTGATAATGAATTTTCAACATCACAACATTTATTACAAGTGAAAAATATTTGGCGACCTTGGTAAATTATTATATCATTTCGAAAAGGATAATTTTAGAATTGGCTGTGAATAATTTTCAAATATCTTAATAAATTTTTTTTGTTAATGTTTTATCTGTGATTAATTAATTATAATGAAAAAAAGCTTTAAAGATTTTTATAAAATCATTTTGTAATTTTTTTTATAAAGAAAAAATAATTCAAATGTTAAATATAAGAGAAAAAAATATAGAAATTTTATAACGAAATATGTATTTTGAAATTTATTTTTTATTATCAAATTAATCAAAGAATAATTTTAATTATTTATTATTTTAGTTTAATAAATAATTCAAAATTTAGCTTAATTATTCTTTTAACAAAAGGTAAGTAAAATGGCAAATTTTTAGATTTAAGATACAAGATGCAACTGCCGCTGAGGAGCCAGGAGAACTCAGCTGATAGTCCAATTATAACCAATTCAATATTTTTACTACACACACGATCACTGATCGTTATCAGCAGAATTGAAGATTGTTCGAATTGATTTAATTGAATGTCTTTTACTACACTCAAATATTTATATGATCATAAAATTTTATAAACAAAAATTATCAGAGCTTTCTAGTCTCTCTCAAAAGCTTTAAAATTTTTCAACGGTTTTCTTCTTTAAAAATTTTTCTTTGGATATGCAATGCATCACTAAAGTATGCAATTATAAACATAAAATTAATAAAAATTTTCATTTTAGTAAGTACACAAACCAGAAAAGCATTAATTTTAAATTTAAGTGTATGAAAAGCTATAATCATATTATTTATATGAACTTTCATCATTATTAGTGTTTGTTTATAGAGGAATTTCTATTTATAAATTTATGTTTATCAAATATAAAGACAATTGTATAAATATTTCATTTTTAAATTTTATTTAAATTGAATTTGATGGATCTAAAAATTAACAAAGAAATTATAAATATTTTCTGTGGAAGAATTTAAAGAACAAATTATAGGATTTTATATTGATCCATTAATAATAGTAATAAACTATAGTATATTATATTAATTTAAGTATTTGTACTTAACCTTGAACAGAAACTAATGAACTAATTACAAGTTTTTAAATTTAATTTTGATTTAAATGAAACACTTTTCGTCTACTATAATCTTCCTGCTATGCTTACCGAAGGAGAAACTTGGCACTATAATTTCACCGTCATCATGCTGAAGAATTGTTTTTATTCGACTATAATTTCCATAAATTAAGATATAAATTATTAATCTGTTCTTTCAAATATAAAAGTTTGAGTCGCTTGTAGTAAATGACATTCAATTAAATTCAATTCGAAGAATCTTGACACATCCATTTATTTATTTTAAAATAATAACCGCGAAACATATTTATTACATTTTTAATAATATTATTTCTTTTTAGTATTTTCATAAATGTAAAATTCTAAATTAATTTTTGCAATGATTTTAAAATTATATTTTAACTTTATAAAGAAACAGAAATCGTGTTAACGTCTTGACTTGGCGTCTATATTCTCATATCATCGCTACAAAAAAAAAAACATTTCCATATTTGGATTCAAATTTTGAAACTATGGGAGAATTTTTATCCAACAAAAAAATGTATATTGTTACCGACTATCTATATATCTATGCTTAACTCTAGTTGTAGAAATGGAATAGTAAGAAAATGGTCAAGGTGGACACCTTATTCTTGAAAAGCTATAAATTCAACTTCAATAATTCACAAAATTTATATTATATAGAATAAAAATAACATGAGTTTCCAACGAAAGTGTTTATGTATCATAATAAATTATGTCAGATATTAAAAAAAGTAATTCATTTTTTATATTTTTCATTTTTCTTCACATGAAATAATTTGTTTTTTTTATCAATTTTATTATATATGTTAAAAAATTCAATCATACAAATATTAGTTAATTTTAGAATCATTTGGTTTATGTCTCAGCTATTGCATAACAAGTTAAAGATTATTTAAAAATTCAAATTAAAAAATAATTATTTAATTTTTTTGATTTATTATTAATATAATTTAGAATATTTAAAAGCGTTACATTTAAAATTAATTAAAATCAAGATTAAATTAAATTTAAAATAAATTAAATTTAATACCGATAATTACATAAAAATAAAGAGTTTCCTTAAATTTAATATTTTTAAAAATTATTTACAAAAAATTCTTCTACATGACAAAATAATAAAAATAAGAAATTTATTTTTGGTATCTTAATACTTCCGTTTAAAATTATTGCAACTCCTAGGAACGCATTTGGCGTGTAGGTGTTAAAGAATATTTATAAAATATAATTTAATTACATAATATCTTTATATTTTTATATTTTTAATGGTATCTATAAATTATAGCTGAAAAACATTTATGAGACCAATTTTCCCAAATAATTAAAATATAAATTTTCTTTTTATTAGTTTTTGAAATTAAATTTAAATGTTACCTTACTTCAATGAGGAAAATAATTAATTTAAATTAAAGTACATATTTTTAGCAGGTTAGAAGTACCATGTGCCAGTAACTAATTTTTTTGCTGAGAAAGTAAAGTGGAAAGTCGTGTTCTAAAACTATCTCTTAGACTTTAAATAATTCACAAAATTTAGCCAGAGAAAGCTAAATTTAACTTATCCAGATAAGGCTCAATTAACGTTCAATTAATTTTAGCTGAATTTAAATCGTTTATAAAAAAATGAAATGCTTCAATGAATATTTTACTTTAGGAGCCAATAATAATTTTGAATATAAAATCAACAAATTAATCAGAAATTATATTAAATTTAAATATGAACTCATTTAGTTTATTTATAGGTCAAATTTATAATAATAAATAATTTATTTTTAATAATAT